>CM029928.1:7800000-8317500 GCA_017639245.1 Myiopsitta monachus
CTACATATGAATTTTTTTCCTTCTTTTCACTGAAATACTCCCTCACTGTAAATTCTGTTTCCCAAGATGAGGTGCAACCACAGCATCACTATGCACACTTCACGCTTGGTGGAAAAAGGGCTGCCCATGAAATTCCTCCTCCAAACATTGGCACATAAATCTCTTTTTAATAAACATTCATTTGTCTTTTAACTCTTTCAGTTTCACCTGTTCAGTAGCCAGACCATGGATAACTTTGCTATTTGAGATATACATATATATTCATAGTTACTATATAGAATATATTCCCTCTTACTTTTTTTGTTGAAATGCAGACAACTGTGAATTCGCAACATTTTCTCTGTGGTTTGGGGGTTTTTTGATTAAAAATTAATTAATTCTGCGATTATCTTTGTAAAATTTTACACAGCCATAGTTAAGTTAAATAGTAAAATAACAAAAATCTGTATTTCTGTAAATCCTGGCTTCAATTTTAGCTTTTCATCTGTTCAGAAGCATGTTTAATTCCCTCCTCAATATTTAGAGGTTGTTTGCTACGGAAGAGACACAACTTAGGACTGGATATGTTTTCTGTACCTTCTACTTGTTCTATAATACACTTCATAGTTGAAAATCCCACTTCTAGCATACAAGAGAAGGAACATAAGACATGCCACTGACTCAGCATACATTGTTCAGAACCTATAAAAGCAGCAACTGTACCTTTCTCTTTTCTTCCTGCGCTTTAATAGTGTACAGCATGTGAAGCTTATAGGAAATACTCTTATTTGAGAAATTCATATTGACAGAGTAAATAATCTGATTTCAGAATGACCCAAAATCAGTATATGAACATTCTCTGGGATGAGCAATTTGAATCAGTGTCTCTCTAGCAAGGGTCAGGAGCTCTCCCAGGCAGCTTAGTGCAGATTCACTGTGTCCATTTGACATTCTAGTGTGCAGCTACTAAGAATGTGTTCGTAAGAGAGAACATGTAACTAAGACAGCTGTACTGCTCTGGTCCCTTGCAATGGTGCAGCACAGTGCTATGTAAATACATTCCCATGTAAATACAGGTGGAGTATGAATAAACCAACATCTCCTTTCAGAGAAGGTTTTAGGATATATATATATAACCAGAAGAAGAATTTGACGTTTCATCTCAACCAGGAGACACCAGTGTCTTTCCTACTCCACTGTAATTTCAGCCCCCCAGGATGGCTTACAGTTATGACAGGTGGCACCGCTGTATCCAGTTCCATCGCAAGTGCACTTGAAGCTGTCCCACGTCTGGGTGCATTTGCCACCATGTTCACAGTGATTGGGCACACACCTGTCAGGACAAGATGCAAAGACAGAAAGAAATAAACTAAATGAGCATCAATATTTACACACAGGTACATTGTGAGCTGCCCAAGCAGTGTATCATGTCCTTGACTGGCAATTAATCCTTGTTATTTCAGGCAGATTAACAGAATTTATACCTGAACACGCAACTGCACAAAAGGTGATTCATCCAGGCCTTGCTGCAGCCCTGGTACAAACAGTAAAAAAAGCACAATCAAGGTGGAATACATTCCAAAAAATAGGGTTCTAAAGTACGTGTGACCAGGATTTAGCTGTCAACACAAAATGAAAATCCCAAGTCACACCTCCTTCTGTGCAGGTGGTGTCATATCTCAAGGACTGCAGTCCCACAAGTGACTCAAAGATAAAGCAAGAATGCGAGCAAGTTGCTGGTCATCTCCTTGTTGCCAGCAATGGAAAAAGTGGAAGCAGACTGCCTGCTGGCTCTGATGGAAATTACTAATGCTGTATGATTAAAACAACTGGCTTCAGTATAGAAGCTGTACATGTTTCTTCTTCACAGGGATTTGCAGCAAGGGTTGCTCACCTTTGTGCCACCACCTGCTTTGCTGCTGCTGGAGAGTGTAAGAAATGCAAACCCCAAAGTCATAGCAGAACATATTGCTTGAAATATTATCTAAATGTGATTTCAAAGATTTGAATTTGTCCAGTTTCTTTCCTAGCAAAGATAGCTGAAATGGGAATTGCCACGTTCTCTCACCTTGGAAACTATTAAATTCCTTTTCTCTGACAGGGCTTTGAAATAATAATTTCAAAGTATCTTTTTTTTTCTTATTAAATTCATTACAGTCAGACTCAATACAGGCTCTGCATTTTTGATCAAGAACTAAAGGAGGTTTTCTTTCATGTTAAGTTGGCCCAATCTAATTTACAAACTACACTTTTTTATTATGATATTAAAAATGAAAATTAGGAGACCCCTTATTAGACAAATAAAAATGCTTTCATAAACACATTATAAATTAAGTATCCTTACCTTTATGATAAATCTGAAGTTCATCATGTTCCTGAGGTAGCTAACAAAGCTCTATTAAATAACACCTAAGGACAGCTTTCCTCTGCTAGCAGGCTATTCAAAGTGAAAATACCTGGGTGCACCCCTATATGACTTCTATATCCTCATATGCCAGCTGACAGCACTGGCATACATGACTCAGGCTACCAAGAATAACATATGACATGATATGTATTAAAGATGAAAACCAAGAGCAATAGAATGGCACATTTCTAAACATCCAAATGATTAACTATTGATATGATGAACCCATAGCTAGTGAGTACAAGGGTAGGGAAAGCAGACAGCAGTCACACTTCAAAAATAATCTCATAAAAGTAATTTTATTCAAAGATATAAACAGCTACAGAAGTTCCTAAATCTGAATATGGTTTGTACTTTTTTCCAGCCTTTCAAAATTACTGCTTCACACATATTTTCTTCTTCATTTACATTTGAACATATATTACTTAAAAAGTATTTTTCCCATGACCAAACTAACCATTTTCTATGTGCATTTCACCAGCTATTTATATGAAGTTTCACGTATAATGCTAGCAACTAGTTTTGCATTTTACTGCAGTATAACTTATTTTTATTGCAACAGTAACTAGTAAAGATACTTCATTATTGACTATATAACTGAGGTAAACAACTTAATCTAGGGAAATATGAAAAACAGATATTTATCTGTATCATTTAATGGAGCATACTAAGTCATAAAACCAGACGTATTCAGCAAACTCCTTGATGTTAATTTTATTATACTTCTAGTACGATGGTTGGACCAGCCTAGTCTGCATCTGCAAATTCCCCCTTTACTCATCTTTTTTCCCTGTTCTAAATATGCTACATTTAGAAACAGGGAGTAAAAAATATCTTAATATTAGTGCTAACTGGAGTTTAAATAAGACTACAGGATCGTTTCCTTATGTCCTCCCTCCACTTTCAATTTTCTTTTAGTTTATTTTATCAGATAGAATAAGAAGATTTATTCTCTATTAAATCTTTTAGCGAACCTCTTTAACATCATCTGCTGCTCATGTGTCCACCATTTGCACAAACCTCACCCTCTGAAATAGAGTTTAGAGGAAATTTGAGGTAACCAGAATGCAAAAATTACAAAAAAAGCCCACATTTTTAATTCAGCAGACGTATCAAGAACAATATAATTTCTCACTGTGAACTCCATTATCTTTCAAAAACTCTTCTTGCCATAGAGTGATAGTAAGATATAAATACTGGTTAGACAGAAGGTATCTTGCGTATGTATTTCCATACAAATCTTGCTAAGAAATCTGAAGTTTTAAAATTCTTTAAGCATATGCAATCATATAGTTTATCTACTTTATGCTTAGCATCTAGCATATACACAAACCATATCCACTCAAAGCCAATGCATGCTCTAATTGCAGTTCATTTGTATTATAAGACCATATTTCTAGGCAATTCCGTTCAGGAATGAGGATACACTACATTAAAAAGACTAACAACTAACTTCCAAACCACCCTTCCTTCCTGAATCAGGCTCTGAAGTTAGAAGCTGTCACAAACCTGGGAAGAGGAAGTAAGGTCCTAATGACCGAGTTGTGCTCCTTCCAGTTCAAAACATTGGTAACTTAAGCACTGCTGCTTGTGAACTCTCGCTGACTACATGTTGAGAACTTTCTTACTCTGACTCCTTCTGAAAGGCAGGTGTAGAACAGAACTTCATCCCTTCAAGTGTAATACACTTGCTTTTCATTTCCACCCCAAAAATGATCCATAGAGGGTTTACAGATGCTGTTTTCTTTGTGGTTTATGGGTTGATTTGTTGTTGTTGTGTTTTTTTTTTTGTAACATTGACTGTCTCAAACAACCTTTGTTCTTTGGCATTTACATCTGATGATTTTGCAGAGAGCAACTGAAACCTCTCTCAGCCTGTATTTTAATGAAAACAAGTATCCTGTAGGAAAACAGATTTTCTATTTTATTCTTCCTTGTAGCTCTGCTCCCACTTGCATTTGTGATCTAATGAGTATCCTGCAGAAGGTTTTACTAATGTTTTGTGATTTCAGAGTTGATCAATAGTTCTGCATTTTGCTACTGGAATTATTTTGCTTGATAAACAGCAATTTTCTGACTAATCCAGAATAGTGGCTCAAAGCCATCCTGAGATTGCTCAATACATTAAATATCCTCAGGACATTCCCCCATTCTTTTTCTCTTCAATCACTTCCAACCAACCAGCTCCATCTTTATACAGAAATTCTTGCTGCTATTGTCGACAGCATTACTTAGTTCTGTAACTTCATCTGAATCTTTATGCTTATTTTTCCAGGCTGAATCTGTATCATCAGCACATTTCATCAAGATATTCCTGATTTTGAGCCAAGGTCAAAGCATTAAATAGGATCAGCTTTGCGACTGATCTCTGAGAAACTCTATTAGACAACAGTTAACCCAACATTGTAAGACAATTCCATCTGCCAGTTCACAAGTCACTTTGTAATTCCTCTCTCAAACCCCATCTTCCCTAGTTTAGCTAAAAACTTCTATCATTACAGTGTATCAGTTGTTTCATTGACATTTGACAAACTAGATCCACTGCATTTCTCCTGCCTGAGAAGAAACTACTGTGCTTTATTGGAGAATGAGATAGGTTAATCCCCAACAATCAACTGCTGAAAACACCTGCTGCATTTTACTCTCCCTTCTATTTCTAGGTATTTGATTACGCTGTCCTCCATTTCTTCTAAACCTTAGTAAGACTACTGAAATCAGATTAATAGGACTCTGGTTATCCGGATTGATTTCTTCCCATCTATTAAATTACGTTTGGTTAAGTCTTTCAACCTAATACCACAAACCCATGCCTTTTGATTTTGGTTTTCTGGGTTTAAGGGCTACAATATGACATGTTAGTATTAAACAGGGCTATCTTTGCAATTACTATCTAGTTAGCTTCGGTGTCTACCTGATGCCTTCTTACTCTTTTATCATCCTGACTGCTATTCCTTCATTCCTCTGTTATTTGCAGATTCAGTAGCAATATTTAATCTGAGAAATATGAGCAATATTCCTCACTAACAGCTGGTATAGACATTGTTGCCTTGCTGTGATAGGAGCCAACTCCTTTCAACTCCTTTTCTCTCAAATATTGTAACAGTGTCCTCTAGAATCATCCTCCACAACAGAGACTAAAGAAAATGGACCACATATCCATACCTAAATAAACCCCATGCCATTCCATTCCTTTCCTGCTGATGTTCAACTATGTCCTCCTTATTAAAAGCATATATGATATTTCTTCAAACCACCACTTGAAAAACTGGTCTCTTCTACACTTTACCTGCAGTCAATCCTGGTTAGCTATTTGCAAGAAATCTGCTTTAATGAACTGCTTGTGTTTTAAAACCACAGACTGGAACTCTGATATTCCAGCAGAATGAGGGAAAACTCTATGTCCCACTTTTTTCCTCACTGTCTGACTAAATAGACTCTGCACAAGAAATACAAACAGTCTATCCATGCACTGGAGGGTTAACACTGCCTGAAGCTTTAATACTTTTTCGGAAATGCTGTATACAAATACCTAGTAAATCACTAAGCTTCTCCCCACTCCTAGACTGTCCAAGAGATAAAACTGGGAATACACAGATATCAGATGACAGGGAACAGTCTGTGAGTTCCAGGGCAATCTAACCAGAGAAGAACAAAATACCTGGTCTAAGCCCCCCTGCCTCTGCCAGAAACATAGGGGCTGCCTGTACCAAATGAATTTGGATTGACATGAGGTGTTTGCATGAAGATATGAAACTGGGAGAGGCTGCTCTTTAAAGGACTGTAGATTATAAGCAGAAAATATTTTGAGAAACTAGATTGAAATACTGGCATTTAATACAATTAGAGCATGTGAGAAGTCAGACGCTGAGGCAGGAATGAACAGGGCATGGGGGAAGGGCCTGGACAGAAAGTAATTCCACAAAAAAGGATCTGGGGAATTCCACACATGGTACCGTGATCCTAAGTCAACCCACCATACTATTGCCAACAAGAAAATAAAAAAAGAAGAAAAGGTATCTCATAACATAGGTGTAAGGTGGAGAGTGATATGAAAACCCCATGAAGCAATCCTCTTCCCATACTCAGCAGCATGAGCAATGGCTGATTTTTGAACTATATAAAATGTTGCTGGAAACAGGAAGGTTACAAACTATATTAAATGTCCATAGGGAATGGACAAAAAGCAGTGAGGTTTGTTTAGTGGTAAAAGGTATTTTAAGAACAAATCAAAACAACATACATCTAACAACATATGTCATTCTACATCAGGAATGACGTTTGGTCCCACCTGAAGGCAGGAGAATGACCTCAGAGACCTCTCCAGACTCTCTTCTAATCCAGATATGTTCATATCCCAGAAGAAAGAGAAAGCATTAATTCTCTTCATTTCCCACATGTAACTATATTTTCTTGGTGTTGTGACTGTGCTATTTAACCTCTGAAAGACAACAGGTTGTGGTCACTACCTCAGTCTTTTTAGAGGACTGTATGCCCAGGGCAGGGATTTTTAATACCTTAACTAGCTTCCCCAGGCAAGTTTATGCCCAAGGTGTATAGCAATTGACTCCAATTCTCAGGTTTACAGTTCACTTGAGCAGGAAGACTGAAAGTTATTCTGTGCAGGAAGCCAAATGTCCGCATGGTGACACACAGACTGTTAAATTAAGTCCCTCAGGACTGAAGAACCATCACAAATTTCACTATTCTCCACTGTATAACACAGACCCTTTTCCCCTGCTTCTCCTTTTCCTTTACTGCTTTCCTTCATGTTTTCCATCTCTAGCATAAGTGCAAGATACAGTTTGTGCACAGATACAACCTAAATATAAACTAACTCTTTCTATATATAAGTTAGAAACAACCAAGCCAAGAAACACCACCAAACATTCACCTCAGAGGTCAAAAGGAAGGAATGAACTACCCAGAAGAGAAATCTGACGTGTACTGCCCACTAATATACTGAAAAGAGCTCAGATGCAGCACTGATAATGACAGCATGAGAATTTCTGTAGACCAGAACAAAATGTTAAAGGCTTTCTGCAATGGAAAATAAGCTGGCCTGAATTATTCTTAACATGAAAGTCAATCTTTTCTTTCTCATAATTAAATCCTTATCTAATCTTGCTCTTGCTCACACCTCACCTCTCATTTCTCTCCCAAATTGATTCTGTTCTGCTTTTTTGTCCATTGTCCTGCCTCAGAACTAGTCATCATCAGTTTATTTTGAATGGTTTTGCAGTATTTTTCTGATAGTTGCCCTTTTCATTGCTTCCAAACATACCTTTTATCACTATTTCTTCCAAAGATCCTTCAACATGCATACTGTTCTTGCTGAGTTCTGTCCCTATGCGCTTTCATTCACACCCCACAAAAACTATTAAAACATGTTTAGAATTTAACCTGTTTTCACTTTACAGGCTTACCAGACTGCTCAAGAAGATTTGGTCTATAAAACAGCATAGCAGGACAATGATCTGCAAGAGCAATAAATACTGCTTTCAGCTGGTAGTCTGAATCACTGAATATATGTAGCTTACTTAAAAGACCTACTGTAAACTAGGAACAAAATCACAAAAATAGTCTAAACATATGCATCTGTTTGCAATGATATTGCTCTTTAATGAGCAACAGAATGCATTCCACTCATGGTAACAGTAGTAGCGAACAATAAAATAATCCAATTGAGGACATGCTGCTACTGCAGAATCCTGGTGTAGCAACATCAGATTAAAATTACCCATTCCACAGAGACTCTGATTTTCAGTGTCCTAAATAAAAGTAAAACCAGCCGATCTGACCTTTAAGTTTCCTTCTTATTTCTTACAATATAAGTGTTTGAAGTGACTTTGAGATTTTCAGCAACAGGAACTGTACGCCAACACAAAGGACAGATGGGAGGGACTGTAAAATTAATTCAGATTCACAATACTTCCCAAACTGGTGTTATTTGCTGCTAACTTCTAACCTAACTGTGCACAGATTAACAATGGCAGAACAAAACGATTCTTCCTGAGCCAAGAAGGATCCAGCCCAGCCTTTCTTTATCATTTACTGTAATACAAGGTCTTCACATTTCTTTGGTGGACATTATCAAACTCACTCTGTCATGAGATCAAACCAAAATGCTGGGCACTTTTAAAGACTGCAATTTACAAAGAGCAAATCAATATTAAAATATGCAGTGATATTTGGTTAAGCAAAGTTCCTTAAGGGCATATTCCTAGAAAATGCTGCCAAACAGTTTTTCAGTGTTATCTTCGGAACAATAAGGTGCTATTCTAAGATGCTTGCATTAGAATCATTAATGAAGGACTAATGCAGAAAGAAAAACACAGCAGTTACCTCATTTGGATTAAGTGACCCTCTTGGATTTATGCAGTTTTTATTTTGTATAAGACAATGTAGAGATTCATTTTTCCTATCTACCACTTTTAATTTTCAGAGCACTTCACAAACTAGCTCTTTAAAATGAAATTATGCTGGTTCTACTTTAACAACTGCAGGAGCTGGACAACCCATTTTTCTGCATTTGTCATATCAAACCTCCTGAACCTGTTACGCATAACCTACATTTATGGTGGTTGATGGCTGAACGTTTACTTCCATCCAACACTGACTGTTGCCACTTCTGCTGGAGCAAAGCAGGGGAGGGTCAATCTACTGGAGCAGCTAACAAGAGGGAAGCTCCCAGCAATGGTATCACTTCTGTCAGTTCCTAGCAATTGCTTCATGTTACCAGGAGACCAGCTCCATGTAAAGCAGTGGCAAAAGGCAACGGTGAAGGATTTGTTTAGCTATGTTCTGTACCTTCTGGGGTGGGGCAGGGGAGAACAACGAGATTAACTAGATCGAAATGGTCCATGGGCTACACCCAAGTCCCCAGGCTGCAAATGGACTATGATGTGACAATCTTACAGGGGCAGAAGATAACCCCACAAATCCATAAATAAGCAAATCAGGCTGGATTAAAAAGACAGTTTCCATTGCACAGTGTTTAAGTCAGCAAACTAGGCCAGGTCATCAGCTGATGTAAATGAGAACATCTGCATATATCTAAATACTATCTTAAGTTCGTTAAATGGGCCAAAACAAAAGGAAGAATAAGCTGTTACAAAATGCCAGCTACTAAATATGATCTACCTCTAGTGGAGTTCTGTTTAACTTTTTCGTTACCCTGTGAAGAGCTTTGCCTGATGAGTAACCAGGTTAAGGCTTTCTACAGCAGCTGAGATCTAACCTGCGTCACTTTTGGTTTTTTGGACGAGGGCATGTGATTTATTATTTAGACAAACATGTATAAGAAATGGCAGTTACATCTCTGACCTAACTGTGCCAACGTGGCACAGTTCAGCCCTCTTGGGGATATGAGAAGATGTGTTAAGCACTCAGAATCACCAGAAGAATCTTATGGTTTTTACTCACTAGGCTACTGAAAAAAACCCTTTAAATCTTTTCAAGTATTGGATTAATTTTATATTCATGTAATCACCTCACTTTTGCTACTTCAACAAGTCAAAAAAGAACATACTGGCTGGGCCTGAGAGCAAACCATAAAATTGGTTCTTAGGTGACTTGTTAATTATTTATTATTTCTACATTTTACAGCTTGAATTAAATACAGCTCCTGAGATTTTATGGAATCGACTTCACTTTATAATCCACACTAGACATTTGGAGGAAGTTTCTCTTGTTCTTTAGAAGATTATAATTATCAGAGGACATAGAGCAGTGAGCAGCCCATGTAATACAGAAGAGTGACCACTATATTCCCCTCTAATAAATATGAGTGATCACACATTGAATCACCAGGCAAATAGAGAATTTCATAGAGCTTTGTTTTAAATGAGTTTACTCCTAAATTTATCTTTGGGGAAATAAACAAACTGACCATTAGAAATCTTTGTTTCTTCCCATAATGAAAAGAATTATTCAGCAGTAAAGATGATTACACAACTGATGAATGATTTTGTATCATGTACAGCTCTTTGCTATGACAATCCTCTGCTCCTTGGTATACACCAGAACAGATCTTACCTTTTGCATTACTTGTTTTGTCCCTAATATCTTAATCAGGGACAGCAGTTATCTCATGCTCATCTTCAAACAGGTGCTAAAAATCCTGATGCATCAAAAGCACAACCTATTAAATATGTCTTGCTTTGCAAATTTATAGCATATGAATCACCTTGATAGTCATGGAGCTATAAGATGCCATCAATCAGCTACATGGTTTTGGCTCAGCATCCTGTTTTCCTAGGGTGGCTATGACATAATGAGATGGAGGTGTATTTCATAACTGGTAGGTTGAGTTCAATATACTGAAAGTCAATATCCCAACTGTGGTTTAAAGGAAACTTGAGAAAAACATGGTTTAGCTCTACTAAAGTGATGCTGACCTTGCAACGTGAGGACTGCCTGAAGGATTTTATTTAAAAATACTACAACATGGTGGTATTCCTAAAAACCTCACAACAGCAAGTGATCCTTTACTTGTCTGGCATGACTGACTTGAGATTCACCTAAACCACCATTCTTTCTTGTTTTAGTCTTTACCATCATCTGGCCACTTTCTTCCCTGTGGTAGACACAATCTGGAACCTTCCCTAGAAAATAAGTTACCCTGCAAGCACTGACTTGGAGATTAAGCTAGGATAAGTCCTAATGTCTTGACAGAAACTGTGGATCTTGAATTAACATCTACATTATCAACTGTTAATTCCAGTGGGTTGTTCCAGTAGCTGCATGATTGGGAAGAGCCTGCTCTGTAAGCACTGTAGAAAACAATTTCTGCCTGAACAGTGAAAGTTTTCCTCTTCAAAACAAAAACTCAGTCTGGGCAGTAAAGCAAAACACCTATGCAATGGAACAAATGTGAAACAGAAGCTGATGTTTCTGAGACATTTATCAATGACAACTGGTATAAATGCCAGTGTCATTAGTAAACCCCTAATAGAACACTTTAAGTAAAGGATGCTAATTTCTCCTGCCTCTGAGAGAAATGCAAATATTCCTTATTTTGGGCAGAGCAAAAATAAACCTAGCAAGACTTCTAGTTATTCCACCGTACCACACATGAACAGCTGAGTCAGCATGCTGCCCGTGCTATGTACCCTCACAGACTTTTAGTTTGCTAAATACTGGCAAGGGCATACAGATTAGGTTCTCTGAGTCTTGAACTGAAATTTAACTTGGATCAACTATGAATGAATCAAATGTAGATGACATTCACACGTGGTTTATTTATTTTGCATGGAATACTCCCCCTTAGCTGACCCATATAATAACAAACCTTAATGATGTGTGTTCAGCATTTATTAGAGGCAATGTGATGTAAAGGCATATGTAACCCTTTCCACTTTCTCTGTTCACACTTCTCATCTTCTTGGTTTGCAAGATTTTTAGACCAGAAAAAGGATTACAATTTATATTTGCACAGGATGTTATCACGATGGAATTTCCTCCTCCTTATCACTGAATTCATTGGGAATAACAATGATAATGAACAGTAACACAGAAATGAGTTATCTTTTTACACTACACTATTCTCCTCAAGATCATCATGGAGAATATCTACATCACTTGCTAAAATCTACACAATCTGCTTTTTCTTCTTTACTGCGATGATTCTGCCATCTACCACAAACAGCAATATCCTTATCTAAAATATCATGTATAAAATATGAAGCATATAGGTTCACCTGACTTATCACCCTGTTCTTTGTGTGTCCTTAGTGCACATCAGTGTTTTATTCTTTTATAGAAGTCCTAAAACATTTTTATAAATTGCAGTATAATGAGCTTTGTACTCTAAAGACATCAAAAGCAAAGATGAGCCAATGAATTCACAGCTCTGCTGCAGTGCAGTCACAGCTCTGTGATAAATATACTAATACAATGCTCCACTCACAACCTATTACTCAATTCATTTTCAATTTGCTGAAAATAGATATGTACAGTAAGTAATAAACAAGTCATTTATTACTTAGAACTTGTGCAACGAACTGTTTTCAAGCCAGAAGGCTCACTGTTGAAGTCATAAACAGCTGTGAGTACATAACTCATGTATGTGCATGTGTGTTCACATAGCTACATCCAACATGCACACATACACAGTTTTTTAACATGCATAATGCCAATTTCAAGCTGCTGAAAATGACCAGTGCTTTCAAGAAAATAATTCCTATTGAGAGCAAAACTGGTTTTAAGGAAAACGTAACAACTGTTTTAATAACGTGTACTTGACTGTAAAAATTGTAATGACATGATCCTGGTATGAGGAATTGTAATTACAAATAGCTCATTGCTGGGAATCTATTATTCTACTTAAATAGTCTTGTGATTGCCCCATAGAAAAATGGATAGACTATAATTTAGAGTCATTTAGAGGCTCTTGATTCTATTTTTCTGCTTTTTCAAGCACGGTAGTTCAGGGCCTGTCAGTATTTCAGTTTATTGCTAGCTTTGATTTCTCAAGGGCTTATATTTCAGTTACAAAAATTGACTCCAGAAATTGAGCACACAAAGCATAAGTCAGAAAGGAAATAAACAGAGGCATACTGCTGGCACTGGTTCTGAAACAGGTCATGCAACTGGCTTACCACTTAGTATTCCAGATGAGTAAGGACAAGCTGGTAGATACTTTTAGTGGTTTTATTTTAAACAGAGGAGGAAAAGAAGGGAAAAATCCCTCCACAATATGTTGCTTTTGCTTTCCAGGCAGTTTGTCATCAAATTTTTGACATTTCTTTGAAACAGACTGTTCAAAGGGCCAGATTTGATTAATATCTCGACTCAAACAAATGTTGGAAAACACGCTGAAATTCATGAAACATGTCATTTGACAAGTTCAAAATGAAGAGTGTTTTTTTTTTTTAGTTTACAATATCTTTTTCATTTTGAAATGGAAGTTAAAATATGCTACATGGATGACATTCTCCCAAGCCAAGTAATAATACCTTCCAACTCTCTATTTCAAACTGGAATTATAGTTCCCAATGTTTTCCTGAGGGAGCAATGGGTTGGAGCAGTTGAGCTGGGTAGTACACAAGAAAACTGCTGAAGGAACTTTGCTTTGCAGCTTTGATGGCTGCAGTGACAGCTGAACTGGGAAGAAGCCTGAAAGTCAGTAGGTTTGATATGGGAACAATCTCAACTGGTTGTGCACCACTGGGTGCATCAATGCTAAGAAAGAAAACTAATAGAAAAAAGGAAAACCAGATAAAAACTGTGGAGAAGACAAAATTGAGAGAAAAAAAAAAAAAGAGGAGAAAAGAAAATGTTTAATCACGAGCATGAGCACTGTTGGAGGAAGCAAACTGTAGAAAATGGGAAATTGGAGGGTTGCTCAAAGCAAGCCAATAAGGAAACAAAACAGACTCTCAGGACAGGAAAGATGAACTACAGCAACCTCAAGTGCCACTCTTCACATTGGATTTCTAGATAAAACAGATGGCTAATGCACTAACTTAAATAAAATAGTTTCTCAAAAGTCATGCAGAGGCTGCACCTAAAGAGCAGAGTTAGTAAGTTTATTCACTATTAATTGAAATCTCATGTTTTCTTGGAGAGGAACTGTAAGAGGGTATCACTGCATGATAGTCCAGAACACTCACTTTGTCAAGAGAAAAGGAGCGTAAAGAGGGTATCTCTACATAATAGTCCAGAACACTCGCTTTGTCAAGAGAAAAGGAGTGTAATGAGAAATATGAGGCATGTCAGTCTGAACTAACCCTTGGGACAGACTGCACTTTCGTAAAGCAGAGAATGACAAAGCTAGAACGTGGAAAGATGATGTCCTAGGAAAGGCTGTAAAATTGCTGCCCAAGCATCAAGTATACTGAAAGTCCAAAGAGGACTGATGCTGGTTATTTTTTGAGACACCTATTGTCTGGACCAACAAAATCACTGTTGTGGGAAGCATGAAACAATGCAGCCAACTCATTTCTATATCAAGATACTTGCAATTGTGTATCAGCACTGGAAAAAGACCTCTTTGTCTCTGTTTTTAATAATATTTTGTTAAAAACTCCAAGTGTTCTGACTGTTTCATGGATATCTGCTGAGGCTTTCTGTTTACCTCAGATCCAAAGAGATGAAGTGCCATGTATACAAAAGAAGAAGGAACAATGCTCACTACTGCAAAATTGATAAAGCTTTCCACTGTTGAAATACTTCAGTGCCAGCTGTATGATAAACATAGCGCAGGTCTTGCAGAAAACTTCTTTTTCAGACAATAGTGTTGATAGTGAAATATTACAGAATTAGCCATGAAAACAAAGAAATACAGTTCATTTATTCCAGTCACTTGCCAGAACAAGTTTATGCTTTATGTTCAGTATTAGTGAGATAAAACATACCCAGTGACAAAGATTGAATCACTACATGCACAGGTATTCTAGAAATGCTGTCTTAATTTCTGGAGTTTTTTGCAAGGCAGGCAACTGTTCAATTAAAATTCAGTCACAAACTATCACTATTTACATTTCAATGCAATATGGACACAAGTATCAAGATTAGTGTAATGTAAGACTGAAGTAGCTAATGGTATGCATTACTAGGATAATAATCCAAGATTCATGATAAGTAAGTAAGATTATATACACATTGTGGACCGTGCAGTAATGAAAGGCTTATTAAATCCTTGAGATGATAGCTGGTTATTTGCCCTTCAGTAGCAGAGTATTCCTCAGGCTTTGTTCACTATAAAACATGCATTAAAGACAATGGGTAACTAACTGATTTGGCCTATTATTATTAAGCATACAGGCTTTTTCATAGAATCACAGAATAGTTAGGGTTGGAAAGGACCTTAGAGATCATCTAGTTCCAAATTTCATTAATGGCTTTACTTACAAACACCTTTTTTTTTTTATCCTAAAACTTTTTGTCTAGTTAGCACTCACGCCTTAACTTCAGCTTGGAGAAAACATGGTGGCAATGGCTGCTTCATCTTCCTGCTATACAAGAGTTTGGAAATGCTAAAACAGCATCTTCCTGCGGTCAAGTCAACTACCTGAATGTAGCTGATATCAAGAGCTTTGTAGCTTTTCCTTCTTCCCTGAATGATCTGCTTACATTTATGTGTAGCAGGTAATGTAGGAGTGATCAGTGCAGGAAAGGTACCCCAGATGTTCAGTCATGCCTCTGCTGAGCTGTAGTTACAAAATGCTAGAGTATGGTAGGATGTAACAAAAGGTTTTCATTGCAGTAACTTCCAGCCAGGCACCATAGGCATGAATATATGACCCTTTATTCCCCACTTACTTTACCTACAATGTTCTGGCTCTGCACTTTCAGCCTCATGTGAAATATGCTCCACATTTTTGGCAATTTTTTTTGTTTTGTCCTGACCTGACTTGATTCTATGTCCTGATTTCCAAATATATAGCTCTGTTCTCATTCCCCAGAGTCTGAACAAGTACTGTTTTCTCCTGCTCCCCTACTTGGGAGTCCTGGTGAACATTAACAATACCAGCCAGCTTCGTATATAACTTCAGGTCTGCTATTACCATCAGATACACATCTCGTTTCTGCCTCTTCCTACTATGAGTATTTCTGATCAGACAAAAGAATCTTGAATAGTGCCATAAAAATCTCTGTGAAACACAAACTTTTGCTAATGTCATTAAATGTTTGTATTTATGGAGCGTCCTCCGTATATGCATAACTCAGACATGTCCTTACAGTGAAGGAACAAGTGTACAGGTAGATTAAGTCTTACAGTGCTAATGCCTAGGATGTAGCCTGAGTACTGATGTTCTACTGTAGCCAGAAAAGTGTTTCAGGATCAAGGGCAAAGAAAGCCCTATGAATCAGCATTTAAAAATCTGACCTCGTAAAATTCAACTAGGGTTTTGTTATTTATGTGATTTTTTCCAACAGAAATAAGCCAATAAAACTTTGAAATCCTCTTGTGGAATCATTCTGTAAAGCTTTGTTAAAACAGTATTTCTGAGATAGGTTCCCTGGTAGGTGCCTATGGTTCCTGTTTTTGATGAACAAGGCACTATATCCAGCTCTGCAAAACAAAGATGAAAAGGCAAATAAGGGAAGCTTCTCTTCCTACAGAGACAACTCAGAAAACAGTCAATAGCAAAAGGAAATGTTCCAAGTTCGGGGGAAAATTCTTTTCCTTCATCACTCTAGCAACTGAACATTTCAGTGTTTCATGCTCTCTAGTGTTCAGATATAGGGCATGGGAATCAAGGTCACACCAAGTAATTGCATACCATGGCATGATACAGCCATTCTTTACATTTTTCAGTAAAAAAAAATTAGCAAATAGATTATATTAAAAAAAAATAGCATCAGATGAATCAAGATCTGCTACACAGTCTGCACTTAATTCTTAGACTTTCATAAACCCTACAGAATTCAGCATCGTTTAACTGAGCCCATTTACAATGGATGAGGAGTTTAAAGCTTTAATGCAGAAAGACAGTAAACCAAGATTCAATACCTAGAGATTAATATTGTTCTAATACCTCAAAACCAAACCAAATCAAAGAACAATGAAAAGTGAAACAACTGTGAAAGTGGCAGCCTGTATGGCCTTCTGTTCCAGCCAATCAGATACCACATCAAACTTACAAACTATACTTAAATGTGAATCTCATTTTCAAAATACTATTAGTGGTACTCCCAATTAACTTAGCTTAGAAACTTATAAGAGTTTGCTCATATTTGACTTTTCCCCTAAAAATTGAAAGACTCTTAAAAGTCTTTGTGATCCAGTAGTTCTTATCTTAATACTTGAAATAGACAATGTGTCTGTTGAAGCTATATGTTAAGTGAACAAGTGTTATCTCTTACTTATGCAGTTTTACATAGTGAAGAACTGAAGTGTGACATCCTTCCCTCATAGTGGAGAAACTCTTGCTGCCAGACACTTGTGCAGAGCTTTAAGTGGAGACACCCAAAGGAATCAGTACAAGGTCTCACCTGGTAATCTCAGCCCAGTGCACAGCTAAGCTAAATTGATTCACATTATACAAATGAAAGCAAATACTGAAGTTAAATTGCAGAATAACATGCCAAAAATCAATCTGGAAGGGCTTCCCTTTAAGCAAATGGGAGTTTTGCAGCAGTGGTTAATGGCAACAGGGCTGGGCAGAAATTGCTACCAAGCCTAAAAAACATGGAAATCATACTTCCGTTCCTCTTGTATCAAATTTAATACTTCATGCTTTATTAAACTAATTAATTAATAAAAACAAAAAGTGTGGCAATTCTCAGAAAATAAAGATAAATTAAATCTGCTAGGTATGTGTGCCTTTTAATGAACAGTATTACAGTATATACTTTCAACAGTGAGTTACACTGTGACTGGGCTACTTGATGTCCTCAGAGAGATACTTTAATAGACAAATGATGAAAAATACAGGGGTTTAAGTACTCTAATTACTTAAGTTTCTTCTCACTTAAGTTTTTAAGTGAGAAATGTTTTATTATGTAGGCTTTGACAAAACTCCAGTCGTATACTGTTATTGCAGAGTGTCCTGGGTTCAGCAGTAGCAGTCATTTTTTCCCCTTCTCAGCAGCTGGTGCAGCACTGTGGTTTTGACTTTTGGCCTGGGAACAGCGCTGATAACACCAATGGTTTTAGTTGCTGCCCAGTAATGTTTACTCTGACCAAGGACTTTCTGAGTCTCATGCTCTGCCAGGGAGGAGGGGAAGCCGGGAGGAAGCAGAGACAGGACACCTGACCCAAACTGACCAAAGAGGTATTCCATACCACAGCACATCATGCCCAGGATGGAAAAACTGGGGGCAGGTACCTGGAAGAATCAGCTCACTGCTCGGTCAGGCTGGGTATTGGTCGGTGGGTGGTGAGTGGTTGTATTCTGTTCCCTTATTGTTTCCCTTGTCATTATTATTACTGGTGGTAGCAGCAGTGGTTTGTGTTATACCTTAGTTACTGGACTGTTCTTATCTCAAACCATGGGGTTTGTATTCTTTTGATTCTCCTCCCCATCCCTCCAGGAGCAGGGGGGAAAAGGAGGGGGAGGGGGGTAATGAACTGTGTGGCTGATTTACGGCTGTGCTTAAACCACGACACATAGATAAGAAGTTCAAGAGCTGTATTTATATTTGACAAATAAAACATAGATGCAATTAGAAATAACAGCATTATGTAGTATTTCACTTCCATATACAGATGTAGAGCTAAAAACTTGAAGCGTGTATGTGTGGGAAGAATAAATGAAATGTTTACCCCACAGAATGTTTCTGCTTCTTCATGAGGGCTTATGGGGGCAATATGCAGGTCACTTGAAAGCACTTTAGTATATCCATCCACACACCAGATTGGATTTATATTATGCTCAAAACAAGGGCCCAGGTATCTTCCAAGAAACTTCATGCTTACCCTAAATTCATTCTTCCTTTCTTAACAGTCCCTCTTTTACACTTTGCTGTTGAGTAGAAAGATGGAGGGGAAGTGTTTCTCCTTTGAATCAGAAAGTGCTGCTTCTGATACATGATTCACTGTCCCATTTAGAGCTCTTAAGTGGTATCACCAGGATGCCACTGATGTGACTACCTTTCACTTGTCCCTTTGTGCAGTACTATCTGGGCAAAATAATTGTTCAGTGACAGTAGAGAATGAGGGTGACCTTACTGGCATTGTCTGGTAACAAACATAGTTTAAGAGATGTGTAGGTCTTTTCCTTTCCTTTAAAACAGTTTATTTCAGCAACTAGGTTTAAAGCTTAATACTTTACAAACTACAGGAATCATCACCACCAGAACTGCAGAAGTGGAAACGAGCCACATCAGTCAGCTTTTCCACCAAAGAAAGCCTGTCTTGTAACTACAATGCTACATTACTGAGTTTACAGTTTGATAATCTAGCAGAGCCCATGTTAGTCCAATTCTCTTGTGAGCCACTGCCTTTCATTATACTAAGAGACTCTTAGCAGTTTGGGGGCCTCACAGCACCGTCAAACACATAAAAGCCAAACCTTCACAACATGTTACAGATCAGAAGAGATAAATCAGCTACCAAAATCTGCTTGAAGTTTCATAAGCTACTCAGAAAGATCTTTATAGTGAGTCACCAGTCTTGCAAAGATAGGTCACATTTAAATCATGAACTAATGCATTATTTATATTGGAGAGATTGTAACTCAGAAATCACAGCTGCAAACAGGAGAAAGGTCTACGCAAGAGCAGTGAAATTATACTGCAATCTACTCAGCCACAAAGATAAATTATTTCTAAGCAATATATATTATAAATAGCAGTGCTATACAAATAAGCTATCCCTGAATTATAGTGGAACAGGACAAAATGCTACCAATTTCAGTGAAAAACTGAATGTGGCTTACAAGATAATGACAGTCCTCACAGACAGAAGAATACATGGTTCCCAGTGGGCTACAAACTACAATTTAAGCCAGAAGCTCCACTGACATAACAGGCTGCTAGAATTCTGAAGAAAGAGTCATAAAATATTAGGTATTATCCGGTTTTAGATTGGAAAATCTATGATGTAGGAAAAGTAAATTCATTGTGCAGGAGGAGAAAAAGTACTAGTGAACATGTCAGCTAGAAAAAGACAGATAACAACGACATTTTTTCTCTATAATAATGCTCTTCGCCCCCTTTCCCCACAAGCCTTCTTTCTCTTCTTTAAGCTGAAAAGTTCCAGCTCTCTCAGCATCTCCTCACAGGAGTGATGCCCCAGTCCCTTAATCACTTTAGCAGCCCTACAGTGGACTTTCTTCAGTATGCCATGTCTCTTTTCAATGAGACACTCAGATGAGGGTCTTCCAAGCTTACAAAATTGATGATCCTCTTGCAATATATGGGCCTCAGATTAGAAGTAACGTATCTTATGGCCATAAAAGACTAGTATTTGAGAATGCTGGGGCTACAAAACAGTGAAACACAGATCACAAAGTTTACATCAAGGTTCTCCTCAGGAATTAACTGAATGAAAACAATGTAGTATGTGCTATGTAATATTGACTATATAGTAAAGCCCAGGATGCACGACTAGTTTTACCTGCAAAGACAACTACAGATAAAGAAAATAAAAGCTTGAGAAGTGCTGCAGACAACTGAAAGGCACATGGGGAAATAAGAATGGCAGATAAGAGTTACTGAAGTAGACACATAGCTTAATTATGCTATCCTCATGAAAAATACTGCAAGATCATTAGCAGCCAGCAGGGATAAGTAGTTCAGTTTTATTATTCACGAGAAACATTCAAGATATATGAACATATGCTTTAAAATGTCAGCGCCTCATTCTGACCTCTTCTTAGGCTGTCATAATTTGTTACTCTTATATTGTAATACATTTTAATTTTCGCCACCTTCTGGAAACTTTCTCCAGCACAATATTCACAACAAAATCTTGAAGTGTAGATGGTGTCAAGGGATCTCACCTTAATGCCCAAATATACTGTTGTAATAATCTAGGACAGTCTGTAACATAAGTCATAGACATGGGTTTTACTTCCATCTACATCTATGAACAGGCTCATAAGCCACAGGACACCCACTGGTCATTTTGCTGCTGCTGCAGTAGCCTGGTCCTGTGGGACTTTCTAGGATGGTGTCCTGAATGGGAGTGTTAAAACTAAGCTTTTAAAATGGCTCCATCATCCACTGCTGCCTGAGGTGTGCCAGTGCTGCACTCTAAACTGGGCCTCCTCTGTCACAGCACAAAACCAAAAAAAACCACCAGTGAGTAGTACTTCCTTCACACTTCCCTCGTCTGAGCCATACATCCCAGTACAACACAGCCCTTCAAAAGGGTCAGCTAACATTCATTTCACCACAGCAGCATGCTATAGCAAGCTGACAGTCGTGACACATTGGCAGGGCAAAGGAGGAGCCCGGAGGAACACAGGAATGATGAACAACCATGACACCAAAAAGCCAGCTCATCTTACAGACTGTGATGACAGGAAGAGATACCATATGCTCTGTATCCCTTTCTGGTCCACTGCAGGCATAACAAAGTGTCTGGAAAGAATCAGAGATCTCATGCCTGCTACACCTTGGTAAATACAAGACTGTACCGTTTTCCAGACATCGGCTGATTTCCAGGGTCTCATTTGCCCCCTTGGTCCAGATACAGGTACCCAATGCCCTCCAGATATCGACTACGTGAACACTTCTAGACTCCTTCTAAAAGGGTAAGCTTTCTTTCCTTTTCACTTCTGCGTATAGCGTTTGCACGTATCTCTGCAGCTAAAAGGGGCAACCTGATGAATAAGCCTAAAAGGTTAAATTCACCTTTGACAAATTAGTAGATTCAGAATAACCTTTTTTCATTAAAAGATACTCTGATAATGGCTTTGGTACATTTTAAGCTCTATGTCGCTTGCATGTGCTCCTCCCTCTCCTTTTACCTCCCCCCCCCCCCCCCCCCGGAAGATTTACATGTTGGCACACTACAAATATGGTTTGCTTTAGACAGGGATATATAAATCTAGCTCACGGATGTATCTCTTGCTGTAAGGCATAGTCATTTTTGTGCACTGCAATAAGAACAGCTTCTCACACAAAAATTCAGGTCTCTTCTTTCCATCCTTTAGCAAAGAAATCATAGTATGGCTGGGGTTGGAAAGAACCTTAAGATCCAACCCGTTTGCTATAGGCAGGGAAAATAAAGAGTTCTTGGCTATAATCTGCTTTGAAAAATACTGAATCTTTTACATTGGAGCACCTCACATAGAATATAGCAAATAGAGGAGTATCCTAAAACTACAGCACTTTGTTTAATTGTGAACATTTCCACTTACCACAGTCCTTTTGCAACATATACTAGATTTAGGGTAAGGCACTGCAATGAAAGGTTTCAAGCAGAACTTGAAAAAGGCAACAACATATCAAGAGGTTTCTGCATTAAATCCCCATCAAAAGAAAAACTAAAGTCCGTTTCTATCTCTGCATTAAGTTCAAAACTTACAAAAGAAGATGAATATGCACCATGCCTAGAATTACTGTAAGCAAGTGAAATGCTGCTAAATGCTGTATTCAGTGAGGAAAATTAAACTAGCTCATTAAAAATTCCTTTTTTTTCACTGCAAAAGAAACCATGATGTGGTGGAGTTGTTTCAATGGCATCTCAGAACTGTATTCTATACAAGCCCTGTATAGAGGTAACCTGGAATAACTTCTCTCCTGAAGGCGGACTAGTTCAGATAGACTGAGGAAGCCATAGAAAACCTGAACTGACAGGCCTTGGTACCATCTGCAGCTCTGGAGGAGGAAGAGGCAAACAACTTATCCTCCGATAGCCTCAGGCATGGTGAAAAGCCACCTACCTGCAGGTGATATGCTGTGGGCTAAAGCTGGGCAGGCAAGCTATCAGCATACACACATATGCAATTAATCATCCACCCAGCTCCAGCTTTATGAAGCTGGTTAGCCAGAGGACAATATAGCACAGCTCTTGTGGATGCCTGGTTCCTCTCATCATGAGGGATTAGCTTTTCCTTTGATGGAAGGATACTGATTAGATCCCAACTGATTTGGATGGTATTATGGGAACAAGAACTAGGACAACAGATGGCATCACCTCTAGTTAAATTTCACGCTCTTTCATTCAGATCTTCAGAGCACTGCTGGGAAGTTGTTTTCTAGTATATATCAGGTGGACCTTGGCCTCTAGCTGAAAATCAGCAGAAAAATTTTGAGACTAATATTAATGCCCATAAATTTCTCCCATTTTAGAGGACACCACCATTCTTTCTGCCCCAAAGGCTTTCTCTGTAATCTCTCATGTCACCTGTTTCACAAGTGAATGAGTAAAGGGAGAGTGTTATACAATTACCCTTATAAATATAGTACCAAACCATGCCAGGATTCAGCTGCTGTACAGGAACAAGGACATCAAACTGATTTAGGAACAAACAATCCAAAGATTAGGTTTCATGAGAAAAAAACAGTGCAAGCATTAAAAGAGAAACAGTGGGATCGTGGTGGTACCTTCTGTTGGGAACACAGGAAGCCTCTTTATCAGTGCAGTTAACATTCTCAGTGCAACATCTGAACCACTCTTCCGAGTTCCAAATGACATGGGTCCTAGCTATAACTGATATCTCCTACCTATGTCTGAATGGCCCACTTCTTTAACTCTGCACGGCAATTTATTTTTCTGCAACAGAACTAATTTCAACATGCTGTCAAGAGGTCATCCTGGAATATTAGCTGTAGAATTTGCTTAGAATGGGAGAACTTCTTTTGTAAGTGGGAGAAGTTATTCAAGTGATAAAATGCTGCTGGAAATAAACCAGTTCTGACTATATTGTAAAGGGCAATAAATCAGCTATCCTCTTACTGGAAAGTTGTCTGGGAAAACTTCTTGTAAGTATTAGCTCTGTTCAAAAGCAATCAAAAAGAAGCAAGCAGAATGTGAAGAATTACTATAGAATGAAGTAAGGATGATTTTGAAAGTAATATTTTGACACTAGAGATATCCACGGTGCCTCACATTTGAATACAGCATGTATTTATTCCCATTGCATCTCAAAGAATAAAAAGCTAGAAGGGTTTTGGAAGAGGACAGCTAACAGTAATGCAATGCAAGCCTATAAAATCAGCAGTGTGGTAAACTGGCACTAGGAATGACCAGCCATCGTTCTCCCAGTACAGAAACTAAAAAGAAGCCACGGCAGTCATCAGCCAGCATGGTAAGAACAAAAAGAATTTCCTATAAAAATCAATGATCAAGAATTTCTTAAACTTCTGATGGCTGGAATGTATCCCAGAGAAATACTATCCTGCACTTCTCCTGTTTCTCAGATGTTTTCCCTAGGCATCTGTTGGGTACCACTGGTAGTATTTTTTCTCTTCAGTCAGAAGCACGTCATGACGGTGATAACGTGCTTCCTTTCATCACTTGTAGCCTGTCATTACAACCTTCTACACAGCCTTCGAAACACATTCTTTTTGGAAAATTGCCAAAACTCAGTGTAACAAACTTCAGGTCATAATTTATGACATTTTTCATTGGTCAGACATTTAACTAACCATTAGCTCATTTCAAGAACAGCAAACACAGGAAAACAGGTTGCTGGTTATCTTTTAGTCATGTGCAAGGGATGCATTTTGTTTTAATTACATTCTAAACTCATAGATCTGTTACTGAGATGATGGGTGCCTATGCAAATCTTTTAATGTGCAATTGCATTCATTTTAACCTTCAGCTCCAAAGCATTCTCAGATTCAGACTTCATTATTAACCCTGCTTGTCTACTAGCAACTGCCCCCTTCAATGAACCTACAGAACCAGAGTTTTAGAGATGTACAGTTCATTAAATACTTACATTTCATAGAAATTTCTTTCTGTTTTTATGGTTCAGCAAATTCACTCAGCTGCCAAAATGCTTTCAGATTCTCCTGCTTTTAATAGAACTGCTGTCCTAGCTTTACCATGTGAAAATAACTTTGTTCTTCATATGTGCTATGTCACAATAATTCATTTGTCAGCCAGCCCAGTATTTAAAAAGTATACTGAGGGTTTTCTATTGGAAACAGAGTGAACTGTGTATTATTTGTACCATAGCTTCACCTTTCTTCACACTGATTTTTCTTTTCCCATGAAAAGAGAACACCTAACAGGACCCTGTACATTCTTCTCACCACAGAAAGGTGAAGCAACAACTCCCTAAAGATGTCACTACATTGATGGAGGAGACAGCTTAGTCACAGGACTCAGGGAACTACAAGGTTGATGTTTATTATGTTGGAGATAACAGCAGGGTCAAAAAGGTTGAGAATAAAGTTCTAACTCTAAATATTTGATAGAGAAAGAACAAAAAGCCTTAGACAAAACAGTGTCAATGGAATTTACAACATCCCTTAGCCTGCA
Organism: Myiopsitta monachus; assembly: GCA_017639245.1. Taxonomy (NCBI): domain Eukaryota; kingdom Metazoa; phylum Chordata; class Aves; order Psittaciformes; family Psittacidae; genus Myiopsitta; species Myiopsitta monachus. Next base: position 7,825,218 of record CM029928.1, read on the forward strand.
GCATTTATTACGGCCTCTTCAAAAGTCTGCACTCCCTCTGTCTTCAATGAAGAGTATAATACAAGGGGAATTTAGAGCAGGAGTCTCTGAATTACCTTCTAAACTATAGTGTTCTACAGTAATTGTGGTAGAAGTCCACAGAAATTAGCTGGCAGATCTGGTTAGCTAAAATAGATGACCAAAACTGGTGTGAAAACACATCTCACTCTGCATAGAGTGAGACCAGACTGGAAAGAGATTAGGATGGAACTGTGGAGAAGGAACAGCAGGCAACTTTGGGGAAGAAAAAATACAGCCAATGAGTTGAGAAAGGAAAACAAACCCTATTTCTATAAACAGCCTGCCTGCCACATGCTGAAATATGTCAATTTTTTATCAGAACTTTGTATATTCTCCTCTCATCTAGAACAGCCTCAGAAATTTTACTCACTGAAACTCATTACATGTTAGCAAGTGCCAGCGCACTCAGGATTAGCAGGGTTGAAAAGGACTGGTGCATTTAAAAGCCTTAACATTTTAGAGTTTTTAAATATGATAAAAGGCCTTCTATATGAACAATACAAACTAACCTGAGGGCAGATCACAGAAAGTACAGCTACCATGCTAATGAAATCTAGCAATAAAACATGGGAAGCTGTGAATTTCACAAGATGGGGTAAATTTTACTTCTTCAATAATTTGAGTGAAATAAGACTATATACATCCTACATTTCTCATCGTGAACACAGAATAGGCTGGATATAACAGGAGAGATTGTACAGTGCAGATCTGGCGTATGTAATTTTTAAATAATAGGAGGAGAAATGGATAGATGATTACATACTTCTATTTCAGTAGATATGAAGATGATGAAATCTGGATATTTTATCATCAACATTACAAATGCCATCCACTGGTTATCATCATTAATTTGAACATAAAGGCATGACGCAGTTGGTGCTGAACACCACCAAGATCATTATGAAGACAGATGTTGGCTGAGGGACATTTAATTAGATTAGCTAGCTACACTACTGAGTGAGTTACTATTTCTGCTTGCTCTGACTAATAAATGGCTTCAGATGCTGTTAACCACCAGCTCTTTAGCAAGCCGCCTTTAGCAAACACTGCATTCATTTGTAGCCCCCCAGAAGTCAAACTGTGTGTGTATTAACCAGTACACACACAGTTTAACTTCTCAGGCACTAGAATCAGGCCTCTAAACAGGACTGGTGGTAGCAATTGCAAAAAGCACATGGAAAGAAGTCTCAAATAAAATCAGGTTGCAATTCCATTAAGAATAAAAATGAGAGAAAGCAGTGCTTCGCTCATGGTAAGTTTTTACACAAAGGCTACTTTTAACAATTATCTTTGGGAAACACAATGGTGAATTCTAGCTAGAAATTTCCACCTATTTTCCTGCTGTTTTCCAACTATTTACTAACCTACCTGCCCAACAATCTTCCTTCAGGAACTTGTGACTATAACTCACAATATACTGTTTCCACATTGGGTTAGATCAAAGATCCACCTGTGCACAATCCTGCCTTCTTGCAGTTGGCAGTTGCACGTTATGGAAAAATGTCTGAAGGCATGCAGTAAAGTCATCCTTGCCTCGACATATCCTGCCTGTTTCTGACAGCGCTTTTATCATGGAGGGAAATCTTCAGCCACTACAGATACTATTCCATTAGCACAAAAGCTCAATGTGGACACATAAAAACTGAGGCACATAAAGTTGTAGGGCTTTTAGAAAATGTTACTTTGACACTTGTAGGCTATTCAAAACAACATAATTTGGGGTAGTTATTGGGGTAGTAACTCAGTATTCTATTACTCTTTCTTTTCAAAGAGGAAACACATCCGAAGTAAAGCAGTATCGGCAGAAAACCTCTGCTTTGTATCACAGACCCATGCTCACCTATAGCACTCCTTTTGGGTTTCACTAAACCTTTTCATCCCAGTGTCAGGAAAGCAGATAAGGTTAATGGATGATGTATTTTCCTAAGCATGTTTCTCAGCTTGCCTATACTGCCCTTTAAAATATGAAGCAGGCTCTCTGAAGTCATATAAATAATAGTTTACCAGAGACCTTCAAAAAGGTGGTGGATGCCCTTGCCTTTGGCTGTATTTTCTTGACTGTGTCAGATAAGAACAAGAAGAACTGCTCTGTAAAACAGGTGATTAAAACAAAAATAAAATAAAACAAAGAAAAAGGTGTCTGCCATCCCCATCACAGAGCTTTTTCCATGAATACCAATGAAACAGACGGGAAACTGAAACTGATGGGCAAGGATGATAAACCATTCAAGTAAAGCACTACAAAAGGTAATGCGCAAAATAATGCAGTCATCACCACACATACTTTAGTACATTTTCTACATTATTTTAGTGCATTTTCTTGCACTGCTCTGTCAGGTGAAGGCAAGATTGTTTTCAGAATTCCTCTAACATTTAAGGGCTACCAGAAAGTAATTACTGTTATTCAACCTTGCCTTGAACCTTGGGCGGGTTAGTGTAGCTTTTATTTCACTGAGGGAGTGTTGCTAACCCTCATTCTACTTTTGAGCTTTATTTCTTACTTTTGCTGTTACAGATGCCAGCTTTACCAGTGTCTTTCTCTGAGGACAGCTTTTAAAGCTTATTTTGGTATCAAAATTCAGTAACTTAGTTCTGCCAACATACTTTTCATGTATGTGTATCAATGGACTGTTCCCACATTCCTGAGTAAGTAGAAAGAAGTTGGGGCAAAAAAGTCTGAGGGGTGAAAACATAGGAGATACTGAAGTCTATAATAAAATACATACTGATTGATCTTTAACAAATGACAGCCTTCCTGCTTCTCTAGTTCCTTTCCTCAGAATTGCCTATAAAGTCAATTCAAATCTACAACAGGATCCTCAAAATTACAGGATCACATCCATGGCACACAGAGTCAGATCTTCCACGGGGACAAGAAAGATTTTGCTCACGTTTATGCCTAGATGATGTTGCTGACCTGAAGGGCATTATTCCAGAACATCCCACAGCACGGCAGAACGCGATCCAGCCCTGGCGGTGTCCCGGCTGCAGGCGCCTGCGGGCTCCGTGGTCCCCGAGGCGAGGCTTGCCGGCCCCTGTCCAGCCCCAGCCGGCTCTAAGGGCCCCACGGCGGGGCACAGCTCAGCCCCTCAGCCGCGGGCGGGCTCCTCGTGCGCAGCGCCCTCGGCCGAGGAAGGGCGGGGAGCGCTGAGGGACCGAGGGTGAGGCACGGCCCGGGCAGCCCCGAGGGCAGAGCGGCAGGAGGGGCTCCCGCCGCCCCCCGCAGCGGTTCCACGGAGATTCCCCGCGGGAGGGAGCGGGTGGAGAGCTCCTGAGGGAGCTGCGGCCCGCGCGGAGCCCGCGGTGGATCCGCAGGGAGCAGCACAGACGCCGTTTAAGCATCCCTCGGGGCGGAGAGATCAGGTGGAAAAGTGGGGAATGAGGGAACGAAGGTGAGCAAGAGGGGAAGGTGCTGTTTTAATTTTGCCTTTGTTTCTCACTATATCTGATCTAATTGGCAATAAAATACATTAATTTTCCCAAAGATGTGTCTCGTTTCCCCCCGAGGTAGTTCGTATGTCGTCTCCCTGGCTCCATCTCAACCCATGGGCTTTGTTGTCTTATTCTCCAGGTCCTGTTTCTGAAGAGGATTCAGAGAACAGCTGGATGGGTGTCCCCCATCCAGCCAGGGCCAATCCACCATAGGTGTTTCCATCAGTAAGGTTTACTTTACCAGCTGAACATACAGTAAGTTAAACACAGTGTAGTAAAGGGTTTTGTCTTTTGAACGAAATTGATATGAAGCTAATGGAAAGAATTTAAACACATCAATCTCAATGATGGGGAATCATTAATAATCAAGCAGAAAAGTATTACTGGTGTCCAGAGACTACTTATTTTGCCATTGCAAAACCTTAACTTGCTCATGTAGGCCATATGTTTTAAAATAGGAGTAAAGTAGGAGGAGATGGAAATTTTCCTCCATTATACTTGTAGAATCTTATGTTTAAAAGATGATGAAAATACTTGAGGACTTGAGTCTGAAAATACAGAGATGTATAGTTATTCTTGACTTCAGCTGGGATTACAGGAGTGCCTTGAAAATGCAGCTTTTACCATTATATTAGTTAAAATAAATATCTGAAAGACATCTCACCCATTACTAAATGTATAATATTAAGGTGTAAGATGAATCCATTTTGCTTATGTCTAGCAAAATAGAAAGGAGAACTCATAAATGTAACCCAGTTAAGCAGCAGGGGGTTGAAATATGGTCAGAAACAATACTGAAAGTAAAGCTAAAGTAAGTTTTAGTGGGAATGATGTTACATTCCCCTAAAACATAACTAATGATCTGGATCAGAGTATTTTGGATCATAACTTAACACTAATAGAACTCTATTTGTAAGACAAGGAGTGAATATCTTCATCTAACCATATCAAAAGAAGACAACTCTGAGCTCTGCTGCCATTTACATCACACTGCCTGCAAATACCTTGGGCAACAAAAGTAATGCAAAACAGAAAGTATCTCCCTGCTAATACCACGTGTAACAATTAAGGTAGAAAAGCATTTATATATTATCTTTGTAGCTGAAATTGAGAAATCATCAATTATCTACTGACTGGGTGTGACTTATCAATTGTGTTTCATATAATTTAGAAACAAATACCACGTATGCTATTAATCATATAAATTAACAAAAGATTGAAGTAATTATACACAGATGGTATAAAAACTCACATAGTATTTTTGGGAATCTCAAGATCAACAACAATAATCTGATTTAATGTAGAAATATGTAAGAGAAGGAATACCTGAACAAGACCATGTAGTTAACTGGAAACACTGAACACATTCCAATGTCCTTAACTAACAGAAACCCATAAAAAGATAAAAGGAGTAGGGGTATTTCTCCCCAAAGGACCACCACGACCCCCAGAGACCACTCCTCAAAATTCACAGCACCTGTGCCACAGTCTTATCTACACAAACTACCATATGCAATGAGTAATGAGAATTGGGTGGGCATTTTGTGGAGTTACAATGAATACGTATATAATGAAAATATATAAGCTGTGAACTGTCTCTTCTTTCCTGGATTTTGATGAAACTGGTCAGGAAGTTTTGGCATATACAGCACCAAGAACTGTGATTCTACTACAGTAATACCACTGTAAGTATATGTCACTAGCAGTTAAAGACACTCTTCCTATCGCTTCTGTATGGAAAACACATCATCAGACAATCATCAGTTTTGAGTAATTGTTTCCATGTTGGAAACCATGCTACTGAGAAGCACTGAAAGTAGACAAAGGCGTTCAAGCAGAGAGAAGAAAACTTCACAATTTTACTGACAACTGTAGCTTTGTATTAACTAACATCTAAAGGATGTCTTTTGCTTCAAATGGATACATTCAGAAAGAAAATTTTAAAGAGCTAATCACAATTACTTATTAGTTTAGATCCAGTGGTGCCTTCAAATACCACAATTTAGTTCACATGGAACTTTAAAAAATGAATTACACCTATATACCAAGAGGAAATGGGCAACATTATGAAATCCTGAGCTCAGCAAAGTTAACAAGGACAGAATTCCACTGAGCATATCTCAGCTTCCCTGACCTTACCTTTTAGTTGAGACAAACCAGCCTATTAATTCTCAGTTGTCCTCTGTTCTTAGTTATTGCATATAAATTTTGCTATTACTGCAACAAGCTGCTTGCTAGGCTTCCATGCTATTCCTTAGTTCTGGCTAATATAATACTACTTGTCACTCATAGCATCAGAATTGTTGTGCACAGTTGAATACCATACAATATAGATTAAATTGGAAGGTACTATTCTTTTCGTAAGATTTGTCTTTTTCCCTAGAGGACTATAAGTAAGGAAGCATATTATCACTCACTCAAAAGTAAATGTAGTAACTTACATGTTTAATAGTTTCATTGCACTGAGGTTATGTAAAGTGCAAATGATCATCCAGTGATTAACTTCACATGGACAAATCCCACTGTTAATTTTTTCCCCTTCTGTTTCAGCAGAGTTCTGTGGATATCAAAATTGTCATTATCTACCCCACAGGCAGTTTCAAAATACCCATAGGCACCTTGCTTAGCTACAGCTTGAGGCTTTGGAAAAAAGTAGTGCCATTCAGTGCTTCAAAACCTCTAATATGTATATAGAAAAGTATCTGTCATTTTGAGGTATTTCAACCTGTAAGACATATGCTGGAGGTCTAAATTTGCCACTGGTAAAACAGCCTTAATGTTCCTATGAATTCTACACAAGAACTCTCTGTGTAGAGAAACACATTGCTTAAGCAGAAACACACTGCTTAAGGCAGTCCTATATGAGACTGCGGTTTCAAAGATAGATGGATCCCTGGGCTGAAACTGATAGTTTTTCCTAAGTAGAAGTGATTATAGCATAATTTCCCGAGCTGTTAGCAGAGATTTCACAATCCCAACTGGTAATACAAGTAGACACTGTGCCTTAGTAATACCAGTTTTCCAAACTGGGAAGAAAAGTATGAATGTGCCTAAATGAGAAGCAAATACTGGCAAGATTTTCTAGGGTAAGTGTCAAGGGAGAGTCCGCACCTTGCAACACAGGTCAGAAAAATGGTGCTGGGAAGTCTCAGGACACTTGCAAAATTGGTGGGAGAGAAGATCTGCACTAGCAGCACTAATGCAAATAAGGGCATCAATTACAAACCAAACTATCCTCACAAAGTTAGGAAGGTACATTGAGGTAAATGATATTTTAATGATATTGAACAACTGACACTAGTTCAGATGGGGAAAACTAAGATGTAATACAGAACAATGCGCATTATTGAATTGCCATTATTCTTCACTATTTACGGAGAAGCAGAATCACTCATGCTACAACAATAACAATGTTTTCTATTGATTAATAGCTTCAGTGATGTAAAGTAACTATTATAGAGATCTCTGAGTTTTTAGGACTGGGTAAATTGTATATGGGAAAATCAAAAGAATTAGCTAAGATTGTCAAACTGCTTATTTTAGAGAAATGCTAAGAGAGCAGTGGGGATGGAGTCTGAAAGAAAATCCAGTATTGCATCAACATTTGTAAATGATGACATCGAAATGATAAGGTGATGTCAGAAACTAGAGGCAGTTTAGCTTGATATAAAATCATATCAAAAGGACAGGAACCATGATAGGAGGAATAATTCATCTGAACAATTTACAGTCTAATACACTTAAATGCGAGTTCCTTGTATACATTTTATAGTTAAAAGGACAGTAATGTTGAATCCAGCAATGCTAAGTCTAGACTTCTTCAGATGAGAATTAAATTTGGAAACTGATGTTTCATGCAAGAAAGGGAATATGAGTCCCTTGTGTGTAACAAAAGACTATAAAAAGAAGACAATGTGCTTAATCATCCAGGATTAGCGAGACCTTTACTTAAAGCCCTGTTCCTACTTAAGTAGCTGTCCGCTACATTCATAATCTTGTCATAAGCAAGAAAGAACACAACTTATAAGTGGAGGGAAGAATTTCCTGTCAGTCCAGTTCATGTTTAAGAGGACAGCAATTAAAATTGTCTTATACAGAAAACTTCAATGGGGAAAAAAATGAGGAGGTGGGAAGAGAGAGCTATGAGAACGTCCTTGTTGGGACAGGTTTGCTGTTTATGGTGGCAGGGTCTGTCATCAGCACTGAGGCACCTTGGGTCTATTTTTATACATATTCAACAACATTCCTTTTCCCCATTTCCCAGAGTAAAGGTTGAAAGTTGCACAAAAGCCACCCACACTTGCAAGTCGCCCAAAGGATTAGTGTTTGCTATGTGTGGACATCAAGGTCTGTCAGTCCTTCACTGTCTGTGGTATTCACCAAACTGAACTCCAGCCAGGTCAGGCACTACCCAGGTGATCACTTCCAGATATTAATTATTATTGTAGTAGTAATAATAATAATGATTATGTAATATTCATTGATTGTAACCAAGCTACAAACAAGGCTAACCCATACAACTTCTGAGTCCCTGTACTGTCAGGTCAACCCAAAGCCTGTGGCTGTTCCTCAGTAATGGCAAAAATAATGTGCCTTGGCTACAAGTTTACATTTAAAAAACCCCACCAAACATGGACAATATTAGAAAAGGTTACAAAAAACAAGATGAGCCTGGGAAATCACACCTCTTTAGTTGATTCACACAAGCCGCTGGTGTGCATGGTGAGAAAATTTTTTGAGGACTTATTTTTTGCTATAGGTAGAAAAGCAGTAATGAGATCTGAAAGCTCCAAGTTGAAGCTTAGACAAATTCAGGCTTGAAATAAGATACATACTTGTAACTGTGAAGAAAATTAACCACTAGAGAACAATTATCTGAAGATATAGAAGGCTTTTCTATGTCTTGAAGTAATTGTGTGAAGATTGTGTTTGAAAAGGAAAACAAGAGAAGGTATCCTTGATGAAGTACTCATGTGGCAAAACTTCTGTAACGCAAGGTGCTTCAGCTAAGTGATCTTCAAGATTGTTCTGACCATAATCCATAGCAGTCTTTTCAATTTGATTCCCTCAGAGTGACTTAATTTGACTATAATTCTGAGGAGATACGCCTTGGGAAATTTAGCAAAACCGAAGTCCTCAGTTAATAGTATCCCTGCTCAGGTTTTAAAGGTCCAGATATGAAACCTCAGAAAGGGTCTACAGCATAAGCAAGTATATTCTAATGCACTGCTGGACATCAAAGTACTTGATCTGGTAATCAGCCATTAACTGTTCTAACAATCTGTAAGATATATGAAAGAATAATTGCGGTAGTGCCATGCACTAAAGCCTACTGATGGCAGGTAGGTTACCTTCCACCTTATTATAAGTTTTCTTGTTTTATTCAAATGTCACGTATAGATGTATGGGTATATTCGCATAATGAGCTCCCATCATCATTTTTTTTCCATTGAATATTATCATCAGTACACTCTATCAGACAGCATTTTAGGTAATTTTTATGAATTAAACCACTGTAGTTCAAAGGAATTAGAGCAAAAGGCTCTGAGAGGAAAACAATGACCCAGAGAAGTGGACTGTGTAATCAGTGTCTTGACAAAATACATTTTTTGTGTCTTCTAAACACCAAACTGGAAGTAAACTATGAAAATGAACATAAGCCACCTCATATTGACATTTATATTTGTGCTTCTGTTTTATAATGTGATAGAGCAGCTGGGAGCTTAAAAAATAGAGGCATAGCCTAGATGTAACAGTTTCTGCATTTCTATTAACATGTCTTTTCATCCAGTCTCTTTGGAATGTCATTGCAAGAGTCATGACAAATACGTATCACGCAGAAGTTCTGACATATCACTGTTCTGTTATTTTTATCTCTGCCAATCACCCTGGAAGCAAAAGCACAATATATTTACAAAAGCACAATATACTTACAATGCAAGAAGTTAATGTCATAGTGTTTCTGTCCTTCCTGTCTGCCCTCTGATTAAAGGTTTTTCCTTCTAAAACCTTGCTGACCCAATCCCATCATTTGCCTATGATTTATTTACTGCAAAATGAAAGTATTTAAAGTTCATTCCTACAGGAGCCGAACGTTCATAATGACTCTATGACCACTGTTCATACACTCAGAGTAGCAGTTAGAAGCACATTCAACACTGCAGAGAAAACAATGTGTAGTCCCTGCCAACAATCATGTACTCTCGAGGGAGAAAGAAGTTGATCTGAAGGGTCTTTCCAGAAAAAGACAGTGTTCTTTTCATCATCACTAAAGCTCCTAAAGGCTTTCTTCTTTCTTATAAACCTCACAATTTGTCCATGTGCTCTGCCCCATTAAAGCTATAATAGGAACAACATGGACTTACAGAGTAGGCTGGTTTAGACATGCAACAAATTACAGTGCATTTTATATAAAGCAGCATTTTCCCTGTTTCATAGCTTAAGAAGTGGAGTAGAAGGTGAGGATCAAGAATTTGTTGTGGTTTTTTTTTTTTTTTTCCCCTCACTTAAAGAAACACAGTTATTGATCATGTAAGATTCACAGATGCAGAAAGCCCTGTTTCTTTGCCAGGTACAACTCACTACCCTCTGCCCCAAGGATTTAGCTTGTGATTAAACCATTTAAACAGCTATGTGCCTCATATGTCTGTCCATTTTAAAAAATCCAGTTTCCTATTTTTGAAGTCAATTTACTGCTCATCCTGCCCTTACATTTCTGTAGCTAGAGTCCACTGTCGCTTCCTAGAGTAAAACCAGTAAACTTCATAATACAAGCAGCAGTGCTGCATGAACAAGATAAAGCACAGTTCAAGCCTCTCAAACCGCTTGGTGAGCAGAGATGATGGGTTCCAATTCTGCTTTTTATGCCTCCCAGCACTTCACTTTTTTGAAGTTCTACACATTCCTCAACTCCTTCACTATTAACTCTCTTTTCTTTCTTTCTTTCTTTTTCTTTCATATTTTAGGATAATAAATTACTTACTTCAACAGAGACACAGACTTTTTAAGAAGTATTTCACATTACAGTGATTAGTAACTGTATTTTCCTTCACTGCTTCTGCTTTGGTAGAGTAAAATAAATGAGCCCATAGGTATACATCTGTTAGATTTAAATAATGCATGAAGGTGACTGGTAGTATCAAAAAAGAAGAAACCGTATTTTTCAAGGACAAAACTGTGTGTTCAAATGTACTTCTAACATCAAACACTAGCATTATATGCTTGTATCAAATCAGGAACGTTACTTCTTTCAAAACATAATTATACTGTTCAAAGACAACTACTGTGTACTTTTATGAGACAATACAATGCAACTATACTTTGCAGAACTCATTTTATACAAACTGTATTATGAAATGTACCACTGAGATAAATAATAGTTACACAGTCAAATACCAAACAGTAGCAGAGACAGAAAAACATTGTAATGAGAAATGGAGAAGAATATATTCAGTACAGTTTGGAAAGAGGACAGAGTTGATAAGACAGATATAAGGGCTTTTCTAGGAGGTAAGGAACAATAAAATAAAGGCTTTCAGAACAGCTAAAGTAAGACTGCATAAGTAAGACACACGAGGTTGCTACTATGTAAGGAGATGAAGAGAAGTGAGTTATGGTTAAAAAGTCACCGTTTCTTTTCTGCAATTTTGTGAATAATTGTTGTATGGCCAGTGAAGCATTCATCACTTGGAACATGCTGACAACCACTGAGGTAATACTGAGTATGAATATAGTAAGTATGAAAAATTAGGATGGCAAGTCCAAATAAATGCTGTCAATACTAAACACACAAAACAAATGTGTCAAAGTGGGTTACTTGAGCAAACACTGGAGCAGTTAGCTTTTGATATTATGACTGATCTTCAGTGAAAACAAGAAGCCATCAAAAGAGAGTGAGGATGCTTAAAAACTTGATACTGTTCTTGAATGCCCTGAATCAAACAGTCAGATCATCCTTGACTATCAGGAACCTGACAGTCCCTTAAGCAATGCTTCAGATGTGTGAATTTAATACAAAGGGCACAATACCGTGCAGGAGAGATCTCACAATAGTATTAGTACTAAATATAATTATATTAATTAATTTATTAATTAATATAATTTAAAAAGGTAACTAGACCTTCAGAGAGGGGGAAGGAGGAACAACATCAATGAATTCTACAATGGACAGGGTTGAATGTGAGGCTGAGCAAGAGGTAATTTTACTTACTGAGTTAATGATTTTGAGAAGGTCAGCCTGTGTAATACACTGAGGCTGTTGCTGGATTTTAGTGAGCAACTGCAAAGGAACAGTCAGGCAGAACTAAGGGGTAAAGTACTGTAAAAACTGCAGAAATTGCTGTTTTGAAAAGGCAGATCAATCGCTCCAGATATTAAAGAGAAAAAGAGCTGATACTGCCTTTCATGCTGAAGTGGAAAGAAACATTTTAGGAGTTGGATCTCTTCTTTCCCCCAGAATTCTCTGTAGCCTGGTATCCTTCCTTTAGTAGAAAAGTGAGAATACAGGTAAAAAGAACAGCTACCTTCACTAAAACTGACAGAGAAATCCCAGCTTTGATTTGTTGAAGAGGAAGTTGGTAGGGTCTACCAACTGAAAGGTATTAAGCATTGAATAGAAATCCAGGAGGATGGGTCAGTTACATCTATATACAGGAAGCAGACATTTTAAGTGAAAAATTAGAAGCCCTTAAAAACTGGGAGGCTGACAGCAATATGAATTTATAGACCTGCCTAGCACTAGCCCTGGTAGATAGATAGGTAGCCCTGATAATTTGACAACCCTGAAGATCTTCCGTTAGAATTATCTATCATGTGGTACAAACCAGTTCAGTGATCAATTTTCAGCCTTGCAGCAAGAGGAAGCAGTGCAGCATGCAAGGCTCCTCAGCTCCTCCTTTCCCTCTCAGTTGATCCTGGTGGGAGCAACAGGTTCCAATTCTGTCTCTGAGTACAGAAATATCTGCCTGGCCTCACACTGATTATATGAAATCCATACAGCGTCATACAGATTAATCACAACAATCACAACATTGTGACATGAAAAATGGTAAGAAGGACCAATAGCAACTGTTGGACTCTTTCCCCTAGATTTAATCAATTCTGATTGATAGAGCAACTATTAGGTGCCAAAATTAAAAGTTATGTCAAATTAATTGCTGCCCTCTAACAAGTCTGTCTTAACAGTGAAACATACTACAATGGCAGAAAAATAGAGGTGTTACCAGCTGAAAGCATGGCAACAGATAAATGCAACAAATGTACAAGCAACAATTACCTTTTCAAGGCACAAAAAATATCTCTGTCTGAAGTCTATAATACCTTAAAGAAAATGTCTCCTTTTGTTATGTCAGTTCAGTTTAAATTCTTGATCTAAGGGCCCTTGCTGGCAGTTGTAAAGACTGTCAAATGCTAGGCATAGTAACAGCCACACAATGTCTTTCATGTCTAGGCACTGACTTAATATTATAGGTTTGAAATTTCTTCTCCTTCCTTTCTCCCTGCCATCAAGAAAAAAAGTGCTCTATTCAATTGGCATTGGAACACTGAGTTTCTTATTCACTAGCATTGTTTTCAGAACAGGAGTATATAAACTGATTTATTCTTCTGCTGAAAGAAACACCAATGTAAAATGCATAGGCATCCCATTGGCATCCCTAGCTTTTCCTAGGATCAGAAAGTAGACAGAGTATGATATAGTCTGTGATATCTCTCTCCCTTGCCCTAAACCCAACTACAAACCATCTACATTAGGTTTTGTTTGCTTTCCTCCTGCTCTGGGTAGTTTAAACTGATAGACTTTCATGAACAGAGATGCCACAGATTGCAAAACTGGGTGTGCAGCTACTTTAGAAGTTCAACAAAGTCCAACTTACAGCCTGTGGGCAGAAGCTGGTCTGGAAGATCATAGAATCATAGAATAGTTAGGGTTGGAAAAGACCTTAAGATCATCCAGTTCCAACCCCCTGCCATGGGCAGGGACACCTCTGACTAAACCATGCCACCCAAGGCTCTGTCCAACCCAGCCTTGAACACCGCTAGCAATGGAGCATTCACAGCTTCCCAGGGCAGCCCATTCCAGTGCCTCACCACCCTTACAGTAAAGAATTTCTTCCTCATATCCAATCTAAACTTCCTCTGTTGAAGTTTGTACCCATTACCGCTTGTCTCTAATGATATTTCTGCAGGGCTTCTACTTTTTCCTGAGAGAAATTTACTAGGCAACTAACAAAGGAAATAGATCTGGGCCAGGCAGATATTTCTGCACTCTGAGACAGAATCAGAAACTGTTGCTCCGACCAGGATCAACTAAGAGGGAAAGGAGGAGCTGAGGAGCCTTGCATGCTGTGCTGCTTCCTCTTGCTGCAAGGCTGGAAATTGATCACTGAACTGGTTCCCACCACAGGTATGGCCGAAGACCACACCTGGACCCTCACTTAAACAAATAAGCATATGGGGGGAATTTCAGAGGTGCTCAATAATCCCATTGGCTTTCGCTTCCCTGAGAATCTGCCAATAAATAAGTCTCTTGTTTAGAGCTCTCACTATGTACATTGTTTAATATAGCTTTATGTAACATTAAAAAAAATGTCTGAATTGCTTAGTTTCTCATTATAACAGAATGGGCCATTTTGCTGGTTCTTCAAAACATCATTTTAACTGGCTTTATTTTAGAGGTCTAATTCAACAACATAAACCATAATCCTAAGCAGCATGTTTCCACCACTTTTCCATTACTGTGTTTTATAAGTAGCTTCCTCAGAACTTCATCTTCTTCATCAAAAAAAGAAAAAGAAAGATAATTTAGAAGTTTAGAAATCAGAGTTTAGAATTACTTTCTTTGGGGATCACTCAGGTAAGACCCCTCCTTTTGTTTACGTCATGGTTTTTATATTTTATCAGTAAAAACAGAACACTTTTCCTGTGCAGATAAAGACTATACCAGTAAAAATGGACCACATTTCCTGCACAGATAAAGTATTTTCCTTCAGGTCAAAAGCCACCCTATTCATCTCTCTCCTCATCTAGATCTCTATTCAATATTCATTTCCTTTCTCTACCCTCCCCTTCAAAATCAGTTAATATAATCTAATATGTTGGTGACATTTACAGGAAATGAATGAAGACCTGTTTACTGAAACCTACAGGGTTGTATTAGTTAGTTTATTTAAAGTACGCTTCCAGGAAGGGATCAAGGTTTAGGCAAGTAGGATCTGGCATATATTCCTCGAAGGAGTTTTATCATTTCAAATTTTTCAGAAGAAATCTGGTTAGGTTTTAATTCAATTTCTCATCAAGAATTGCCACCTGCCTTTAATTTGATGCACAACAGAAACCTGCAGACTCACAAGTACTGAAGTACATTGATTATAATCATAAACTTTTTGTACAATAGCTTTCAATCTGTTCCAACATACTATAGAAAGGAAGGTAGACTTAACTGGAAAACAAGTTTGATCTGGAACTGGAGAGGAAGAGTTCAAATCTTGTTCAGGTCAAAGTTGCTATGTCATCTTGGGCAACCACCATGTGACTCCAAAAATACTGGTGTGCCCACAGTGAAAAGTTATACAGACAAACATCACCTGGCTGCTTCACCACCTAAAGTTTATATAAGAAGCAATGGAGAAACAAACAGAGCTTTTCTTCACTTAGCCTGCTATCAAACCCTTCTGGGTCTGCCACCTGATCATACCATGTGCCTAAGTACAGCATTATTTATGCAGTCTGTCGCTGGATGAAACAAGCACTGTTGGAAGCAGGAACTGTGCATTAAGTTCTCCTCTCATTACTACAGACGTGTATGTTATCATTTGAGGTATTTCTAGACCACACTTTTCTGCCTATTACCTTTTCAATACCTTGCTCAGTATTTTGGCCATTGTTAGTCCCAGTCTTTGATGCTTATGTCTACCCAGTTACGATACACAGAACTCAAGTATCTGCCTCATGACTGTGCATCCCATTCCCACAGGCAGAACCACAAAGGTCACTGAGCTTTATTACATGTAAATCCTCTAAAGAATCTAGGCCTTAGTCTTCTGTAGCAGCATTTTCCTTAAAGGAAAATGTCATGATGAACACAACAGGAATGCCAGGTTATTGAGAAATGTTAATATAGCTGGCTATAGAAAAGCACAAAGAAGGTAATTCTGTTCAGTGTGCTAGTAGCAGAAATGGATTTGATCACATTTGTTCCATTATTAGGCAACATTCTATTGTTCTGCAAAAGATCTGTGAAATCAGTATCCAGGAGAAATGAGAGACTGAACATGGAATCATGTCTTCCTCAATAGACGGACAGTCATTCTGTGGAAGACTCTAATCACTAGAAAGACTCACTACCAGCACAAATGAGGAAACAACAACGTAAGCACTTCTTTTTGTAAAAGGAAGCTGAAGGGATACAAAGACAGTAATAAGCCTAAAGTACGTATCTAGGCTTGATAATTATTATTACTATTGATTTCCAGGGATTTCACAGTTCGCACTACTTGGTTTTTTCCAAGCCTTACAGAGCAACCTATAACTATTACAAGACTACTTTTAGTATATTAGACGTAAAACTTAATTTCTTTCGACTCTCACCAGTATGAATATTCTGCATGAGAGAGTTCAATATGCTAGCTTTATAATTATAATGATTCGTAAAGAAAAGATGTAAATTGAGCAGGAACTCTACAGCAAGCCGATTTCTGCTTCAAGTCAAACCCCATCCACAAACAGCTAACAGTCCTTATTGTAGCTGTGTTTTATGTAAGGCAAACTACTTATTCTGGAGATTTTATTGCTTGCCTGTATGTATAAAAGGTGGACCCAGTATTTTAGCAAGACAAGAATTTAGGCCAAACTATTACTACAGAAAGCTATTGCCAGATTATGGTTATTATACAGTTTTTACACCACCTGTTTGTAATAGAGCTAGTGGAAATTCTAGTAAACCAACAGGATTTGCAGTCGTCCAGTTTCAGATACATATACTGCTAATGAACTGATTGGATTTGCTCACAGCCCGATACCTCATTACAGATTCAGAGCTGCAGTCTTAAAACTGGTCATAATCATAGCTGTACTATACACAAAGAGATTTCTACAGCTGTTTTGATTCTAGTCTCTGAAGAATGTTTAAAGCATGTCATAACTACTTATTACAGCATTATGTCATACCTATCAAGTATCAGCATGCCTATTCATTAGAGTATATAATCAAATAAAACCAGATACAGAGACAGTCTGTCTGGATAGTGACGATCCATTTTCTTTCAACAGGAAAAAAGATGACTACAAGGAATAATATTTATATCTGAGAGATCCATATTTAATGAACAACAATGAACACTAAGGGCAAATCCTGCCTGACCAATCTGGTGGACATCTATGATGGGGCTACGGAACTGATGGACAGGGGTAGAGCAGTTGATGTCATCTACTTGGACTTGTGCAAAGCGTTTGACACTGTCTCACATGACATCCTTGTCTCTAAGTTGGAGAGACATCAATTTGATAGGTGGACCACTCGATGGATAAAGAACTGGCTGGATGGCCGCACACAAAGAGTTGTGCTCAATGGTTCAATGTCCAGCTGGAGACCAGTAATGAGTGGTGTCCCTCAGGGATCGGTGTTGGGACCAGTCTCGTTCAACATCTTTGTCGGTGACAAAGTGGACAGTGGGATTGAGCATGCCTTCAGCAAGTTTGCCGATGACACCAAGCTGTGTAGTTCGGTTGATACGCTGGAGGGAAGGAATGCCATCCAGAGGGACCTTGACATGCTTGTGAGGTGGGCTGATGCCAACCTGGTGAAGTTGAACTATGCCAAGTGTAAGGTCCTACACCTGGGTTGGAGCAATCCCAGGCACAGCTCCAGGTTGGGCGGAGAAGAGATTCAGAGCAGCCCTGCAGAGAAGGACTTGGGGGTGTTGGTTGATGAGAAAATGAACATGAGCCGGCTGCAGTGTGCGCTCGCAGCCCAGAAAGCCAACTGCCTCCTGGGCTGCATCAAAAGCAGCGTGACCAGCAGGTCGAGGGAGGTGATCCTGCCCCTCTACTCTGCCCTTGTGAGATCTCACTTGGAGTATTGTGTGCAGTTCTGGTGTCCTCAGCATAAAAAGGACATGGAACTGTTGGAACAAGTCCAGAGGAGGGCCATGAGGATGATCAGGGGACTGGAGCACCTCCTGTATGAAGATAGGATGAGAAAGTTGGGGCTGTTCAGCCTGGAGAAGAGAAGGCTGCTTGGAGACCTCATGGCAGCCTTCCGGTAACTGAAGGGGGGCCTATAGGGATGCTGGGGAGGGACTCTTCATGAGGGACTGTAGTGGGAGGAGACAAGGGGTAACGGGTTCAAACTTAAACAGGGGAAGTTTAGATTGGATATGAGGAAGAAATTCTTTACTGTAAGGGTGGTGAGGCACTGGAGTGGGTTGCCCAGGGAAGTTGTGAATGCTCCATCGCTGGCGGTGTTCAAGGCCGGGTTGGACAGAGCTTTGGGTGGCATGGTTTAGTGGGAGGAGTACCCGCCCATGGCAGGGGGTTGGAACTGGATGATCTTAAGGTCCTTTCCAACACTAACTATTCTATAATTCTAACAATGTAAACAGTGTGGTGCACTTTTAGTCTTATTTGAAGGCTAAAAGTAATAGCAGTAACATTCACAGGTTTTGAAAAAACATAATTTTTTTTGTTGCACTGGTTAAAATTTTAGTAAGCTGTAAAGTTGAGATGACATCCAGTTTTGTTTAATTGTGAGAATGACCACATAGTGATAAGTTCATTAAGAACAGCACTGATCATTCAGAAGAGGGATATTTATTAGTCACAGAATTATTAAGGATATCTAGTAGTCACAGAAAATAATCTGCAAAACATACTGTCTTTTCAGTTATGAACTGATGAGAAACACCACGTGATAAGTGAGAGATTCATCAAAGGAGCTTGGCTTCAAATCTCAGCTCAGTAAATAGGGAGTTATTATTTCAACAGTGTTACAGGTCAATATTTAGCATTGTGTCTTGTGAGAGTATAAATCTCATGTCCAAGAGAGAGCTTCAGGGACATTTATTCACAGCCCATCTCCCCCCCAGGAGGATAAGAATGAAATAATAATTTAGCACAAATATAATATAAGCTGCACATTCAGTCAAGCCCCCAGAGAAAAGTAAAGCACATAAGGAAAAATAAAAAAAAGAATTTCCACAAAAAGCTTTTGTCATGACTTTGCTAAACTGTAGATGATTCTATTTGATGAAGCTGTTCCTTCATCAGTGATGTGGTATCAGACAGCAGAAAACAGTATTTAAATAAGATTTTATAAGTTCATCGCTGTTGACCAACTTTCCTTCAAATCCTTTTCCTACTAATCTTACTGGATTAGTAAATATAGGTAGGTGTGTGCCTCTGTGACAGTAACCCCTTTCTTTCTTATTTACTGACCACAGAAATCTTTGCGGAGCTCCCAGCATGTGCCTTGGCAATCCACTGACTCACAATTATGCTGGCTGAAGAAGGTCATCAGATTTGAAGCTGCAAGGGTTACCAAGTAAAGTTTGCCTAGCCATACCTAAGGGTGACTCAGGCTAGAGTAAGTAGGAGTAAAGAAGAATAAGTGGGTTTGATCAGCACTGAATCCCAAAACCGTTGCTGGATCAACTGAACACTCTCCCATGTCAGCTCAGGGATTACAATTACCAATGATGAGCAT
Organism: Myiopsitta monachus; assembly: GCA_017639245.1. Classification (NCBI taxonomy): domain Eukaryota; kingdom Metazoa; phylum Chordata; class Aves; order Psittaciformes; family Psittacidae; genus Myiopsitta; species Myiopsitta monachus. The sequence goes on from CM029928.1 coordinate 7,844,407, forward strand.
GGAATGGGAATGTACAATCTGCACTTCTCCTTCCAGGGATGCTAATTCAGTCTCCTTCTCTGTATAACTACCTAAAGACAGCTAGGAAGAATTGTTAGCTCTTGATGATACTGCTGGCATTGCTGGTGACGTTATTCAGATGCAAAGGAACTTCATTGACTGGTTTTTAAAATTAATGAAATTATGAAAAGCAATGTTCTAACACACACCTGGCAATTAGTTTGCAAAACTGGCACCAAGAGTGCAGAAAACTGCCAGTTTATGTCTATTCTATTAAAGAACCTCAACATTTTGATGCTAGCTCAGTATACTGAGACAGGCCCTTGCATGTGTCCAAATGAGGATCTGATGGATCAGCAGGCAGAGTGAGGCTAGAGATCAATTCCCTTGGCAGGACAGCCCCATTCCTGAGGGGTTTTAGGAAAAAGACAGTCTCTAAGTAGCAAGGATTTCAAACAACATGGAATCTAGAAGTTAAACACTATGTTTTGTGTTACACTTGAAGATGAACAGATACCCAGTACATTTTAAGACCATGCTTTTCTCTTTGGAAAGGACCCCACAAGGGAAATATATGAGGAAAGAGCACATCCTGAAATCATTCACTGTAACTGTGAATGGGGATTCACTATACTCTGAGTGGGATCACTGTATGGGGATGAATTCCATAAAATTGGGCTCCATAATTACAAAAAGGGTACTAATATATTTGAATGCACCATGAGAAGGGCAACAAAGTGGGGCAGGGGCTGGAGTGCAAGTCCTTTGAGGAGCATTTGAAGACTTGGGTTTGTCTGGTTGGGACAGGAGGCTACGGGACAACCTCACTGCTCTACAGCTCCTTGAGGAGGGAAACTGGAGAGGGAAAGCAACAGGAAGGAAAGTACCGGAAAGTTAACGTAACATAACCGAAAGGAAAGGTAAAGTAACCAAAAGTAATGGAATGAACAGAAAAGAAGGTAGCAGAAAGGAAAATAATGAAGGGTAAAGTAACAGAAAGTTAAGTAGTGGGAAGGAAAACAACGTAACAGAAGAATGGACAGAACATAATGGAGAGCAACAGAAAGGAAAGGAATGTAATCAAAAGTAATATAAGAGGAATGAAAGGACAGGAACATAATGGAAAGGAGAACATAACAGAACAAAAATAAAAGGAAAGGAACATAATGGAACAGGGAGGAAATGAGAGGAACATAACATAACTGAAAGTAACGTAACAGAATGGAAAAGAATGACATGAAAAGGAAAACAGTAACAGAAAGTAGAGTAACAGAACAGAAAGAATGATAACAGGAGAAAGTTAAGTTACAGAAAGGAAAGTAAGTAAGAGAAAGGAAACTAGCATAAGGGAGAGGAAAGGAAAGAAACGTATTGCAGTGGAACAAAGATTAAAGAAGAGTAACCTAATGGAAAGAAAACATAACAGAACAAAAATAAAAGGAAACGGATGTAGTGGAACAGGAAATAAAATACCATACTTCGTAAAGTTTCTTTTTTAGGAGAGAAAATAACATACAGGAACAGAAATAAAAGGAAAGTAACGGAACAGAAAGGAAAAGAACGTTGCTGCTGGGGGGTGCGCTTCTAGAGGTAGTAAACACAAACGGAAATGTCTGTCTACCATACATAAAACAGTATCTCTAATTCACATGAGGAAAGCCAATTTCAGTTTTACTCTTCCCCATTCTAAATTCAGGACCTTCTTTTTTGCTTTCAGATATTTTACCTCATTGAAAAATGGGTCCCACTGAAAAAGGAACTGAACCTCATTTTTAAATGCAGGATGACGACTAGACAGACCCATCCGTAGCACATACAGCACTTGTCTGAATGCAGGGATGGTGACCGCAGTAGGCACTTCCCATGAAACATGGCACAGAGTATGCGCCATAACAAATTCTCTTACTAAGAGGTTCAGGTCTCAGTGCTCATCCTTTTACATCTGTAGAATCAGCTGAAAATGATCAAGAAATGAACCAAAAGCACTCAAGTGTGATGAAACAGAACAAGCCGCTGCTACGAGTCCTACACAAGTCCCGCAACCCAACGTTCTATTTGCAGAGAAGGTCTGAGCTGTACAATACGAAGTTTTCCCAAGCTCGACCCTTGCTGCAGAAATCCAATTTAGAACTCTCTGACTACTACAGACTTTGCATCTAACTAACCCTTCTCCTTGTCTTTTTCATATGCCAGAACTCCCTCAGCCAACCAAGAAAGCCTCTAGAGGTTTGAAACTGCTGTTCTGACTCCTAGGTTTAAGTCAGCTGCGCTCTTCACCTGACTTTAGGAAGGATTCAAATATCACATCAACCCCTTCATATCACTCGCAATGACATCTCTGCACACACAATTAGAACGTACCCTGAACAAACCGCTTTGCCTGCTGCTTCATAAGACAGATGTAAAACCAACAGAAGCAGCATCTGGAATTGTCTTTTAGGGAATTACTGTAAAGAACAATGTAAAGATGAATATTGTCACACCTGAGCTAAAAAAGCTGGAGGGGGGTGGAGTGGGGTGTGTAAGCCAGAAGAAAACTCTTCTCATCTGCATGTTCTCTTCTTTCACTCCCCTTACCCTCCCCTCAACTCTCTCTTTTAGGCACCTAAATGCACCCTGCGAGGTAGTTGCGGGTCACGTCTATGGTAGCTGGAAGTTAGTAGAACTAGGACCTCTCTCAAGCTTTTCCTGGCAAGTCCATCTCTCCAGCCATGGAAATCACAGCATCCTTTCCTCAGCTGATGAAATCTCCAGCCTTTTTTGGTTGGGATTAAAGCAAGCATTATAGGAGACCCGTCCATAGGACCACAACTCTACTAAGAAGTACGCATACTTTGAGTTCTTTCAACTTGTCTTCTAGCTGGGTTTGCTCCAAAGGGTACACATTTCCAAACCTCTCTCCACCAGAAATAATAATGTGTTGGGGTTATTTTCTTGATATAAAATAAGGATTCCTCCAAGGTTACACATACCCAGCAACAGAGAGGTCAGAAAAAACAGTTACTGCATTGATACTGAAACCAGAATTGCAACAGATACTCCTTTCAGGGCTGGGGCAGCAGCAGGATTCCACGGGAAGCTGTGCAAACACCTGCAGATGGGTTGGAGAGCCAGGCCTCAACTGTGGTGCGCATGGACAGAAATCATCACATTGCTAACCTATGTGTGCTTCTGACACAACCAATCCGCCCACCCCTGTTGGCCATGTATCAACACGGATTCTCTTTCTCCAAATCGCTCAGCGACAAAACAAATGGACCGAATACGTGAGCACCCACAGCTGAACTGACTGCAAAACTCCTCACCCCTTGAGTACATCGATCCAGCCTTAGGAAGCAACATTTTCCCACTTGAGCACAACCAACAAAGCTGCAATCAGGGGGAGGACAATCAACTCCTCCTTCAAGACCAGGCAGTGCATCCTCTGAGCCCTGATGGTTTAAGTGCCTTAAAGAGACCAAAGATGACACTGACCCTGCTGAGAGGAGCTCACAGCCAAGATCCTTTGTCCTTTAAAAGCTTTCACATGGTAATTGCATTGAGAAATATACAATAATTCATCTTAGATGAAATAACAAAGGAAGTCCTTTCCAACCCCAACTATTCTATGATTCTATGACATTTCGATGAGGAATAATCTCTAACGGACGGAATACGAGCAGTACATATCAAAAGTATTGCTCCTGGGAAGTCTTGCTTCCCCCAGACACGTTCAAAATGGGCTCTGCTGCTGCGAAGGGCTCCGAGGCTGACCACACAGGCAGCCTCTGACTGGCAGGCAGACCCTTCATTCCATCTCATTTCTCACCTTTGCAAAACTCCACCGTAGCACACGCTGGCGGTCTTGAGTGCTGGGAAACCCCAGGCGGGCCCTGCACTGGTATCTAATGAAACCCAGAGACACCCGCCTCTGCGTTCCATCTGATGAGTTTAAATCCTTCCCTGAAACGATTTCTTCCCCCAGACTAACCTTAGACACCGAATTAATATTACAGCCGTTTCAAAGTTTACCTGAAAACCACTCCCTTACATCAGCCACTATTTCCCTTTGAAAACCCAAACCTTCACAAAACCAGGAGGCAGTGACCTCCAGCAGACACAACTTGCTGGAGTCACTGCTGTTCCCTACAAATAACATATCATTACAAGTCTCTGACTGAAAAGCTGAACAAAAAGAAGTCCTAGCGCATCTGGTTGTTACCTACTAGGGCTATGGGGAAGAATGCAGCTTGCTTCTCTCTACATTGCCAAAGGAAAAAGTCCCATCGTCATGAATCACTGTTTGCCATCCTGAAAATTCCACTGGATTGCCATACGACAGAGAAGAAAAGAGAAAGTTCTTGGGAATTCAGGAGCACAATTGCTCACAGTTTAGAGAAGGAAGTTTCCTCAGTGCTCGGCTTGCGTCTGGTGCAGGCACGCACTTGGGCCCTGGGTATTCTGCGCACCTTCACAGAGCCCAGCCTTCACACTTGCTTGAAGACTGCGGCTGAGCAGGCTTAGGGAGCCAAGATGGTACCTGGGTTTGGACTGACCTACACCAGCAGTGCTCAGACACTGAGAACTGACAGTGATTTGTATCCCCTCATCATGAGACCTCAAGATACCTAACAAACAGAGGTGAACATGTTTTGCTTCGTTCTTTTCTCTTCCCTATGAAAACAGAAGTGATAAATTAAAAACCAACCAAACAACCAAACAACAAAACAGCCAACCAAGCAAACCACCACCCAAAAAAGAAAAACACAAACCCCAGACTTGCAAATCTGGGGCAGATTTTCGCATTTTTGCTTTCGTTTTGAGAAACAGCCAAGCTGCAGCTGATCTATGGGATTAAAAAAACCCCAAATCCTATTTTCTTGTGCAGAACAATACTTTCCGTGCATAAGAAACACTTCTGCGGCCACAAGGACTTAGAAAACCACGCCCTCGCCTTCACACCAAACAAAGCACCGCAAGCCCACATAATGGAAGTTAACTCCAAACGAGAAGATTTGGTTTCCCCGTTTACTCCAAAGAATTCTATGGGAAGCTCAAACGCCATTTCTGTTACTTCCATCCAGGGAGTCTTCATATATTAAAAAGGTCTCCCATTTCTATAGTTTATCATTATGCCCCCTACAGCTCACAGAAACTCCAGTGGTTCAATTCCTATTAATCATCCCAAATAGCAGCAGTGTTTCTACCTAGTTTCAGATTCCAGGACCCAGTGAGAAACTGGCCAGGCTCTCTCATTTGAAACGATCAACTTGTTGAAGCACCTTTGGATGCCTGGCTTGGGAGATCAAAAATGTTGACTCTGGTCAACACCTGCAAACTTATGTGTGACTGCACTCCAACTTCAAACCAAGAAAATCAGAGGGAATTTCACCCCAGGGGAACACATGTTCGAGTGAAGAAGTGATGTTGCATGGAACCATAAAGTCAACCACGTTCATTTTATGACATGCAGCACTGAAAGGCCAATGACGTTATTTCTGATTTATATATATTTTTTTTTTACTCCAATCTTTCTCTTATCAGCTCAGTTAAGGTGACTAAATGTGGTCTCTCTTATTTCAACTGAACTTCAATTAATTTCCCACTATTTCAATCCAGCTAATGTCTCCGGTGCTCTTGGTCTAGTCCTTTCCCGATACGACCCGCTTACAGCGCTGATAAACCTTACAGATGAGATAAAAAGATCTACTTTCATAAAATGACAGACGCAACACCAAAACACGTTTGACACATCAAAAATCACTTTTATTTCTCACAGCAAGACCGCTTAGTCCTGTTACCCTGCGCCTACCTGGCACGACCCCGTGGCTTTCCTGTGCCAGACTTCAAGGAACGCTTGATATTATGAACGCATCCTTCCAGATGTGACGAGTGAAGCTCTGAGAGGGAGAGAAGGCGGCTGAGCTGTAACCTCATTTGTTCCCCATTCTAATCAGACAGATGTGAATCAATTCAAAGGAATTCCAGTATATCCTGTTCTATTCTAGCCCAGGCTAGTTTTCTCTAGACTTGCTTAGCCTGTTCTATGTCTATCTCGTGTCGCAGGAAGGAAGCATGGGTGAGAGCTCAACATACCTCGAATGCGACGCAACAAAGGCTGCTTGTCCTGTCACCCTGCTCCTACCTTCCACGCCTGCGCTCCTTTCCTGTACCAGACTAAAAGGAATGTTTGATATTATTAAAGCATCCTTCCAGATGTGACAAGTGAAGCTGTGAGAGGGAGAGAAGGTGGCGGAGCTGTAACCGCATTTGTTTCCAAATTCTAATCTGACAGATGTGAATCCATTTAAATTGATTCCAATATATCCTGTTCTTTTCTAGCCCAGTCTAGTTTTCTCTAGACTTGCCTACCCTATTTCTCTAGGTCTACGTCACGCCGTAGGAAGGAAGCATGGGTGAGAGCTCAACGTACCGTGAATGTGACGCAATAAAGGCTGCTTCTCCTGTCACCCTGCTCTTACCTTCCACGCCTGTGTTCCTTTCCTGTACCAGATTTAAAGGAATGTTTGATATTATTAAAGCATCCTTCCAGATGTGACAAGTGAAGCTGTGAGAGGGAGAGAAGGCGGCTGAGCTGCAACCTCATTTGTTTCCAAATTATAATCTGACAGAAGTGAATCCATTTAAATAGATGCCAAAATATCCTCTTCTGTTCTAGCCCAGTCTAGTTTAGTCTAGACTTGTCTAGCCTACACTATATGTCTATGACACGCTGTAGGAAGGAAGCACGGGTGAGACATGGCTCAACATGGCTTTAAGTTGGTCAAAGAGTCATCCCTTCCTGGCGAGGGATGCCTGAAAAGTGCTCTTGTGCCTGCCTGCCGCTGGTGTTGCACACAGGGAGGGGTGCAAAGTGGCAGCTGCTGACGGGCAGCAAGGCTGGTGCCGTTCCAGGCGCAGGCTGCTGTTCACAAGGAAAATTCCCCTAGGAATGGAGCCAAGAGAAGAGCAGAGCTCGCTCCCGCTCCAAGCTTGCGCTGCGCAACGGAGCCAGAGGAAGCCAGGCCACCAGTGGTGCCCTGGAGGGGTGAGAGCAGTGGGCGAGAACCGAGCCCAAAGGACCCTGACAAGGGGCTGTGCTCAATGCGACAGAGGACAGCAGCAACCCCCAGGGGCTACCCTGGCAGTCGCAAAAGCTTCCTCCCCCCAGAGGTGGGGCACGAGGGGCCACTCCCGTGGAGCAGGAGCAGCAGCCTTTGGGCCACAATAGCCCAGAGGAGCCCTGTCAAGGGGCTGGCTCACCGCTGCAGGGGAAGGCAAAAAACCCCCGGGGACACTCGCAGATCCGTGGGGGAAAAAAAGCCTTCCCCCCCCAGCTGCAGGACACGAGGCGCCACCTTCGTGGTGCATGAGCAGGCCAGAACAGACCAGAGGAGCCCTAACAAGTGGTCCTGCTCGATGCTCAGAGGAAGGCAAAAAACCCCCGGGACCAGCGCCAATCTGCCCCGGGGGAAAATTCCTTCCTGACCCCAACCCTGGCGATCGGCTGTCCCTGAGCACTGTGAGCAAGACCTGCTCCTGGTCCCAAGGCTGATCACGCCTCCCAGAAGACCCCCAAGCTCTATTCTCCCTCAACCCAGAACCACTTCAGCAGTTCCTGAGAGTGGTCAAAGGCCCCCGGGCCTGATCCACCCCAGCAGGCAAGAATCCTCCCTCCCTATGCCTGGCAGGGCACCGGTGGTTGCTCCAAAGCGCTGGCGTCCATGGATCTCTGCACCTCACTGCTTACGGCTGCTGGCCCTGGCTCCGCAGGGTATGAGGATGATGAGCTCTGCAGTGCTCTTCAAGGCGGCATTCCTACGGCCTGGCCACAGCTATCCACCTGGAAAGAATCCTTCCCCTCCAGTGAGCCGAGAAGCTGGTCCTGCCAGGAGCTGCCCTCCAGCAGCCTTGACCAGGCGCTGGTCTTCCACCTTCAAGGCCTCTCCAAGTGACTCTAGCAGCTCCTCGAGGCCTTCCTCTCGGATGTCCTTGGGCTGCCCTGGGCCACCTGCCAGGGGACACAGGAGGCTGCTGCCTTTTATTCTGCCCCGGGGCATTGTGACTGCTGCGTTGCCTGGTGGCGTCACAAGTGACATGGGGGCGACGGGGCCCCCCATGCCTGGCCACATCCGCTGCCCCTCAGGCTCAGCAGCCCTCAGAGGAAGCCTTTGGGGTGCTGGCCCTGAGGCAGTGCCTGTGCCCAGGAGGCCCAGGAGCTGTCCCAGCCGTTGGTGGCCAGTGCTCTGGGCACAGCTGCTGGGCTCCCTGATTTGATCTCAGATTCTCAGCTCCCAAGGACAAGCTCAGGGCTGGTAATCCCCTCAGGCCATTTGGGAAACCTGCCCTGCAGACCAGAGACCAGCCCTGGCAGCTGCCAGGGTCTCCAGAACTGTGCATTTACGTACTCCTCCTCAGAAATACACCTGAAAGTTTACTGTCACAGCTTTCCTTTTAATAAGAACAAGTATTTGTCAGAAACAAACCCCTCACTCTAGAAAATCATTTCAGTGACATACATTTTTCATAATAGAAGGATTGAGTAAGATTTATTTGGGTTAAAGAGAAAGGTTCCTTTTCCCTCTCTCTGCAGAGGTTTTCTAGGATTCAATGCAAGAGAAATAACAACTGAGGAGTTGGAGGATTTTGGAATGTTTGGGCATCCAGCTACAAGCTGATATGTAACCCACACAGCTACTTGAATGTATCTTGCCAGAATGCTGGTGACTGTTGTAACATGTTTAAGTGAAAAAACAAAGCATAAGCATAAAACAGTTCTCAAACTATTCTACTTGCTTAAACAGCTACTGATTACACAAAGATACCCTATGTAGCGAACGGTAATGAAACCATTCGTATTTTGTGGCAGCTCTGTAGAGTTTGTAACCTTTCAGCTGTCTCTCAATCCATGTTAAAGAATATGGCTGTTGTCACACTCTGGTACATAGGGGACAAGCGCCACAGTAGTTAAAGCACTGTCACATGATCTATAATCTGTCTATAACGTCACTTCCCTGGGCTGAAATGGATTATGAAGTAAACACACTTGAACCTCTCTTGTTGAAAGGCAGCTTTCATCTCCATTTCCACACCAAAAGCTAGTAGGGTTCCAAAGACAAGTGGGGAGAGGAAGAGCAAGGGGCACATGCAGGAACTGGCTTCCAGCCATATGGCCAGGAACAGCTGCAGCCTGAAGTCAGGGCATGGTTTCAGACCCTCCCCAGTCCTGTTTAACTTCCTTTTTGTCAATTTGGGAACTACTCAGCTGTAAAGCAGGTTTTGCTTCCAGTCTGGGCACTGGAATATCATCTGCCGCTGATGCAGAGGAGATGGTATCTCTCTTACTCCTCACTGTCACTTCACTACTAGCAGAGTACTGAAGTAGTGGCAGAGGCAGAACAGAGAGGAAGTCCAGAAGCCCAAAGTCCATGAGAAGAGGGAGACGTCAGGAGTTTTGAGACTCTTTGCAATGACGATCCTTAATTTCAGAGAAATCCTGTCCTGCTGCCAGTTACATTGAGGCCATTTTCATGCCCCAGTATGCTGCTGTGCTTTGTTATTTTAATGGATTATTTCAAATTTGTCTTGGCAATCACAGTCTAGAAATTACGGCTCTATGGGATTGAAGTCGACTGCTGGCACTCTGTCATACCGTGCATCACCACAGAGGTAAGCAACCATCACCCAGATTGTTGTTCTGCTGCACACAGCTGGTTACTTACATTGATTCTTTAACATGAAAGTATTACCAAAAATTGGCAGCTAATTCATCTCCCTGTGTTACAGACAAAATCCCACAGTTCACCCATTCATGAAACACGGGAAGCAGCCACAGAAACATTCTTGCTATAGCATTTGTTCATTCATTTCTGTCATTTCATCTCTTACGGTACACAGAGATTTTTGTTAAAATTGGCCTATGTTCTGCATAATTCAGAATGACAGATTGGACACTATGTTTTGAAACCATTTCAGTATCTCCTCATTGTGATTTCATGATTAAAATCCACAATTCTAGCCACAACAAAATCAGGTGAGCTTTGGAATTCTCCAAGACTGCTGGGATAAATTAGTTGTGAGTTATAACTCCTGTTCAATGTCCTGTGCTAAAATCCTAAAGTACAACTGTACCATCTGGTCTGTAACAAGTTTGTTTGTTAATGATAAGTAAAGGAGGTATACAGGGACCTGTGCTGTCACAAGCAGTATAGCATGTTGATCACTGTGAAAACAAAGCAAGTTCCATTGCTAATACAATTAAAGGTAATTAAGATACACAAACAAGGATGATTGTTTTTTCTCAGTAGCGTTTTCACTCTTTGTAATTGCTGTAGATATATATCTGCATGAAATTCTATGCACTTTTACTATTTGGTCACCAGTAAAAAGAGATGTTCCTTAGCTTTGGTCTTCACTTTGAATGAGATCTCAGCTTGTGGTCTTTGCAATAGCAGAATGCTCATATGAGGAGAGGAAGACGAATGAGGCACTGGTTTGACACGTATCTCCCAAGTACAAGTGTAATGCTCTAATGTGACTCTTCTAACACCCTAAAAAAACACTAGAACAGAAGTGCAGAAACCTTTTCCATACAGGGCATTTGTTCAGCTTGGCAGAACACGGGAGCAGTTAGCTTCAGGCAGCTGCAACAAGAGAACTCGCCACAGCTTTTGTCATGTTCCTATAGAGAGAACTGTCCCTTCCTTACTATCTGCTGCAGCTAATGATGAAAAATGCCACCATTCACAACTTCACCTTTTCTTCCCCCTACCAAATGGCTGAATTCTGCAGTAAGAATAATTCATTGTGACAGCTTATCTTTTTGCCCAGTGGGGGTCTTCACTGAAGTGTGGCTATGAAAGCAATTTTCATGTTGATGATGACTGAAGCCTTTATGATTCAGAACTAAACAAGTTACAAAAGGCAGGAGGATAGCACTCTCACAGTCACAAATATCTTTCTTCCCATTTCAAAGGAAATGAAATTAAGCTAATATATAGTACACATGGTACTTGGATCCTTTAAAAGAAAGCCACAGAAAAGATGTTATATATAGTGGCATATGGTAATAGAAGAGCTTGTAAACTCTTATTTGCAGATGTTCATAAGAAAGCCACAAAAATCAGTCACATCTAAAGCTTGGCATTATTACTTCTTAGTCAAAGGGTTTGCTTCAAAGTGCAGACTACAAAGAAATAAATTAGATCATGGTAAAAAACCAAACTGGATTACATCTCAATCCTTAAAACAAACCCAAAACAACCCTAAGAAAATTCTTTGCATATTATCCTAATTTTCTTTGATTGTTGCAGAATAACAATTGTTACTCTTTAACACAAACTTCCAGAGCCTAGGAAGCATGAATATAAAATATATAGTCTTGTTTTATATAATCAGGATGATGTAAGTGTCCAAAGTGGCAGAAAAAAGAGAGTGAGACTACATTTCCTTAGATAAAGAACGCATATATGCAGAAACATACATAAACCAGTGTTATTTGTATTAAAATATATTATGAATACAAATGTTATAAGGTATATAAAATAAGTCCAGTATATAAAGCATAATATTTTAACACAGTAAAAGGTATTTCCTATAATACCATATATGGCATATGGTATCGTATTATAATGAATAACAATATATAGCATTACACCTTATAAAAAGAAATACCATATGAATAGTGACTTCTATATGAAGTTCAATTCAAAAGTAAGCTGCCTGACATACAGGAAGCTTTAAGTCCTATTTTTCAATAGTGCATTGTAAACCTGATTCTAGTTAACTTACATTCTCCGTTAATTGTAACTACATTGTAATGCATTGCAAAAGCCTAATTCTGATTACTTTCACTATGATGATGGAATTATTTCTAATAGATGCTGGCATAAACAGGATCAATAGAAACTGACACATAAACTTAGATTTATCCACTGAGGAAAAAGCAGGGACTTAACTAGATATATCTTCCCATCCCTTCTTGCAAGTCCATTTACATTTCCAAAACCAGGTATTCAAAATAAAAGTGAGCAACTCAAACTCTCAAATACTAACCCATGAGACCTTTCTAATTTCAGTTGTATGTGAGGAGATAGAACAAACTTCTTCCCTAGGGCAGCAGCTCTTCACTTCCTCTTTTCAGTATAACTTCAGCCCTCAACAGGTCCATGAGAAGCAGCAATCTAAAGCAGCCACACACAACAGGCAACAGCTCATTGCTACACCACATGCTCCTTCACACTGATATTGCTAAAATGGAATACTGGGTCTGGCTGAGATGAAGTTTCCAATTTATTATGTTCACAGCAGCCCGTACGGTGCTGTTCTTCAGTTTGGGTAAACCAATGGTGATGACACACCACTGTTTTGGATCCTGCTGAACAGAGCTTGCACAGCACCAGGGATTTTGCTCCACACTCTCCCCCATAAAGGCCAGAAAGAAGGGAGTGGGAGAGAGGTTAGAAGGGGACACAGCTGGGGCAGTTGACCCAAACTGACCATAGCAGTATCCCATACTATGCAGTGTCATGCTCAGCAATGTCAGGGAATGGAGGAGGAAGGGGTGGGGATGTTTCTCTTTCCAAACACACATTACACTTGCTGAGACTCTGTTTCCCTGGAAGCAGCTAGACAACTGCCTGCTGATGAGTAGTAGTGAATGAATTCCTCTTCTCACTTGGCTGCATGTGCAGTTTTTGCATTTCTTATTAAACTGCCATTCTTATTAAACTACCATCTTAGTCCATGAGTCTTTTCACTTCTATTCCCCCACCCTCCTCCCCACACCATCTCCTGGAAGCGAGGAGTGAGAAAAAGGTAGGGCAGGTGTTTGGCTGCTGGCCACAGTCAACTCACCATATCTTGTTTAGTGCAAACTGATGTCTGCATTTCAGGAAGAGAAGGCATTTTGTAAGACCAAAGCATTATGCTGCATTTAATTTTTCTCTCAGTAGCATTAATCTCTTTGAGATCCTCTTACCTTCAGTAGGAAAGTCAAAAGCACACACATTTCTTTACCTTAACTATGCCACTCTTTGCTAATACCCAGAGTCATTCAGCATGTGGAATCTCCATTCTTGGACGTTTTCAAAGCTCTACTGACTGTGGCCCTGAGCAACCTGACACAGCTTTCAAGTTGACCCTGCCTTTGGGCAGGGCTCGGACCACGTGAACTCCAGTGGTTCCTTCTTACCTGAATCCTTGTAGGGTTCTATGATCTTGTAATTTCTGCTTCTTTCTAAATTCTAAAAAGCCATTTTCAGCTTTCCAGCAAACTTGTAATGAGTTTAATATGTAGGCAATTCTCATAAGCCAAGCTGCCTGCATTCAGGAGTTGGGCTACTTGCTCTTTCCTGCCTTGCCTCCTGGTTTTTTATTTGCCATCAAAGAAACTATTATTCAGGAGGAAGATAAATTAACACAGGTAAGCGCTTGAAAAGGTAGAGATCAAAGCAAAAGCCTGCCATAATTCTGAACTACTCTTCTCAGTTTGGAAAAAAGAAACCAACCCAACCACCAGGCACTATTTTAATAAAGTTTAAGCATTTATTACTTATACAGTTATGTGAGCATGTGGACCTATTTTAGTACAATGAGGAATTCAGTGAAGCCAGAAGGCACTGATGCCACCACTTCCATATCACTGTACATTATCAGAACATGCAGGACAAAGAATCACAGATGCATAGAATGGTTTGGGTTGGAAAGGACCTTAAGATCATCCAGTTCCAACCACCTGCCACAGGCAGGGAAACTTCACACTAGACCACGTTTCCCAAGGCTCTGTCCAACCTGTCCCTGCACACTGCCAGGGATGGAGCATTTACCACTTGGTTGGGCAACATGCATCAGTGTATCAGAGTATCAGCAATGCCTCCACAACTTACCGATCAATAATGGCACACATGTCAATGGTGACATTGGCAAAGCTTCCCAGTTGGCCTTGCTCCACTGCGTGCAAATCCACCAGCTGATCATCCACATGAATAAACTGCATGCACCCTTGAAATGAATGCTGGAATAGCGAGTGATCCGAGTCATTCATCTGTACAGGAAACCCTGTAAAGCAGCAGGATAAAGAGCATTATTCACTTCATGTACTATTACTCAAGCCAGTACTTTTTCCACAGGAAAAAGACATGTTTTATAGATGGGGAATGAAAAAGGCAAGGTGGGAAGAAAATATTATACAGTTATTAGATTACATTGTAAGGTTATTGATTTAAGTCATTGGGTACTACCTGCAAGAATTCATACAGTACAGTTGATTATTCTTTCATTAGTTTTGTCTACAGGATGGAAATCTTCTGCTACCCTTCTTCTCCCCCAGTCCTCTATTGCTGTTTCTCATTACTTCTCTCTTCCCACAAAGATTAAGGGAATAGGAAAAATATCCATCTTGCTGTACTTCAGGAATCACATTCCCACTTCTTAGATTTTTTCTGAGCAAAATGTATTCCATGTGTTCTATTAAATGAATTTCCAGACAGGTTTCTCTAGAACTAGCCTTCCTGGGCAATTAATATGTTGGAAACTTTCTGCAAACTTGAAACTAGCCCCAAAATCTAATGTCCTGGCCCACTTCTGAGGTACGTGAGAACATTCTGTAGGATTTCCATTTTTGCTCTCAATACATTAATTTATCTGTCTTTCTGAAGGGGTTTTATAAGAGATGAGATTGAATTAGTGTCTTGACTCATGTTAAAAGGCAGGGACGCAGAGGATGTTTGCATGTAGTTATTTAACTGAATGCCCTTTGGAAGTGAATGTGTTGATTTACTTGTGAAAAATGTCCTGGATAAGACAGGATCCCCTGGATAAATGGAGAGCCTCATTCACTGCTTATAAATCTTAAGCAAGATATAACTCCCTGAAAAAGCTTCAGGAAAAGAATTCAGATAGAATCTGTTGAAGCTGAGAATGGGAAGAAAGGGAGAGCAGCCAGCACTTTACTGGCAAAGAAAGGAAAACTGTGAAAAATGCATAATGGATTTACAGATTTCAGCTAGGAAGATGACTAGCCCTGCAGTTCTTGACTGACACATTGGTTTTGGTGGCTAAGACAGCTCCCGTTACTTCTCTCATTTTCCTACCCAACTTGCTGATCTCCAATGCGTTCCATCCTTCTTCAGTAAATGGAAACAACTATTTGTGGAGACAGGAGAATAATGGATTATCAAACTAATATTGTTTGAAGAGCAGCAGGAAAAAGTAATAAATGTCATTCTAAATTCTGTTCCTGAATACAGTTTATCACGTGACACACAAATGGACTGGCTAAAAGAGAGGTCAGTGAACAGAGGGCAGAAACAAGCAACTGGTGCTTGAGGACGGATGCTGCTTAATGTGGCACCTATTAATGAAACAAAACCCAGATACATGTAAGTCTTCCCCAAAATATAATTAAGACCCATTTTAACTGAAAGGTTTTGCCAGAACATTCATGGCCAAAGGCTTGTCTTGAGGTCATATCACCTCTGGAGACAATGTAAGGAGCCATAAACTGTTATGAGAAAGATTATTAACCCCCTTACACTAATACACATCAAATGGAAAAGGAAAAACTCCAAAGTATTCCCCAGTTGCCTAACTAGTGCACAAAAAACTCATCAGACCAACTGCCCCCTACGAAAATTGTGCTAATCCCGGACTGAGGATTGTTATTTTTGGATTGGCAGGAAAGTCAAGCCGTAGGAACAGGATTTATGTTCTCTTCCCAGCATGTGCACTGGCCAGTAACTTATGTGAAGGGCTTTCAGAAACTTGCTTTGTCCTTGTTTTAACTTGTTCTTTCCAGTGACTGACTAAACTGATTCAGCTGAGGCTTTACAGTAGACTGTACAGAGCAACTGAAAGTGCAGTTCCTTCTTGTTTGGTGGATACAAGCACAATATACATGTAAACCCAGCAAAGCCAAGTACATTATATGGCTGTATCTGAGTATAACAAAAGATTATCCATCATCTTTCAAGCACTAACTGAAATATAAGATGAAAACCTGAAGACACAATTAAATTTCCACATCAAAAAGAGTATGAACCAAGTAACCAAGCCACAAATTAGATTCAGCAATATATACCAACAAGTTACTACCAACAGTTGATAGCATTTGAGAACTAACCACAGAGGCATTTTAATATATAATTCTCAGCTTCACTGCATCTGAAGTACCACTACACTCTAACGAGCACAGAGTTATTATTGGTCTCTGCTGCTGGCTGACCCTGCACACAGAGAAGTAGAAGCTGGGTCCCTCAGCCTGGGCAGAGACCCCAGGTCCCTGGTTCCTAGGCTGGGCTCCACTGGCTGGTGTAGGAGAGAGTTGTAGGCTGGAGTGGCTGAAGTGGGTGGCTGCTCCTAACCTAACTATGTAAATCAAGGGAGTGGAAGAATGGTGGGGTTTTTGAGCCACCTGATTCTCACAAACCAGCCTTTTCTAACATTGTTTTGTTTTCTGCTTTAAAATTGCAGTCATAGCTTAGACAAACCTTTCAGAAAGCAGCTAAAACCATACCGTTCTGTAAAGAATTTTCCACGTGGGAAAGCAACTGGATAACCCTTGTATTAATACGTATGCTGTTTGTTAAGTATTTTAGGTATATAGCCAAATGCCCATTAATTTTGGTGGGACCTGGACATTTTAGATAATTCCAGTTTGAGTCATCTGGGGCAAAGCTTTTGTCTCAATTGTAAACCTGGACATGACCAGCCTGTCATTGTTATTTCAGTACACACAACAATGCCTTCCCCTTCCACATGTCCATTCCTGAGACGTGATTCACTTCCTCATCCTTCCTACAGTGAATGAAATTAAATGAAGTTCTAGAACCAAGGCTGACTGTAATGCTGTCACTGGAAAGGCTAAATGATGGCTGAACAATCTGACCAGCACTGTACTGGTCTTCTTGCTGACAAGAAAATATGTACTTTTCCAAAATGCACATGTGTGGTATTTCAAGTATACATCCTGGATCCTTGCAGAATGAGAGGAAGGAAACAAATTCTTTATTTGTCTGGATAAACGGCAGCACAGAACCATTCAAGGTCAAGTTATCTTCAGATTTTCTATAGCTGTCATACATAATTCAAACGTGTTATTCTGAACTCACAGAACAGAACTCAAATTCAGTGCAAACCAATTTACTTAGATTGAAAATAATACCTCACAATTATGTTAATAAACAGGAAAAGACACTAAAAGAAAAGCTCAATACACCTACCCACATCCGCTGCAGTATTTTTTTTTTGCTTACTTCTGTCAGATCAGAATGGGGCCCTTACTGTGAAGTGGAACAGAGGCAATTACTTTGGAAAACTAGAAGTTTCCTGCTCCAAGAGCATGAAATAAACTTCAGAGTCTCCCAGCTCAGTGGAGTGCAGAAACAGAAACCAGAATGGGAACTACAATTTTTCTGTGTGTTTTTGCAGAGAAAGGCACTAATTTCTTGAATGAGACATTCTCTAAGAAATTAGTCTTTTGCCTTAATTGTTTTATTTACAGAAACACAGAGGTTGAGTAGCATGGTAGGGCATTTCATCCCAGCAAATGTGAATTACTAACCTAAAAAACCCAAGTGGCTCCATATACAGAGAGAAAAGCACGCTCTCCTAATGCTAGAGCTTAGAGCAAGAGGATGTAGTGTTTCCAGCACTCCTGGGGCACACACGAGTCCTCCAAGTAAGCCAGGCTAGCCTTAATGAAGCCTTCAGTGCAGTCTGCAGAATCTTCTCTGTACATGTCATTCATATCGTGATGAAAAAGTTTAACCAGATCTCACAAGACTTGGCAGCATTTTCTATCAGTCCTGCAACTCCTGATTCATTCTTTCTTCCCTGGAGATCTGGTCTTCAGCCAGACCTTCTTCTCTGAAAGCACTTTATCACCAGCTGCATGCTTATTAATTGAAGCCAGTTCTGGAAAAGCACTAAGAATTTTCAGTCTCTCTGTATACTATCATTCCTTAACCTCAGTTAGATTTCACTTCAGTGTATTGACAGTAATTGAGTACCCACCAGCTCTTGATGGGATTGAATTCTTTAAAACGTAGGTCCTAAGACCTGCCTACCTGAGGTGCAAAGAATGCCAATACAGTACTACAGCTCTTTGAGAAATTCACTGACAAGGGAAACGTATGTTTTGTTTCACAAAATAATAGCAAAACTGGATCCTCTTGTATCTTGATGCTTAAAAAAGGGATGAAGAGCAAGATTTAATTGATTTTCTTGCAAATAAATGTATTCCAAAGTCACTAATTGGAGAAGAACTGACGTGGATGGTTGGTTCATGTTATAAAAGCAGCTTATTTTATGCTGAAGTGAAAGCAGCAACTCTGCTTGATGGAAAGTGAGCCTTATACAAACCAGTGTTCTTTTAAGGAATGTCCACTTTTAAAGTGGCTGCAGGTTGTTTATTTTGCTTTTGCTTCATAAAAACATCTCCAATTCCTGCCTACTTCAGTGGAATTTGACAGTAGCCAGCCACTTGAGACACAAATGAAGAGTCCTCAGGAAAAGTACAATAAAAGGCAAACAACTACTAAAATAAGAGAGAAAATTTTAGATACATTTTAATCCTTTACTTAAAAACTGGCAGTGATCAAAATAAATCAGGACACTGAGGTTGTACTGAAACCCTAAACTATGCAGTAAGCAAGAACTTTGTTTTGAAATACACTTAGAAGCTGTCCGGATCTTCCAGCTTACACAAAATTCTCCTACGTATAACTGGAAACAAGAGCAAAGACAACAAGGTTCAATAATCACTTTCTGACAGGGAGAGAAGCAGTAAGAATGATCATTATTACGAGGCTTGGCAAATTTAACTCAATCTAACACTTGACTGCAATTTCTATCTTGCTTTATTGTTACAGGACTTATCTGTGAAAAATTACATTAGGCTCATTAAAAGCTCTTTTGAAAGTGCTTTAAGATGCATGCTAGTGAATGCAGCCTTAAGTTCCAGCATACCAACTACTTCTAGTTGGTTATCATCCCCAAATTGCTGAGGGCACACTCGATCCCATTACCCAAGTTGTTCATAAAAACATCAAACAGTCCCAGTACCAGTCCCTGAAGAGCACCACTAATAACTGGTCACCACTTAAGAGTTTGTGCTATTCATCACCACCATATGAGCCTGGTATCCAATCAATCCTCTCTCACCATATAGTTCATCTATCCAATCCACATTACAGTCAATGTTATAAAGATACTGTGCACACTGTGTTGAAGGCCTTTCTAAGGTCAAAGTATATAACATTCACTTTTCTCACTGTTCTCTCATCCATGGAGCCAACCACAGAGGCCACCCTCAGGTATCTCCCAAAATCAGTGTAACATTTCAAAGATTACTGACAGCAACCTTGCAACGACGGCTGCTTCTATCAGCACTCCAGCATCCATCTGCTGCTGATACACTTACTGAAGCCTCTGTTGCTGCCTATCATATCTTTGACTAGCTTCAAATTCAGCTGAGATTTTGCTTTCCCAGTTCCAACCCTGCATGCCTGGGCAATGACTCTATGTTCCTCTTTGCTAGCCCATCCCTGCCTCTGCCTGGTGTGTTGATTCCTTTTTGTGTTTGAATTCAGTCCAGTGTTGCCTTTTTCCTACAGCTGTAAGAGTTTCATTTAAACAATATAAAGTCTTGAAATGCATCTGTTAAAATATACAAAACCCTCAGTTTTCTTTCACTTTGACTATATGGATGACATTAAATTCCAGACATACACATACACACACACACACACACACACTAGTGTCTATTGGGAAAGAAAAGCAAAATCAATTGTAATGTAAATTGCCCTATGCCCACTTCATTCTTATTATGTCCTTTGCAGGCACTGAAGAGTGAGACTTCAGGGTATTTTTGAAAACTGCCAAATGCTGAAAACATTTTTGCATTTAGGGATTTTTCTACAGACTTGAAACTCTAAACAGCATAATGCATTGGTAGATAAAGGAGTATGGAATATATCTATTGGAAGAGGCGAAGAAAGGCAGGGATAAAAGAAGAAGAAAATTACATCTAACCTCTGTGTCACCTACTCCTGTTGCTCTTTGTCTCTCAGTCACAAAACCAAAGTAACATTTGCTTTGAGCCAATGAGGAAAAGAGGCAGCAACTTAGTTGAGGACCTAATCTGCAGGCATCTTTATTCAGCTTGCAAAACAGGGATGCCTTTTTCCAGGTCTCTTCCTTTCCTCTCTGCTATGGTGAGCCATGCTGTGCAAACAGAAGCTGCATGGCAGCTTTACCTTGTGCTGGACTATTCTTTCATTTTCTGGAGTGGACAGACTTCCTGGCTACAGGGAAGAGAATGGATTCCCTCAGTAGATCTTTGCTGAAATTGAAGTGGGGGATGCAAGAACTGTGGATAATGTTTTCTTTCTTGTCTGTGAATCATAGAATCATAGAATGGTATGGGCTGGAAAGGACCTTAAGATCATCCAGTTGCAACTCCATGACATGGGCAGGGATGCCTCACACTAGACTGTTGCCAAAGGCTCTGCCCAACCTGGCCTTGAGTACTGCAAGGGATGGAGCTTTCACCACTTCTCTGGGCAACCTTTGCCAGTGCCTCACCACCCTCACAGGGAAGAATTTCTTCCTTGTGAGGAATTTTCTTCCTAACCTGAACTTCCTCTGTTTCAGTTTGAACCCATCACCCCTTGTCCTATCGCTACAGTCCCTGATGAAGAGTCTCTCTCCAGCATCCTTATAGGCCCCCTTTGGATACAGGCATTTTCAGGAAGCTCTGCAATGAGGGATTCATCTTTAGCTGAACTCTGCTAAAAGGCAGAGTGCTGGGTTTAAGTGAGAGTTGCACTGTCTAAGACCAGGGTGACTTAGCTGCGATTTGGAACTTTAGGATATTTTTGCAGGGAAGGTAAGAGAAAGGCAATGACTAAAGGTTATTACAGAGATGCTGGAATTTGAGAATTCAGGATAAACCAGCCAATGAATGGCTATGGAAGAGGGACCAAAATATTTCAGAAGCAATTAAACAAAACCAAATTAAAGAGCTGAGAACAAGGAGGCTTACATGGCTATTCAGAATCACTGACTTGTTCACAGACTGAGCACAAGCATGTGACTCATAATACATCTTAGTGAAATAACACTTAAAGATTTGCTAGCTTTGAAAAGAGACTAAGACAAACACAATGATTTTCTCTGATTATGGCTTGGAGCTTCTGAATTGTTTAAAGTGAAAGACCTGCTTGCTGTACTTTGTATACAAAGCAATCCAAACAGCAACTGTGTGTAATTAGATAAGCACAAAAAGAAAGAAAATATGACACTAAGCACCTTTCGGTAAGCTAGGAAAGAAGATTAGAGAATCTGAACTGCTCCACTGTCTTTATGTAGGGTTTCGTGTGGCCAAAATCATAGATGTCACTGAAAAAAAAGGGAATGCTTTTACATTTTGCAGATTAAGCCCCCAAGTCCTTATTCAAGAAAGCATGGAAACACACATGTAAACTCCCGCAAGTCCAAGTATGCAGAAGATCAATAGAAAAGGCTTATTCTCTCAAACTGTTTATCTTCCTATCTTGTAGGTATCGTGTCTTGATAATATGACTTTAAACTGCACAGGCAACAGAGCACATGAGACCAGTTGTTACATCCTACCCAACTTTATTATTAGCAAACGTTGTCTACCTTGATGCTAAGCAGTGAAGTCCTCATTGCAGATGTGATGGAGAGCTGGCTTTAAACATAATGACACAAACAACACTGAAACAGATTACTCGGACAGGTTACAAATGACTGTGTATATAATTTCTAGGCTCTGCCTGATCACATATTGCTAGTTCTAACTTCTTTGGGCCTGCTTGTTTTCCTTTTACCTTTAGATTTTTTTTTGCAAGAAGTATTGAGAGATTTTGCAATGTGAGAAATTGGAAATTCCCAGCATTCCTCAGACACTAAAAAAAAAAGGCTTTCTTTTGTTGCAGTCAGAGATCACTGTGAAATAAGTTTGTTATCCCAACAGCCATATAGCACTGCTACATACAGAAACATGCATTTGCAGTCATAGCCAGGTTCTATTTCTGTATGCCTACCTATGGTATATTTAGTTCCCATGTTGGTGATTTGGAAAAGTCAACACTCACGGAGCTGCGATTTGGGGATAAGAATGCTTGGGGCACATTTGTAACCAGGAATATTTTGGTAAATTTTGATGTTCATTGTAATGTTCATAAAAGGCAAGAATGCATTAAAGTCCAGTTCTAATCTTGGAGACAAGCACAGGAGTATTTGTACTCAATTTGCCTCCAGATGTATGCATGCTAGGAGTAAAAAGGAGAGAAAAAGTGAAAGGGAGAAAGCAGAATGTTGTTGTCATCAAGCAACTATGTATACAGCAGTCATTAGCAAGATTGCAATCACGCAAGTTTGACTTGGCAGTGCATCTGAGGAATATACGTCTTGGGAAGAAACCTGATTTGACAATCATTGCTGCTTAATGTTGAAATCCAAAGACACACACAAGAAAGACATGTTAGCAGGGACCTATATTTAAGACAACAAGGGCAGAGGCAGAAACTGACAGCACTTTTAAGGACAGGAAGTCAGAAATGTCTTGATCTGGACTCATTAAGAATGATGAGATTACAGTGTCTGAATGACTTTGCCTCCTGCAATCCAGATAATCATTACAGCAGCTGAACTCTTTTAGAAGAGCCAACTTGCCTTACAATAAAAAAAGTTAGTTGATTTCTAAAAAGCTAGGTTAATATTCAGAATTGTCTCCACTTAAGCAATGCAGGCAGTGAAGGCTTCTGTGATTTGTAAGCTGGTCTTGAATATCTAGTAAAGCACTTCAATGCTTGCCAAGACCTATCTGAATGAGGGCACTCAAGAGGCTGTGCGAAAACTGAAATTTTGCACACAAGGCTTATACACACGTATACATACATCTACACAGAAGAGCATCTGCACTTGAAGAGTTCAGTTACTGTCACTGATCTTTCAAATATCCATTGTTAGCCATGTAAAGATGGGTGTTCATAACTGGAAAATGTGGAACACGTACACAATTCTACTAGTCTTCAGGAGAGAGGAGAGAGCTCTGTCAGCGTGCATTTTCATGAGCCATGTCAACTAGATTGCACCACATTGATCTGATTGGCAATGATAAAAAGCAGCTACTTACATCATTCTGAAAGACATAGAAGTCTATCAAAAAAGGCATTACAAGGAAACACTGGATAGCAATGATCTCAAGCAAAAACAAAATCAAATTATCAGAACGATAAACACAATGATAGAGATGTACAACCTCCTCATTTCTAAGCCCACTACAGCTATCAAAGCTAACACTTATGACTTAAAAGCAGAATCTGTTATTTCACTACATCCTTAACTCACAGTATCATGAGTTAAGAAGTGGTCACATCATTCAGCTCTGTCACTCAATTCAGAAACTACAGATAAGCAAATGCTCTGAAACACACAAGCCAAGGAATACTTGGCTGGAAAGTGAAAGGGAGGCTCTCTACACATAGCAGAAAGTGCACTGTAAGAACTTTGTAGATGCTGCTCAAGAGAAGAAAAACTTTGCAATAAGTATTTGAAAACCAGAAACTTACAAAAATCATGTACCTTGATTTATAAAGGAAATTTTAACCATGTGTTCTGACAAACTTGGGTAACTACAATAAATAAAACCCAAAAATTTAAAGTATCCAGTTTACAAGACTAGAATATTGCCTTGTTATACAACAGTGAAATCAGAATTTATTTCTAAAATATAAGCAATACCTTTTAGAGACAAATCAGCAGAGTTGTTCCCTAAGTATTTTCCAACTCTACAGCCTTCACAAATATTTGCAAGGCGGCAAAGCAATAAGCAATATTTACCTTGAAACTATTCAACCAAATTCTTGAATATACCCTTCTATGCCAATACCTTCCCCCAAAATATAACTCATATCCCACTTGTTTAACTTCAGTACAACAGATGTGCATCTATTGTACATTTACACGTATTTATTTTGTGTCCCCCCCCTCTATTTTCAGTAACAGAAGTAGATAAGAAAGAATATTTTCTAACCATCCAAGGAGGAAAACTCGGGAATTACTTAGCAAATCAGATCAAAGGGGAAAGGGATTTACAGTGTTTTAAAATAAAGCCTAACAAATTAATGGAAGAACTCACACGGCAGCATAGGGCAATTTTGAAGTTATAAACCTGTTGTGATATGAGAATTTTGACATGTAAAATTCCTAAAGAGAACTGAAAAAAAGTGGATTGCCGTCTGTTCTTCATGTTTGTACTGTATTTACCTTGCACTAATGCAATCCTTCAGGGCTTCTCTTGGTTACCTACAAGGCCATTTACAGGTTTGGAGTTTACTTTTCTTAAATTCTTGATGTATCAGTAGACTATCAATGTAATTTCACCCTTCCCTCAAGCACTGAATTGCCACAGCAAGACTGAACCCAACACAAGGAAGGCCAGTGCTCCCAGAGGTTTTAAATTTTTGAGTGACTCCCCTCAGCTAGCTGTAATGGCAGATGTCTCTGAAGTGACTTAAGGTATTCCTCTGCAGGGATGACACTTTCACCAGGATGTGTGGGAAACTTCAGACCTAACAGTGGCTTCTGCAGGATTAGGCCACTAGTGTTGCCTCATGGGCTCTCCAATTCTTTTCCTGTGGTTATTAATATTCATGGGGTTTTAATTTGTCGTGTGATCAAAAAAGTCAGGCTAAGGGTACTGGGAATATTCTGGTGGTAGGTAAGTGTACATAGATAAAATGATCCAAAAACTGTTGGATTAAATATCTATATCGCATGGAGTTGAGAGAAAAGAAGAAGGTGGCTCTTTAGCCCTATGTTTCTAAGCCATATATGAGACAAAGTATCTGAAAGTGCAGCAAATATTCAATAATAGATATACCTTTTAATAATTTAGTTTTTTTCTTCCATTCCAAATCCCAGTACCTAGAGCACAAAGGTTCAAATTAAGGATTTGAGCAGAGATCACAGAATAATTAGGCTTGGAAGGGGGCTACTTCTTAAAGATAACTTTATTCTTTTCTAGCACAAGTAGCGAAGCATGAGGAATGTTTTAAAGATGGGATTAACATTGTAGCTGTGTATTGGCAACTTAGAAATTTTGCCAAGTTTGCTTAACATTGTTACTGATGCTAGGTTACAAAAACTAACAGCTATTCCCCTTTTCTTCTCCGACATTCTATTAGTAGGTCTTTGATGGGAAAATCATTGAAAGAATATTCAAAAAGTCTTATTTTAAATAAATTTCCATAGTTAAGTTTAATTACACCTATTTCCAAATAGCTACAGATGTTTTTCTAAGTAGCACTGGGAATTTTACACTGGCACTGACTCTGCTCTCTTTTCTTGCAGGAAACGGTGCACTTCTGCCCATTAACTTGAGTGATTAAAGAATGTCAAGAGGGTAATACGCACAACCAAGCTGTTAGCCACATTCGTGGACTGTTCTTTTGATTGGGTGTATTCCCTCAGGAATCTACACTGTTAAGTCTGTAAAATTCTATTGAAATGCCATAAAGCATATAGACTTCTCACTTGACACCAGTATTGAATCTCAACACTGTATACTTAAAAATACCACTCAAAATATTGCCTAATGATTAGGTGTAGGAGAGGGAAAACTGCCACAACATGAACAGGTAATTAAAATTATTACTCTGATAAAAATTCTAATATGACTCTCAAGAGAAATAATACACCCTGTTCATCTGGGTTGTGTTCAAGTCTACTCGACATGCTGGGCAGCATTTGAAGTTATTTAAATTTATTTCACAGGACAGTGTCAGCAGACACCACTGTGGCATGTCTGTTAACTACCCCCTGCAAAATCCTACCACCCTCCATGGAAACCACTGAATGAGTATCGGATATACGCCTCTTTCTTTAAGCTGGGAAGTCTTGATACTTCTGATACTGGGATATCTGTTGGCACACAGATACCACAGTATCACAAGTATATTTGTGAATATTGTTAAATTAAAGCAACAAATATGACCTTTCAAATGTTTTGCCTTCAACTTACCATATGTGTTCTGGCATTTTCTGCATACCTGCTTGCAGATTTTACTGACAAGGTGTGTGCGTATGCGCAATGAAAGGCATTTACACATGCACATTCGGTAGGAAATGCATCCCAAGCTCATTTGGCATCTAATTACTTGCCCAATATTGCCCTAATCTATGGAACTCTGGCTTCCTGGAACCAATTTGCTCAGCTCTTATCTTCTTTAGACATTCTGCTGAAAGTTTATCTTTCGAGCTCTGTTTTTAATAATTCATAGTGATTAATCATGTTTACGTATCTGCATAAAGAGTACTGTATCAAGGCAAACGAATGATCTGTAAAGAGGAAAAGCAAAGCATAGCAACCCTGCACCTTCAGCTACTGTTAATTGGCTTAGTCCATTAACTTTAGTAGAGGAATGTCAATTTATACCAGCTGAAAACATGCTTCTTTCTTCCATAACTTAATATTTCTTCTTACATAGTTTGCACAAAACTATGAAGAACTTTATATAGTAATACAGACTTTTCCCTTATGTACTTTGGTAACATAAATAGTTAAGTAATGTAAGAATTAATAAGGATTTTAGAACAAGGTTACTTCTCAGATTTAAAATGCAAGGCTTTATTACAGACAATTTGGTAGGGATTTATCCCATGCAGAAATACACAAGTAATTTTTGTTTTCAGTTGAGCTATTACCCTGAGGCTCATGTTAAAATGGGAAACAGGAAGATTAAAAGCAGGCAGCTTTGATCTGAATGCATTTGATGCTGTCTTATTAAATTTGGCAGAATTTGTACTTTGGAAGTGACTCTGGTTGTCCAGAAACAAAGCTGTTTGGTTGACGCTGTGCTACAAGTGAAATTCCCCTGCATATAAATAAATAGCCTTGACTGCAGACTAGGTCCTGAGCACATGAGAACTTCATCTCCCACGTACCACACTCTCCTACTATTAGGCCATGCACAACATGTTGCCATATCCAGGGGACCTCCATGTAATAAAAAGGAAAAGCAATAAACCATTTTCCCTACCACTGTGAATCTGCGCTATTCAGATACACATGATTTTTTCCCATCTCCGCTATGATGCATTCATTCATCACTCTTCGAAGTCTATACTCTCCTTCAGCTATATTTAATACTTCTCCCTTTTTGCAAATTTCCCTCTCCCGGTTTTTCACTCCATTTCCTGCCACAATCTTGCCTTATGCCCCTATCTTTCTTCATTTCTCTTTCAAATGCCTCTTTTCCATGCCTCACTGATGTCCTTCCCTTCTGTTTATCATTCCCATTTTCTGTAATACCAACTTTTTTCTTCCATCTCTAATATTCCTGTACAAACATAAAAATAACTGTCTGGTCACTAAGAGTGACCAGAAGCAGATTCTCAGGAAAAAGCATGTGAATACAGTAAATGCAGGGTGATATGTCTCTTGGTGTACTCTCTCTGAATTCCTATTTCCTATAGTGTGCAAGAAAGGGACATCTTCAGCCAGTGTGGGTACCTTACTTGTATTTAATAGCTGTTGATGGTCTTTTCTTCCGTGAATTGACATAACTGCTCTTTCAAGCCAGCTTAACTATTGTCACCTGCAGCAGTGTTTTGCATGTGAATATACTTGCATTCATTTTGAATATGCTATTAATGCTTGGATGGTGAGAACCAGGAATAGTCATTCCCTATGCATATTTTCCATCCCATTTATGACTGTAAACCCAGCTCAAATCCCTTCTCATTCAAGAGCAAGATGAGGAGCCTTTGAAGTTCTTTACCTCTTCTCATACAGAAGTTTTGACCAGCTTTGTTACTCTTCCCATAAGCCTTTTTTACTCCTACTGACCATATCAAAATGGACACAACATTCAAGAAGTGATGGGACATCACAGATGTACATAATGGTGTTAACTCCCGTTTTTATTCTTCGTCAGCTCAGTTTCTTGAAGAACCTGTGACAAAGAACTTAAGCCTAAAGCTTTTTCTGAAATTTAGGTGTATCAGCTGGACTGCTGTTTGTCCATATGCTCACTGACTGCCATGAGCAGCTGTGAGCCCCTCTACAAGAACCACGCTTTCATGCATAAATGATTTCTATACTGTATCAGAGTTTTACTGCTTTGCCTCCACTTCAGAAATCTCATTTATTCTTAGGCTCTTCCTGTTACCCTTTATAAAGCTTCCCCTGCTTCAATACTGATAGAACATGGGCTGACAAGAGAGATAAGTAATCAGTTAATAGTTATTTTTCATATTTGACTGCCTTTAGAGCTCTCTGGTGAACTCATGTCTGGTCTTGGCAACATTTCTTGATTTAGGTAGTAACTAGGTATCCCTGGACCTCTCAGTTCCTCCTTGTTTCAACACAACCCTTCTGGCTGGCACGTATCTGCTTCCATCTTTCTGCATGTTATCTGACAGCTTCCAGTATGAAATTGGAATTCTGCTAGTCCAGCTGCTGCCTGAGTCTCCTGAGTCCCAGGTATCCCCAGGCAAGAGATGCACCAGAATATATGAAAGTTTCTTATCTTTCCAATATTAATTTATTCCCTTTGATTAGGAAAGAAGATACTCCCTCATTCCTTTGCTTTAAAAATATCCCAGAAGGCAACTATTTATCCAGTTTTCAATGTACAGTTCAAAGCAAATTCTGTAAAATAATGTTGGTTTGAGTTTTATATTTGAAATATTGTTAGACTTACTTCTTTTGAATCAGACAACCTTTCAGTAGACAAACCAGGTGATGGACAAAACCGCAATGTATTTCAGCAGCATTTTTCACTTAAAAGTCTGGGTCAAGCATGACACGGAAAAAAAGAAAACCATAAGTAAATATAACCTAATTTGAATAAAATAACATGGTTTACTAAGGACCTACATTACCTTTTTATTACGTAGACAAATATTTATATATCCTACAAATATCCTGTGAAGACAGGCTGAGAGTTGTGGTTGATCAGCGTGAAGAAGAGAAGGCTTCAGGGAGAACTCAGAGCAGCTTCCAGTGCCTAAATGGGCTACAGGAAACCTGG
The DNA here is from genome assembly GCA_017639245.1 of Myiopsitta monachus. Taxonomy (NCBI): domain Eukaryota; kingdom Metazoa; phylum Chordata; class Aves; order Psittaciformes; family Psittacidae; genus Myiopsitta; species Myiopsitta monachus. Next base: position 7,873,449 of record CM029928.1, read on the forward strand.
AGAGGTTTTCACAAGGGCCTCTAGTGGCAGGACAAGGGGGAATGGCTTTAACCTGGCAGAGGGGAGACTGAGATTAAACATTAGAGAGAAATTTCACTGTGAGGGTGCTGAGGTGCCGGCACAGGGTGCCCAGAGAAGCTGTGGCTGCCCCATCCCTCGCAGTGTTCAAGGCCAGGCTGGACAGGGCTTGGAGCAACCTGCTCTAGTGGAAGGTGTCCCTGCCCATGGCAGGGGGTTGGAACCGGAAGAGCTTTAAGGTTCCTTCCAAACCACACCATTCATGATTCTATGACTTTTGTGTTACACAGGTATTTAGATCTTTTAGAAAGTACCCCAAACATCTATGATTTCCTTTTAATCTTTCAAACTTCAGTTCAATAAATTATCTACTTTCATCTATAAGGTGAAAGATCACCTTTCATCTATAAGGTATAACAAAACAAGAACTTATTTTAGGGTACAGTTCTTTTTCTGCACTGGAGATGACAGACTCAGATCGTTACAACAGATCAGGGAACCACATTTCTTTAATTTCCTTCAGTGCTGCAGATGTTCATGATACAATAACTCCAGTAGCAGAAGTAAACAAATAGCCTCCACTGAAATCCTAAAAAACCTCAATTCTCTATTACTTTGAGTTTTTTTGGGGGGGAGGAGCGGGGCATTATTGCTAATTGCAGAATTACCCCTGAAAATATTAAGAAAACATATCCTTCCCCCCTCAGTATTAGCAATAATCTAATGTTCAAACTACTGCTTTGCCTGTTTTTGTTTTCTGTTTTGAACTCTTAGAGCTTGTATCTTTGTTCCTCTGTAAGTCAGGAGAACTCGAACCCCAGAAAAACCAAGTGTTTAAAGCCTCAAAGTTAGACATCGAACAACGGGAAAAAGGAGAGGAATATCATCACTGCAAGGCTTCCCTCAGGGTCAGCTGCTTGTGACTCTGCCAGCAGTTACTGTATTGTATGAAATGTTGTCTTCTGACCTGCAGGGAAGAGATGCACATTTGATGGAGAACAAGGAGGCAAAAGAACATATTTAGAATTGATTTCTGTGCACTTCAGGGGACAGAGATAGAATGGAAAAAGAATAAGAGATTTCTGTCAAACATGAAGAGAGAAAAAAACCAACAATAAATTCCATTGAGTCCCAGGACAACTGTTCAGTCACAGTGCAAGAACACACACTCTGTGCCATAGGATTCATGTGCTTTAGGGCTGAATGTCACAACTACCATTTTGAAATGAAGCTTGGAGAGAGACCCAAGCAGTGGCTGAAGATATGGGAGGCTATCAACCTAGAAACCTTAACAATTGGACTTACTTTTTAAAAGTGAGGTCAACTTTAAATGGAAATGAAGTGTCAACAATTGACACATCAGTCATAACTACATTAATACTATTTTTCCCATATTTCACTTTGATATAGTTGCCATTAACATCTGTTCCAGTATGCTTTCCCAATAATATAGGAACATTCAGATTTTACTGCAGATCCACAGCAATTAATTTCACAGAATGGATGCACAGTTCAATTATCACGTTATTGGAAAACTTTCACATTTCACTTTCTATTTAACTACAGGATCACCGCCTTTCAAATCTGCATATTTTGTACAAGGTATTCATATTGTATCTTATACCGTATGTGTCTAAGTTGCTTCCAGTCAGCAAAGCAAAGAGGCTTTGACTACTTTAGAAGAACAAAAACTATCCTGTTTGTATTTTCAATGCCAGGTTAGTGAGTAGATAGAGTATTTGCGTTGACGCTGAGCCACACATTAGGAGGGACTTGAAGGAAGAGGCACCTTTTTGCAGGGTGGACAGCTCAGATATCAACTGTCTTGTATTCTGCTCAATTACTTTAAAAGCTTACAAAAAGTTTAATGAAGTGAGATAGATAAACTGAGTCCACCACTGGCAGTGACTAATTTGTAACTGTAACAAGCACACAGGTTTAGTAGTTACCTTAATTGTACTTCTTCACAAGGCTTTGATTTTGGAGGGCAGTTTCCTAAATGCGGGTGTCTGCCAGGTCAGCCTGAGACTGGAAATAGTTTTCCCACCAGCTGACATAGCTTAGTAGCTATGTCATGGCACGCTATTACCACGTACTACGTAGTAGCTATTACCACAGCACTCACAACTGCTAAGCTTAAGACTCCCTGTGTTTTCTGTGACCTTGAAACGTAGGCAAATTCCCTTAAATGCATTTAGACAGAGTTCCAAAGGAGGACAAATTAGCAGGAATCATTGTTACTGGCAAGTACGACCTTGGTGGTGTGAGGAAACAGTGGCATGGAAAGAAAGCTAAAAGAGATCCAATGGCATTTGGCTTAACAACAGGCCAGACCATTGGTTCAACTGACTGCCTATGCAACAGCCTGAGCTCCTATCTTATCTTTCATAAACATATGCTTCCCTCCCATTATTCCTGAATACAGTAAAAGACCAGGAGGTGGGGAGATCTCTCTGAATACTATCTAATTGAATCTATACTATTTTCTTCACAAGTTCTATGCCTTTGAAAACTGAAAATCTGCAGGGGAATGTTCCCTGCTTTAGAAACACAGGGGGGAATTGCTCTTGCAACGACCAAACTGAGCCATTCATTTAGGAGAATTATTTCATTCTCAAGTAAATTAAATGAAAAATCAAGAGATGTTACTGTGAATATCCAGTTTTCACTGAAATCTTTAAATTAGCTCTCAAAGAAAGATTTGCACAGAAGCCAAAGCCTGCAGTTCCTCATTAGGCAAAGGTTTTACTGACTCCAAGGATTAAAGAAACAGGTTGCTGCCAGTTTAATATCAACAGTGCCTTTCTGGAAAGATAGCGCAGGTTGATTTTGGAACACTCTAAGGAGAGTGCAGGCAGACTGCTCAGGGAGCACTATTTGCATTTCACTGTCATTACAATATTTATGCTGCAGCATCAGTGCAGGAAAAGGCCTGCAAAATAAGATCAGCAGTGAGAAATGCAGTAGTTTCTCTACAAATTTCATTGTTAACGGCATATAGCTAGCTGCAACTTCTGTGAGCAAGGCCTCACAACTATGCTCCTTTTAATACAATTCTTAGGTCCAAACTCCAGATTACTTTAGTGACAGCAGTGATGACAGAAGGATAGGAAGATTTAACCCCCTCCCCATCTTTGCAGAAGAAACATACCATGGAAATCCAAGCTTTAAAATTGATAAGGAGCTTCAGTTTGAAAAAATACAAAACAAGGTTTGAATCACTTATTTTCATGTGCCTGACCATATTCATCGTTTAGTTACAGAATACGTATAAATACATTTATGTATTTTTATGTCCGTTTATTTGGCTCTGGATACTTAAGCACATCAATACACACTAAGAATAAAGTAGTTGATAGTGCTACATTCTTCTTTATTACATCTGAAGCAAACCCTACTTTCCTGTATTTGAAGTCAAATGTCTTTGATTGAGAAATACATAATAGCACTCCTTGCTATGGTTTGCATTATTGTACTACAGAAAGCTTGACAACAATATCCTATTACCAAAGTAGGGTGGTAAATCACTGTTAACTCCCTAGGGGAATACCTACTACAAAAGAGATCAAAATCCTCCTCCAATCTAGTCTTTCTGCCTCCTTTGTTTTCCGACATATACTAAACACAAACTTAAGCCACCAAACCTTGGGGTTTGATGTAAGAGAATGTACAAACATATTTAGATTCTATTTCTCACACACAAATTCCTTCTGTCCCTTTGGAAGAGTTATATTTACAGGCCAAGGAATCTGATTGAAAGCACTACTCTCCCAATTAGTTGGGTGCAGACACCATGCATATTATATTGGTTTTAGCTTTTCAGCTGTTGCAAATGGGAAGGAATTTGCAATACTGGACCAGAGTTTCTGATTGACTCTTTTGCATTTGATCAGCCTAAAGTGGGTACTAGAATTAGATGCTAATATCCAACAGAACGAAGTGACAAAAGATTCCAACCCCCCTATTTTGTAATCCATTGTTATTATTTCATCAGGAACTACTGTCCATGTTATAAATGCTTTAGCCAGCTAAATGATACCAACCATTAGCAAGCAGCTCAAATCTGTTACAGTTACGGGACATTTTTTTTTAATATGCTACTTGGTCTTGACACTGCAATTTATCTTCACTCACTAAACTAACAAAGAAACAATCTGCTTTGTTAACAAGGACTCCAGCTACCACTGTGTTACTGTGTTTGCAGCCAAACTCAAAACCACAAGGCCTTTTCTGTGTTTTGGATTTCATTATGAACTCAGTCCATGCTCAGTGAAAGAGCTGCTAGAAGTCTAAAACCTTGAAAGTAAGTCCAAGATCAGTACTGTGCTAACAGAAATATATTTAATGGTTTTACTTCAAAAAAATCACATAAACCCTCCGGTATTGGTTAGCAACAGACTGAGGAATATTTTCAGAACCCTGAGAAATCATGCATGAAGCCCTTTTCCGGCTCAGATTTTAACCAGACTTAAAAGAGTTTCATGAATCCAGATAAGCACTGGGATTTTCAAACATTTATTCAAACTTTCAAGGATCTTACCATCAGTAACTTTAATGAAAATGACCATTTAAAACCATATTCCATGGCCTTTCAGTTGACAGACATGAGATGAATGATGAGATATTTAGGCTCATATGCCTAAAGCTCTCACCCTTTTTCTGGGAAATCAGCATGACTGGGTGCCCATATGAACAGCCTGCAGACTAATGCAGGAAAGACAGGGAATACACAGAAGTAATTTGAGGTGGACATGTAGTTGCAGGGCTACTATCTCACTGGGATCACAGAGATGTGGTGTGATAGCACATAAAACCGGTATGCTACACTGGATAGATATAGGGTTATTAAGAAGGTCATGCCAGTAAAGCATGGAGGCCCACCTGTCCTGTAATATGGCTGCAATGGGAATGCATGGAATTCTGCCCTGGGGTGGATCATGAGCCAACTCAGAGCTTATGGGTCAAGGTTAAAGGGCACACAAACATGACTGACTGTTGTGCGTGTCTGCCACAGACCACCAGATAAGGGAGAAGTAGCAGAGGCTTTCTTCAGACACCTGGAAGAAGCCTCACATTTACATGTTCTGGTCCTCTTGGTAAACTTCAACTCCCTGACACCTGCTAGAGGCACAACACAGCAGGGAAAAAGCAATCCAGGTTTCTAAGTTATTTGAATCTGGCATGCACTGACCACAGCTTCCTAACACCAGTGATTAAGAAGTGACAAGGAAAGGCATTCTGCCGCACCTGACACAAACAAGGAACAACTGGTCAGGGATGTGAATGAAGGTGGGGGACAGCCTGGACACAACAGGATTTCCAATTGCTTTTCTGCACATTGTTAGAATGTTAACTAACTGATTTGAAGACAGTTTCATTTATTTCTAGCTTCTGTTAGCATGTTATTAGCATAAAGGGAAACAAGCAAAAATAACTGATACTACTGACCACTGAACATAAGCAAAAGCAGTAATGAAAATTTCTTTCACTTTAAAGCTAAAGCATCTAGAAGTCACACAGGGAGCCTTCCACTGAGTTACAGCTTTTAGAGTAAATTTGAAACTAACCCATGTCTTGATATCAACTTGTACCAGCTTTGCTTACTTCTCAAATACGTCAACATGTACCTTGCTACTGAGTTAGAGCAGGTGATTTCTAAAGCCAGCCACAGCTATTTAAATCATCTCATCAAGCAAATTACTTCTGTTTTCAGTGGAAAGCTCACAAACCTTCCTGTTCATTTACTCTTTTCCTTCTCATACATGAACATTTTTTACTCTTTTTTGTGCAATATGGAAACTAAAAGGAAAATACGGAAGTGGGAGCTAAGAGAATACCATCGAAGGGAGACCATAAAAGAAATGAGGAGCACATGGCCAACGCTGGCATGGAGATCTACAGTCCATAAGCAACCTGCTTTCATAGTTCTGCTTATTTTAGAAAAATCAGATTTTTGTTGCTGTTAATTTATGTCTAAAATTAAACAATACTTTCTAACCTAAAAAAATGTGAATATGGCAGTGAAATGCGTCTTCTTTGCAGCAAAATATTTTAGCCTGACAACAGAAAAATAAGCTTAGACTACAAAGTTATTCTGAAAAGGATACCTTGTATATTTACAGACCAACTTCATAAAAGTGTACAGTAAAATTAGATCCAAGGTGTACAAAACCAATAATCTTTCTGGCTATCTTTCTTTTCCATTTTTAGGACACAGGAAGGGATAAGTTTTTAATACTGACCAGACTTCACTTTGAACTTCTTGTTACCGGGTAAGTAGTCCTTGGCTTTTACCATACTCAGAATTTGGTTTCTCAATGGATTACAGAAAAGCACAATTGCTCTGATGGCATCTTTTCCAATTAAGGTCTCTGCAGAGATGCCAGTTTAACAAATGTATTTAATAACATCTACAGGTTTAGGGATGCTGACTCACATCACAATACAAAATACTGTGTATAGTTTGTCCTTGAACACTAAATGTCACAACACTCACTTATAACAATGTGCTACAAGGCTAATAAACAAGCAAAAGACCAAACTACTGTGCATTCAAAACGAACAATTAAGTTCCAACAACCTATATTGCTGCGTAAGAGCTAGCCAAGAAATGCAGAACTGTTAACCTTCTCTAAACCCAAAATAAATAAAAGTGATCCTAATGTATTTTTCATAAAGTGCTTTTTTACAAATCAGTATCAAGAAACCCAGATCCCACACATACACACTTATATCCAGAGACACATGGTGTCAAGGCTGGGGGAACAGCACACAGCTGACTAAACTTTGCCATGGAAAGTGATTTAAAGAGGCGATTGACAACCAGAGCTATGCACTGATTCTTGATGTTAAGAGGCTTTATATGTCAATGAGCAGTATGGATGGGATAGGTTAGTATATGTGTAACTCTGAACAGACAGAAGACTGGCAAGAGCAAAAAACAGCAACCAGCCATTCATATGGAAATGAGAGACATGGATATCTAGGGACTCGTGCTTGTATTCACTTGGTCTTGTCACTACTAATTGAAGATTTTCTTCTATGCCAAAACTATTCTCTAAGTAGTTTGTTGCCATATCACATATTAAAAAATAATAATAAAAGGCTGGTTATTCATAAGTATGTACCATTTGAATGTTTTATTACACTGAATTTAGCCATACTTTTATTTGTTATAAATGGGTTCTTTGAAGTGCATGCTAGTGTATTGCTGGCTTTCTGTCTGGAAAAAAAGAGGCCTTAATTTCCTCCATCAAGGGTGCTGTTTGAGACACAAATCTATTTTCTAGACTTTGGTAATGGATATCACACCTCCAAAAGGCATTAATGGAGATAATTTGCTCAGGTTGTTACTTTGCATTGCTGTGGATAGCAGACTGCACAGGGTGATCTAAGGAAGTGCATTAACTGTGACCCCAATTATTTTGGAGGTAGCTACAAATACTTGCCCATCCAAAAGCGACTCAATTTCCATCAAGAAACTACCTCACAGGAATTAATGATTTTTTTTTGGTACCCCATTTTTATAGTTAAAAAATGAAGGAGCAAACTGTGATTTCTCCAAAATAAAAAGTAAGGCATAATTCTGCGATATGATGAAAACAATTAGCACCTACACAACACAATCATTTGCTCATTCTTCACGACCAAGCTTTCTTTCATTAAGAAATACACACTTGTGCACGTTTTCCTCTCACTCGGGCTTATATTAAATCTGGGAATCCAAGGATTTTTTTTTAACTTCAAAAGATGCACTAAGAAAGAGTTTGAACAGCAGAGAAGAGCTCTGTACATATCCAAGTGTCTCTGTCCAGCCTGCAGGCACTGGCTTTCTTGCAGCGGCAAAATTAGGAAGCTGACATGAAGAATATGCATAACATTTGCTTACTTCTGAAAGATGGGGGGGGGGGGGGGGGAACAGTCAGAACACAGTTAGTATTAAGAGAATCTTCTTTACAGAATAGTATTTTGTAACTGGTATCCAGAGCCAACAGCCATCTTCAGTAGTGTGACAGATGCAGGACTTTACAACTATGGACACTGCAAAGAATTAAACTGACATCTGCTGTATGCTACAGGGTTCCAAAAGAATGGTTGAACCCATCCTATTAATGCTAAGTTTGTCTAAGTCCAGGTCAAGTAAATCAGGTAAACAGGCCTGACAGACTTCCTTCCCCACAAATCCTCAAGGACACTTTAAAGTGCTTGTTTGTGCAAGAAATCCCATCAAAACTAGAATGAGGAGGTTGAAAAAGATGGCCTTCCTCTGGAGTCACTGAGGCATATGCAGAGACACAAAGCTAATCTACACTGCAATTACTGCTATAAATAAGCTAGCTCCTGTAACAGAAGAGGCCAAACTATACAGCCACAGAAGTCAGGTGCCTTCAGCAGTAAGTCCCCTATCTGCCTTTTTCTCTTACATAAATAAGCAAGTGCTTAGACCACACTGAGCTCTCTGCTGACACAGGTAAGTTGCTGCTCATACTCCAGTCCTGATTACTTGCAGGGCAGCTCATCTGCTGCTCTGCTAAAACTGAAGTAGCAACCTCATGTAGCACAAAAGCAGGGCAAATGTGTGTATCAGTCCAAACCCCACACAGCTCATGCCTAATGTCTTGCCAGATTGGGTGTAAACAAGTTTCTTGCTGTTTTATTATGATTCCTCTGTAGTATTTTTGTCCTAAAGTAAGAGATGCAGTGCTGAAGGTGAGATAGCAGGATCAAAAGAAAACAGCATGTGTTTCTTCATAAAATATACATATACACTGCAAAAATCATGGTGCAGAATGTTGTGTGGGTACAAAAAGTGACTACACAAATGCCAGAAGTATACTTAAATCTCAAACTGTTACCTGTAAACCCCAAAGCATAATGAAGGACACTTACTTAGAAGAAGTAAACAGGCAGATAGACAACAAGATACTAGAAAAATATCAGAAGATACAGCAATTCTGGAGTGCAAATACACAAACCACAATCCAATCTAATGGTTTTATGGTTTTATTCCTGGGAATCATACCCTTCACAAAGGAACACAAAAGCTCAAGTAGCTAACAGACTCCAAAGCCATATGAGACCATGGTGCCACACCATACTGATGCATTCAAGGACAAGGGGTATAAAAGAACTGAGGTTTTACAGGGTTATTCCATGGTGAAACAGAAAATAAAAACTGTGATACCTGGATAATGTTTAAATATCGCTATCTTTATGTGGTTTTGTCTGGGGAAAAAAAGCCCTGAAGGAGAATCAAGGCTGCAGCTCCTGTTTTTATTTAGTATAACTTTTACTTCCCTTAGGATGATGCATTCTTTCTCTGCCTTCTGTATTTCCACAAATATGCAAAACTCCAGGTGTTTGACATGCTGCTTATTTAAAGAAAAATATATTTTTAGCACCTAAAGCCATTTGGCCTCATCTATTTCTTTGGAACTTTCTCACTAGGGTAAGTGCCATGCACCAGATGGCATGATCAGGACCTTCTTATTTCATTCATATGGTTTAAGTAAAGTCTATTGTGTGCAATCCAGTTTATGAAATACTTGGCACCTTTAAATCTGCTGACAAGAGTGGCAATGGCAGCTATGCTCACACAGTGTAAACCACACAGATATGTTTATTTTTCTTTTATCATTTCTTCTTCTCTTCACGTGAAACTTTGTAAAATGGCATTTTGAATGTAGCATTAATGAGCCATGACAGAGCTCGTATATTAGACTCATCCCTTAGGAGAGAGAAGTAATTGTCCTCTGGAATCTTACTAAAAAAGGACTGAAAGCACATTTAAAATCTTATCAAAACTCAACTTACCTAATTTACCGATTGAAAACATGGGCTTCCTTTTAAAACACTCTTACAAGATGCATTTTTGCTCTGCTAATGTTTCAAACTGAGTGAAAACTGACTGAACACATTTAACACCTAGTGTGATTTACACTCACAGACTGCCTCTGAGAAGGACGAACTAGATCATTTTTGATTGTGAACACACCAACCTCCACATCATTTCCAGTAAGCTCACAGGACAGAAGCATTTTCCTTTTGTCCATTCAAATTTTTACATAGGCTAGAAATATTCTACTCATCTATCCATCTCCAAACCCCTCTTTGACAGCACTCCGCTGCACAGCTGATACTTTCCTGTAACACCCTCTTGACCTTCAGAAAGTTGCTGATTAGAGAGTTCTGAGTCAGAGGTGCTGCTTGTTTTCTAATAGCTCTCCGTGGGAATAAAAGAAAAAAATACAATTGCTTTTTGGTCACATTTTATCATCCCCAGCATCCCCTGACATGGAATGCTATGGACTTGACTATATAACATATGAATGATTGCCCCCTTTTCCAAGTTTTGAGGCACAGAAATGCAAATTTCATGGGATGTATCCTACTTCTTGTACTGAAAGAAACCACATCCAATTCCCCTTCACTCTGACACTTCTGATTTCAAAGAGATCTATCATCACCAGTCACATTTTCCAGCCCAGTCCATTTTTCTTTCACCTTGTATAGACGGTGCCTCATGACTGATTATGTCACCTTTTGTTTTGAAGATGGAGGTATTCTACAGCTTTATGCAATCCTGTTCTCAAATTTGTTGTCTATGCCTTTCCTAATGAATCATGTCAACTACTTTTTCAACCATTACAGAGCTCTGATTTGACATTTTCTGCTGTAACCCCAAGAACTCACTCCTAAATGGCAAGTCAGCTTAGAGCCCATTAATTTATTTGTAAAGTTCAGATTGCTTTTTTGTGCATCATCCAACTTCCCTCTCCATTAAATCTTATCTATGTTTATTATTTCACCAATCTTTTAAAATCCTTCTGAAATACTTCACTGTTAGTTGTTGATTAACTCCACAAGAATAAAAAACCTTAAAGATCATCTAGAAAACTCAGACTAACACTAACATGGTCTGTTAAAAGATCACTTTATCCCCTTCACCGCGAAAGTCAGATGCAGAGACACAAAGCGTCATGATGAAGATTTTACAGCATAGACAGCAAATGAGAAGTATGTGTTCATTTACACTCAGTGAAGCCTTCAGCCAGGCCACCTCATCTTCAATGTATCAGCCTCCTAGCACCTACAGAGTTGAGAATACTTTGGTGTTCCTGGATCACACTCAGCTGCCCACATATGAGCATACTGGGAATTAATGGGCATCGTGGCTAACTCACCAATATCATTATGTATCTTGAACAAGTAAGAAATCGTGTTAGCATTCTGTTCCTTCATTTTTTAATGTGTGCAATTAAAACCCTGTGTTGAATGGTGGGGTAAGGAGAGAGGGAGAAGAATATAGAGAACAGAGAGGGTATTGTCCTTTTTGTCTTACCTGCCCCTTGGGATCCACAGAGATGAACAGTACCAGATGTGGGTTTTGCCTTTGCTGCTCTATCCAAAGTTAAACTGGGTATTTTCACACAGATAACATCCACAGGCAGCATATGCTGTGCTAAATGTTTGGAGCATTATGATCCCTAGATGTATATCCTGTCACTCCCAGGTACAAGCAACATCATTTAACACCTCGTGATGTTAGATAAGGTGATACACATGGCAACAAAGGTGATAGACTAAAATGAAACTAAGACAGTACAACTCACCAAACTTTACGCAGCACTGCATCTGGTGTCATGAAAAGCAAGTGCATTAGCAAAAAGATTTCCCTTTTCAAAGGTTTACAAAATGGAAGTGCACTTTCCACATAGTTTCATCTTCCTTTCAGTTCCTAAAAATGATACTTCTCTAAAGAAATCTACCCTTGCAGAATGAAACTCATAGAGGCAGTTGAGTTGCATCTCCCTACCAAAATGCTGAAAACCCCATATACTAACCATCCCTTTCCAGTGAGATGATTTGCATCAAGGGGAGATTCCTAAGCCTTGGAATGAAACTGAGTGTTGCAGCTCTTACTGAGAGGTTTTAAAGAAACCAACCTACTTAAATATCATTTTGGGTTTAGTGCAAATACTTCACATGGCTGAATATGCTGAAGATTCTTTATAATTTAACCCTGTAAAAGCATCATTACTAAAAGACAAAGTAACAAAGCAACTAAATTAGACCTGTTAGTTTCCTTTTTATGTGTGCTCTGATTTCATATGCTACTTGCTTTTTAAAGTACTAGGTTTTAAGGTATGACTCTCTTCAGTCTATGCTCATAGGAAGTTAAAACGAACAACTGGTTGTTGTTGTAAAATATATAACGTTAGGCACTGGTTTTTTAGCAATTTATATATTTTGTCTTTTTAAAAATCAGTGTGTTTCTATCATGTCTGTGAGACATTCCATTAGAGATTGGTAGGAATGTTTCTTCTTTCACCAACTGTGTTCCAAAGTTTGGTTCATTTGCTTAACAACTGTGATGGTGCATCCATTAGCACCCAAATTCCCTCTCCTGGACCCCTTCTGCTTCCCGGGAATTCCCATTAAGCCACAGGCTTTGCAGAGGTGCAAGGAGTTGGATGGCTGGGCCGTACCAGGCACTCAGGTTGCCTGGAAAAGGTGGAGAGAGGTACATACAGAACAGGAAGTTAGGGTACTTCCTGATCATACCAGGAGTTCTTTTGAGATAATCGCTCATCCCCTTACAAGCTGGAATGTGATTACTGTGCAACTGGTGAAACTGACACAGAATGGAGGCCAGGATGGAAATTCACTGATGACTAAAGCAAATCATCTTACAACCCTACAAAACAGTGGTCCTGAGGGACCCTTTGAGCTCTCCTGGACCACAATGGATTGCAATCAGCTGTCTCTGAGAGGGACCCCTCTCAGAGCCCGTAAACTCTCAAGTTTGCAAAATAGGGGGATCATTTAACTGGGCCATTACTTCTGCTCACTGACTCAACCCTTTGCTCGCTGAGGAGTGCTGAGAAAGCTGACATGAGCATTGTGTTCCACTTTTCACTGCACCCAAGGCAAATTTTTAACATATGTATGTGTATATATATACCTATGTTAATGTACATGTTTTAGCTTAGATATTTAATTGTAAGTGTGTGTGTGTTAGCTTCAATAATCAAATGTTAGAAATCTTGTGATTCACTTTAAAAATGCAAACTGCTGCTAGATGACATTTATAATCCTTCAGATGAACACCACTGACCAGGTTTGAGACTAAGTCTGAACTCAGTAACACCTGGACTCCTCTCTGAGAGGGAGTTTAGAAAGCAAGGGAGTCCAATCTGAACCTCATGACTCAATAGGAGGGTCTCCCTTATGCTTTCCACCTTCAATCTCTCTACCTCAACCTCCCTCATTCAGACATAAACCACTGACCAAGTCTGAGACTAGAACTAGACTCAGCTGCACCTAGGCTCTGTGAGGAGTTTAGAAAGCAAGGGGGTCTATTCTGAGCCTCGTGACTCACTGGAAGGATCTCCCTTATTACTTTATAATTCTGGTTTCTACACACATAATTTCAGTCCAATTGTATATAAATCACTTTAACCCAATTCTATAGAAACCATTGCCAATTCTGACACAATTTCCTTCTGTATGTACTGCCATCAAATTCTGTTGAATCCCACTTTTATATATGTCTATTAAAATCACTTTTGCTAATATCTCTGCCAGTGATTCCTTAAGCAATCTTAACCCCTCAGTTTCACAGCAGTGTGACCAAACCTGAGCAAAACAGACCTTTTGTTCATGTCCTATTAAGTATTGTATTGAAGAAAAAAAGTCAAAGTGCTTTCACAGAGAAAGGTGGAGAGTTGTCATAACTACTGAAAACACAGTAGCTTGTAAGTAGAAAGTGAACTCAGGGAAGGAGACTCTGTAAATATATTTCCTTTATGAAAATGCAAAGTACTGAAACTAAACTTCATGGATGCACAAACATCTATGGCTAATTTCTCAATTCAACACTATATTTTTGAATAAAACTAACACAGCTCGACTATTTGTCACGTCACCTTCCAGATGCTACTTGAATTTATTCCTGATACAAAGTTATTGCCTTCAGAGAAGATGAACATTCATTTGGGACCTTATCTTTAATAGTCTGAGGCAGACTTCAGATACTGTTCCTTACTTTTCCTTAAATCTTTAAATGAAGGAATGTTGACCTACATCAGTAGAATTTCTAGTCATTTTTTAGATAAAAAACCAGTTTCAATATATACAAAAACATTGTCCACAAGCTTCCTTCCAGTATACACTGAAAACTGCTTATGGAGCACTAAAAGATACAAAAGAGAGGCATCTTAAAAACTTGTGAAGAGGATCTGTAGGGCAGATATACATGGGAGGGCAGTATATGCTCCTGAAATGCAACTTTACATATATTTGTATGGTCTAATTTAAGAGGATAACCATAGCCTAAGAGCCATCTGATCCAGAAAAGCAAGGAAAAAGCAAGAACCAAAAGCTGCTTCAGTTATGAGATCAAAGTAACAGAACCTAAGAGCTTTCTGCCTGCCTTATACTTCCTACAACATATCCATTTGGTTTTCCCTTCACATTCAACTGCTTAATACAATTTAAAGCAGATAAAAAGTATCACTAAATAAAATGATTTCACTTACAGAGAAAGTAGGGCAGTAGTAGAGTACAGCAGTAGCCTTACCAGACTGTTTTCTTCCTGCATGAGTAACTGATCATAAATATCGAGGCTGGTGGTAGTTTACAGTTCCTAGTGCTGTGATTCAAGTCCTGATTAATTCAACCATGTACTACTGCTTTACTTTAAAACATGGATACCTAGTAATATGTTGAGCAACTGTTACTGAAATCCGGACTCCAGAGAAGTTAAACTCTTTGGGATCATCCTTGCACATCTGACCTCCTGCCATGCAGCTTTGACTGATGCAGCCCAACAGCAGAGCTCAGCAGGGCACTCTGTCCCTTCCATTACAGGTTGGAGTTCCCCTTCTGGTACTTTATCTGTTCCAAATTTGGGATGCTGAGAAGCTGATGAATAGAATGACCCTGAAACTACAATGACTGTGCTGGGTGAAAGAGAAAGTGGACAGTCCAAAGCACAAACACACACATTGATGAAAAACAACAACCCTTTTGTGACATCACTTGCCAAAAGAAAGAAGGCATGGAGTTTCCACATGATCCTTCCCTGAATTCATGGAAGTTTATGAGAGGCAGGACACTGACAACCAAAACAACATTCTCTTTATATCATGAATAGATTTTGCTTCAGTCCTGTCGGTTGTACTTTTAAGACATTTGTTACATGAGAAGAGCCATCAGTTCTTTGAGGGGTCTCCATGTACTCCTGTTTTTAGTGCATGGCAAATGGTGAGCAGGCGGTTGAGAATACCAAACTGTCTACGTCCATTCATGCAGCTGACACAAGTGCAAATTGCGATGCCAAATGTCACAGCTTTTTTGAGGAAGCATAGCTGAGAACCAAGAAACAATTCACAGGTTCCTGGTAGCAAAATGCATCTAACACTGGCTGTGAAAGCAGCTTTGAGATTATAGGCATTACTGGAAAATAAATGTTGCTGTGCTGATAAGCATGACTCTTTTCAGAACCAGATCCTATTTCAAAGGCTGTTGATGCTACTGCTTGACATTTAGACTTCCCCACAAGAGACAAGTAGTTGAAATGATTTCCATATGTCTTAGGTCTATTCAAAAGAAAGGCCAAGAAAATATTAGACCAATGTCCCAGCTGAGGTCTAACCAGGCGACAGACTTGCATTAACCCCTTCACAAAACCTTTTAATAACTAGGACTAAAAGCTACCTTTTGCATGGCTAACCTTTGATAAGGCAGGAGAGATATGACAAGCACCTTTACCGACAATACATTCTCAATGATTTCAAAATAAGTAGATACTCTGGAGCAGCCTGATAAGGGCCTGAAGCCTGGTTTATGTTATTGTTAGTTACCTACAGGGAGAAACTTTTTCACACATGGTCACAGCTCAGGCAAGCTCATCGCTTCCTGGAATTTCACATAGTATCTTCTGCTTTTTCAAAGAAGGAAAATGCCTTGAATTTAAATGGTCTGGTGTCAGAACACAAAGATGGCTTGACAAGAAATATGAACTTAAACATAATGTACAGGAAAATTTAAATTAATCAAAACCAAATTAGGCAGGTAGCGTTGGTTTTGTGCTGGCACAGAGTTATTTTTCGTCACAGTAGTCAGTTTAGGGATGCACTTTGGATTTGTGCTAGAAACAGTGCTAGAAACAGTGAAAACATCCCATAACACAGGGAGGATTTTGCCATTGCTGAGCAGTGCTTACACACAGTCAAGGCCTTTCATGCTTCTCACCCCACCCCACCAGTGGGTGGGTGCACAAGGAGTTGGGAGGGCACAGCTGATCCCAACTGACCCAAGGGATATCTCAGATCATAGGACATCATGCTCAGCATGTAGAGCCGGGGAAGAAGACTGAAGAGGGGAATGTTCAGAGTGATGGTGTGATGGAGCCCTGCTCTATCACCTGGCTGGACACCTGCCTGACCATGGGAAGTGGTGAATGAATTCCTTGTTTTGCTTTGCTTGGGTGAGTGGCTTTTGCTTTACCTTTAAACTGTCTTTTATCTCGACCTACAAGTTTTCTCACTTTTACTTTTCTGATTCTCTCCCCCATCCTGTTGCAGGGAGTGAGCAAGTGGCTGCATGGTGTCTAGTTGCCAGCTGGGGTTAATCCATGACATACACTTCCTTTTATTAATCAAGTATGTTTTCATTTTCTTGGGCTACCCTCTACAATATTTGGATGTAAGTTATGAGGCTAATGTTTCACATCTCCTTTTGCAGCCCCAGCTTCTGAGAGGCATAGGAGACAGGAGAAAAGCAAACACTTCAGGACAACTGGTGTGAAAAATGTTCTGTCATTTTAGGCAACCCACACTGGCATAAGCTTCTACCAAAAAACTGCAGAGCCCACTCAGCAAAGAGCGATGATTAATCTAGTATTTCAGAGCTCTGCACCTCCAAATTCTGAATAACAGGTAACACTGACAACAGTTTGTGAACTCCTGGTAACTAGTAATTTCCTGCTTCAGATGTCAACATTATCCATTTTCAAGAGAATTAACCGCAAAAGGGAAAGCAAAACAAAAAGAACAAAAAAAAGAAGACCTAATGCTCACAACAGAACACAAAAAGGGAAGAGAATGAAGCTCACAAAGAAATTAAGAACACAAAGCAAACTACAAGCTTGAAAAGAATACCAGAAGGTGAGCACTTCAGTAGTTGCAGGACCCTTTCTTATTTTTAATCTGCTGGATGTTACACTGGAGTTTTTCTCCCTTACTTTGTTAAAAAGTTCAGCTCTCATCCATCTTCTCTGCACTATTCAATATTGTGAAATTAAATCTTCTCATCATCAGCATTACCACCTTTTTTATTTAATCACCTATTTTCTTCAGGGCCAGAAGAACTCCCCTTGATACAGCTTACTAGGACTAGAGACTAGTCAGTTTCTTGCTGATTCAGCAAGATATCAATAGTTTAATGCATTTGCAAGTCAATGGATCACTTCATTAGCTGCCTTCTAAAAATTAAACAATAGCCAATTCACTTTCCCAAGGCAATTTTTTATTTTCCCCACAAATCCCAGCTCTTTGTTCCAGATGTATTTCTTATCATGTAGCTATTGCTCATCTACTGGAGACATAAATGTCAGCTCATGCAAGCATGGTTGTTCCTTGTGTGCCTAATTAAATAGCCCAAGCAGGCAGGTCTAGGGATTTCAACAGACATATACTTACATGTCTCAGGGATATTACAGGAGGATGATGGATTTATGAGCAGCTCCACAGTAATTCAGAAAACCAGTGTTATTTGTCTGATTATAGAGAACGGTAGGAACTGTGGAACTGTATGGGTTAATGCAAAAGAAAGCTGTCAGAGGAAAAGACAGGAAAAAATTAAATGGCCAAAGCCTCTTCTCATCAAATATTTGAGAGCTGTTAAGGAATACCAGAATTATTAGCTTTGATGATCTCACCTTCTGCCCAGTCGACCTTTAAAGTGACTTTTGCACAGAACATGAAAAGCCCATGAACACAGGCAAAAAACAAAAGCTACTGGTAGGATGAAATGGGACAGGTCTCTGAAAACAGAGGCAGCTCCTTTCACCCTGAGGGAAGGCCACATCTCTGTGGAGATACAAGTTTAGGTAAACAGAGCAGCATGAGCACTAGTAGAGATACATCCTTGTTTGCTTTTTGGATTTGGTTTGTTTTTTCCAAGTCTTCCTTTTCTGCAGAATTTTTCACCTTACTGAAAAAAGAAATAGTGTCATTTCATGACCCATTAGGCTTTCGCTCTCAAAAAAAGCTGCAGGAACCCAAATTCTATCAGATCTGCTATAGGGTACTGTAGCCAAGCTAAGAACTGGAAAGTCAAACTCTCCAACTCTCTTACTAGTAAAAATGAAAGTATGAAGATGGATACCTAGAGGTATACACTCAGAAAGAGGATAACTGCACTGTTCAGCTCTCATTCTAACATTGGTCTAATAAGATCCTTAATGTGAAATTTTCAGCAGTTCATTAACAGATGATTTTTAGAATAAACAGCATCTTACATTTATAGTAATTTATTGTCTAAGTAATCCTATTCTAGGGAATATGAACTTCTAAAGCATAGTGGGGAAATTAATTGACATTCAATAGCAGCAACATTCCAGATTAAGTAATAAACACAGAGTTTAGTTCCTCCTTCTATGGCACTCTTGTCAATCCAGAAATACCAACCTAATGTATTTTTTAGCCTCACTTCTGGGAAGTGTCATCCTTATATTTGATCTTTTGTTGGCATCTGCATTCCTTTTTGCCAGATCACTGTGTACTCCTGGGAGGAACATACGGGACAGAGAAACTGGCTGTATTTTAAACTAAGGAAAACAAAGGAACTGGAAATAGGAAATCTAAATTTATTAAGATTACCTCCCAAACAGAAGACTGCTTTTTTGTAAGGAAAGCATTCTTCCCATGTCCAAAACCTCTAGCTCCCTTCTTGTTCTAATATCCATTTGCTTTAATGTTACAGGACTTCTGTGGCACGTGATGGTACAGCACAGAAGTGATTTCTGGGGTAGTCAGAAGTGTCTAGAATTTACTAGGGAAAGAGCTGCAACTGTAGGTGTAATTCAGCCATTAAGGAATGTAATTAGCCATTTTATGATTCATCAGTGTTGGTCCATTTGTTCTGAAGAACAATAAAAAAATAGACACAAGGAGAAACAACTCCATTAAGTTTCTAAGCAACACCTGCATTTTCCAATACAGTTTTCCACAATGTATATCAGGATAGCAAGGTCAGTAAAAACTCTGTTAGTGCCAAAGTGCTCTGGTGTAGTTATATCTTTCGGGGATCTTTCCTAAGTGAAGCTATAGCATGTTCTTCTCAGGAGAAGTGAAGAAAACCAAACTGGATTGAAACGTACTTCTACATAAAGGCAGAGAGAGAAGGACATGGAGTAGAATTAAACACAAAATACATGTTAAAGGAAACAGTGGGGAGAAAAATAAAAACCAACCACAAAACGAGAGATGAGAGATGCTAATTTAGGACATATGGTGATAAGACTGTTTGCAATCATTTGTTGAACTTCTTTATCTACCTCTTTCTTTTTCTCACAGGCTGATTCTCTCGCAGCCTTCTCTGTTTGTCATGAAAAATGTGCAGACTCTGAATTCTAGGCCATCATCAGCATCAGTCCTTCCACCCCATGCACTGCAGTGTAATTTACAAATTCAGTGAGGCAATGTGTGCATGGGGGATGCTTACCTAAAAGTGAAGATTTTTTGCTTTCATCCAAAAAAAGAGAATTGTTCAGTAATATATTTTACATTTCAAACTTAATTTGTATTGATATTACGACACCTACCTTGAAATTGCTGTCTTCAGGACTGTAAGTACAAGCATCCTGTCCCTTTTAAAAGAAAAAGATGCTGACAGTTCAGTGTGGATCTAAATTTTAGTGCCAGCAGTAATATGCTATCAGTATGTACCCAACCAATGCTTGGGAACTTTACGTTTCCATTTAGCTTTCTTATAGATGAGAACACATGATAAACCTATCAGAGCTACCATCCCTCAACCTCGCCTGGCAGCCTGGGTGATAGAGCCTGCTTTACATTCAGACAGAAGACAAATTACAGTGCACTGTGCACAGGCTTCATGCTCTCTTTGTGCAATAGAAGTCATTCATCTCTTCACGCCGATTGAGAGATACTGAGCAGTCTGCTGGGAAAGAGGGTAATAGGATGGAGTCAAAAATTAGGGGGAGAGAAGAAAAGTAAGAGGGAGAACAGTAGGAAGAATGCTGCCTAAGGAATTCAGGGTCTCATAACCAACCGAAAGTAAAAAAGCATGATAATGTGTAGAGAGAGATGGAACACAAGGTAAGGGCACGTCCTAAAAAATACATTTCAGTTATTTAAGAAATTGTGTTTCTAGAATCAGATTAACCCAGAGAATGAAGGGAAAGAAATTACAAGATGCAGGTATATAAAGCATACATTATCCAGCACACATTCAGATCTAGACTTAAGTGGGAACAAGATGTTTGAATTGCTTGAAAAAGGAGTCCTTCCACTGACAAGTGAGTAAGTGCATGATACCATACATAACCAGCTGTCTATAATACTCTGAATGAGCTAAATTAAGAAAAAAAAATCAAAAGAAATAAAAAATTATTACATTTGTAGTCTTAAAGAAGGCAAGACAGTTTTTGCTAAGTTTTCTAGAGTTCAATGCCTTTTGCTTAAGGGAACTGCCTTGACTACAAACCCATAAGATGTGTGAGTTCTGGGACACTGACTGTTTCAGTGCCCCTTAACTGCCTTCTGGTTCTACATCTCCTGTAGAAAGGCAGTAGAGACAGTGGTGTGGCAACAATATCAGAAAGCAAAGTGCTGAAGGCACCCTGGACATTAAGTTGTGATTTCACTGGACATTATGAATACCTACTTACTTACAGCTTTAGATTAACTTTTCTACACCCAAATTACTTGGCTACATTGTCCTTTGTCCATCAATATTTCACATGTGCACAGAGTAATGGTACTAGTGTCTGTGGAGTCCATTATCTTTCACATACCACTAGTTATTTTTCATCAGTTTTCCTTCAGCTTCCAAGGCAGATTGAAAAACAGACTGTTTAAGAATCAGAGTAATTTTTGCCACTTGGCTTTCAACTCCTATTTTTCAAAAAAAATTATGAAAACACATAGCATGGAATAAAAGAATATATACAAGCAAAATTTATATTGCAAAACATATTGTCTTAGCATTAACATGAAGTTTGAGGAAGTAAGTGGTGTGTAACCTTGCAATCACACTGTTCCTGCAAAGACAGAATTTGCCCCTACTGTGCAATGGACCTGGTAAAACAATACATTAAAAAAAAAATCATTGATTTCCACAGAACTTATTCTGTTTTGTAATCTACAGTGTTCTGATCACAGAGCAAAGCACTTCTCTGTACTGCTTTAATCAGCTTAATGTTGTTTCTATTATAATGCAAGAGTGAACATTTTAAGACTCCAAGTTTCCATCTGATTCAAGGTGGTATTTTAAGTATGACCCACTTCTTTTCTTCCCCTAAATATCACCTCTTCATCTATCTCCAGCACTCACATTTTGGCAATGACTCTATGACATTTGACATCAGTATATCAACTAAGTTGTGAAACAGTGGTGCATCCCTTCACTGCCTCTAAGGTTAAATCTGTATGGTGCAGATACACACAATACAGCATATTTGAAGTCTTTCATGCCAGCAACTACCACCTCTCAATTTGCAAAGAAGATTTTGAGATATGAAAATCTATGACTCCATGATATGAAAACCCTTAGAAGATTTGTTTTTCCTAATGTGTACCTGTTTTAATGGGTTGTAAAATCATGAGCATGAAATATTGAAGTATATTCGTTTTCCTCCCTTTCTATACCACTGCTACTTAGGAGACAGAAGGAGCTCTCAAGAAGTTACAAAATTACTGTTTTAATTCTTGACTTACAAAATGAGCCTTGCCTCAGTTAAAAAAATTAAATTGTTCTTGTCTATTAGTAAAACAAAAAGTCATCCTATTTTATGTTTACCTAAAATGATTTCATTCTTGAACACAGTACCATCTTTATATTATTAGATATTTTATTAATACAAATCTCTTTCTGTAATCTCTGTAAATTAACTGCTTGCTAAAAACTTACTAATAAGTAGGAAGATTTAGTCATATTACTCTTTCAAGAGTATTCATTTCAATGCATCTTCAAAGGATATTCCTGGATGTGCTATCTTTATCCCTTGTGCATAAGGTGATTAATTTGTAATAACATTGGTATCATTAACAATAACTGAAAATTTGATTTGCATTGTGTCATTCTATTATAAATCCAAACTTTAAAGAAGCCTTGCAGTGAGTCTCTCTGATTTAATTTATTAAAGTGGAACCCTAAGTAATTTATCAGAAGACACATATGCATTCCTTAGTGAAAACAATTAGCAAATTGTTCATAAAAACGATGTAACTCTCAAACTTATTTCATAGAGAAAATTATTTCTGAATTTCATCAGTCATTCATTTTCAATTTACAAGTGAAATTATATTAGCAATTAAAAGTTCATTCTGGTTCAGTTTGTCCCTGTTGGGTTGTTATTGTAACCACCTCATGTATGACAAACTGGAAATCACATGATGGATTTTTATACTACATGCATGTATTATATACTATGATGTAATGCATATACAATTTGCAGTCCACAATGTCTGGAAAGCATATAAGCCTTCCAAAATGGGACAAAACTTTAAATGTCTTTATATATCCAACGATCTATTTGAAATAGCATATTTGTTCATAAAGCTTGCTTTTTTTCACGCAGTTTTGCTTTTACAACAGCTCAGATTTCAAAATTGACAAATGAACATAAACCACTTTCAGTAACTATGCAATCACTAGGGCTTAAAATGAGCTTTCTGTAATCTTTTCTAGTAATAAAAAACTAGGACTCGAATATTCAAGAAAAAGTAATACAAAAGTAGTGAAAATAAAGAAGAAATGTAAAGCTGTCCACTGTAATTTTTTAATTAGTCACCCCCAAATTAGTACTTTAAATCTAATTTTATAGGTAGGTGAACTGAACAGCAGATATTAACTGGCTCGCTAAGTCACATGCAGATGCTGGAATGTGTTGAACCCTCTCCAAATCACCAGCTTTATTTCCCCCAGAGTAGACTTTAAGGAGGATAAAAGAGAAACAAACTGTTAACTTGCAATCTGTAATTTAGGATAGAAAACAAGTTATTGAAAAAGTCAAATACACACTTCCTATCAACTAAGATAAAATAGACAATTATTCACCAGAGATGATAAATACAAAATTATATCACTGTATTTAAGAGGGATTTTAAAGAAATTTGAATTTCAGAGATGAAACGTAGCAATTTAAAAATTACACATAGCGCTGCAACATAATACAACATAGAATAACAGGGTGCATTCAATGAAGAAGAGCTTTGACTGAGGCACAAATCCAAAACATCACCATGAAGTTCATGCAGATTAAAGCATTCACCTCAGCTTGTTACTGATGGGCCTGACGATATGAGGGAGAAAAAGGGAATGGGATATACTCAAGTATTGTTTTAAGAAATATTTCATATGTTTAAACTAGTTATTTTTTATTCAATATATGTTTTCATTGTTAACTCTACACATAAAATAATCTAACTTCTAATTAATTTTATTTTAAAATTATCCAGGCACTTTGAAGAAAATTCCTCTTTTGCTTTCATGACAAGCAAAATATTTTTGAAACTGCCTTGGGCTTATGATACAAGCAAAACATTGCTATTTATTTCACTAAGCAAGGACATCTTACGTATAGCTTGCAAGCTTCTGAGATGCTGAAAGTTAATGAAACTGCAGATCAATAGGATTAGAAAGGCGAGTCACAGTCATGATTCTGTAGAGCAGTAAACTCTGAGGCTGTTTCTGAAACTACTAATAATCAGATTCTTCCTGCCCTTGCATTTTCTAAAAGTGTCTAAGCAGAAAATGGAGTGAGCTGGATAAATGGCACTAGTTTTGGAGCAGATTAATGAAAAATGATGGTTAAGGAAAAATATTCTCTATATCACACTCCAAAATTTAAAAAAAGATGGTGGACAGAAACAAATTTTCTTAACTTCACCCTGAATGTTGTGGAAAAGATGAATTTTTTTTGCAGCTCAGCAAAATCTGGGTTACAAATGAAAGCCAGTCAGAGTCCTTACGCATTCATTCTTGGTTGGGGAAAATGGGAAAATGTAAAGACCAAGCTGGTTGCCGACCTGTAATAATGTACTAAGAATACATTTATTAGTCAGTCTTGAATACAGTCATGTAAAGAATGCAGTAGAGTCCACAGTAACTCCAAGTACATTTCTAATAGCAATATTATAGTATACACAACACTTTCAAAAGATATTATAGTAACAGATTGATATTTTAATATCAAAATATATTAAAATTAAAATAATGGGAAATTTCCTCAACAATTAATGAAAATTCTACTAAAAACTGCCATGGTGACCCTTGGCTGCAGTACTCTTCCACTCTCCTCACCAAATGTGGGGTTTGAAAATCTGTCTTCATCAATTTTAAATTACAAAGTAATTTCAGATCTCAGTATATTGATTATATAAAGTATGTATGCAAACCAAATCAATTCTTCAGGGACAGATCTCAGCTATGGTGCCTGAACAAAACCGAAAAGCTTCAATGGGAAGCTCCAAAGACTTTACATAGGGCATAATCTAGTTCTAACATAAGTATTTGCCTATCACAGGTCCAAGCATGAAACAGACAGCAACAAAAAGACCTTCAGGTTTCACATGCCTATATGACATTCAGGAATTGTTTCTATAGACAGACAGCACCAACTATGGACTTTGCACCCTCATTTGAGCACTAAAAACAATCAATTACTTGAAGAAAGTGTTTAGGCTTCTTTATAAAATTAACTAGTTCTGTTGAACATAGCGTTAACTTGCGTACATGTATGTGCACATGGTTGTGTCATTTTGTAGACCCACCCCAGTAGTTTATTACACATTTCAAAGGCATAAACATGAATCACTGCTTTTATACAGCAAAATACAGCCATTGACCCAAGTGAGAATGGCACTTAGCAAATGACAGGTGGATGTGAGGCTGTGATTCTTTTACATTTCTGGGCACTAGCATGAGATAGGTTACAATCTTGTGCTAACATTTGTAGGATCCCTGAAATGATCACTCACTGCATTTTTAAAGACTTGTCCTATTTTACTTTTGTTGAGATCATAAACATAATAAAATTTGTTTAAAAATGAAATAGGAATATATAACTGACAAAAAGAGCTCTACCATTCTCAAAAAAGACTGAAGATTCATTTATTATTGCAGTTGCGTAATTCCTTGGTGACCTTTCTTCAACATGCATCAAGCTATGCAGCATCCCATCTCTTTGGGCTCTCTCAAGCTTCCTCATTATGTATCTACAGAATAACTGTGAATCACTAACAGCATAAGCACTGTTTACTCATGCTATGATCTTTAAGACATTCAAACAACAGAAGATGGCAAACTTTCCCTCCCACTCTTGTTTCTATTTTAATGTTCAACAGAAAGCTTCCAACTTACTGAATCAAAAATTTTGTATCAAATTAAGGGAATAAATGACAATTAAAAAATTGACAAGCAAGTACAGAGAGTCTGTTGGGAAGCCTGGTCAGTAAGAATGATGAAAATTAAGCAAGTGAATGGAGGAGATGAAGCACTGTCAAGCATCATTAAAGCTAGCTTCTTTTAAAGACCTCATCTACTTGGTACAAGATTCACAAGGATATATCCTTCATGCTATCTAGAGAATACTTTTGTCATTATAGATTAAAGCAAAATTCTTCTTACACAAACACAAAGCCACCCTACACACCTCTGTTCTACACCACTATCTGGCTTGCTCTTATTGATAAATAAAAGTTTGTTTACTGAAGGATTTTCAGTCATTGTGTATTACTACACAAATGACTGTGTTATTTTTACTACATAAACTACATACTACACAAGTATGTGTAGTACAACTACGCATACTACTACATGTCTACATGCTGGACAAGACCAAGGTGACAAGCATGCAGGTCTCAGTCCAGAAGCAGAATGTCTGTAAAATCATTTCTTGGGATCATTCAAGTTATGCACATACTTCATATCATGGGTGATGAACTCAAAGAGGCTGAGTGTCTTTTACTACTATAGCAACAATCTACTTTCACTTTTCTCCAGTTGACAATATAACCTTGATCCCCCAAAAGCGTCCTATTTCTTCCCTTCCTTCATAAACACAGGATTTTTTAACAGTTCTACAATAGATGTTTATGCTAATTGTCCAAGACAGAAAAATTCCTAGAATCACAGAATAGTCGGGGTTGGAAGGGATATTAAAGATCACCTAGTTCCAACCCCCTGTCATGGGTACATACATACACCTTCCACTAGACCAGGTTGCCCAAGGTACCATCCAACTTGTCCTTGAACACAGCCAGAGATGAGGAAGCCACAAATTGCTTCTAGGAAAATAAGAAAAGGCAAAAAAAATGGCATTGTGGCCATCCCGTAAGTGAGTAATGACAGTGTCTTTGATAGGACTTAATAACCCCAAATGGTCTAGCAGTTTCCTGGTTTCCTTAAAAGAGACTAGCAATTTAAAATATTCAGTACTGTGCTACCAAAACTTTGTCCATCCCAAATTAAATATAAAGTAAACATACTTTAACACTAACAAGGTAATTTAAGGGTTATACTGTTCGCTTGTTTTTTCTCCCTCCTGTTATACATTCATGACTTATTACATCAGATTTCCAAACTTACTGATGTTTACAGTTATTACAAATAGGTAGATTTTCTGAATCATGCTATGGGACTACCATCAGAATCAATGGCAGGTAGGCATCTGTTTACAATATTAATACTTGCTCATTTACATACTTAAAACATTGAAATGCAATTGAAAGATTTGTCTCACATGTAAAGGGTGTGGGAGGAAAAGGAGAGGCTGAGGTACGGTCTAGTAATTTAAAGAGGAAAGCCAGAGATACCTTAATACCTATGGAAAATCCTTTGGGAAGCACAGTAAATCACTCCCCCAAACAAAAAAAGCCTCTGAAAGCAATATAACCTATTAATGGCACCAAAAATATACCTTTACTCTCCCTCCTCCTCCACAGGTGTGTTGAACTGTGGCTGTAGGTAAAAAACACATTCATAAACGTAGGAGCAGAGCCAGGATACCCTTGAAAAGCAGGTTAAGTTGGCAGAAGTGCAATTCATATACATTAATTAGTATTCTCTACTTACTTACGAGTATGATTATTTTCAAACACTAGGAAAGCATATGTTTTCATTTTTCACAATGCAATTCACTCGCACAGACCTACTTGTTATTCTTAATGCCATCAATCAACTGACTACATTATTTGCAGTGTTCTAAAACCATAAAGCGCCAATTAGTACTGTCTAGTGATTAGTACTTGGTTAATATTCCTCCCAACACTCACTGCTTGATGAAAAACCTGCCCTTCCCCTCCTGTAGGTAGCTTTTTCAGCTACTGGTAACAAAGACCTTGTTGCTTGACCTACTAAAGCATCACCAAGAGGGACATATAGAATATAGGTACAGTCGCTTTTGAGAGTGTCTGTAATAGCTCTCTTCTGGGCCTTTACCAAGTATTTCTTTATCCAAAAGTTTTGCTTTTGGAAATGTTACTAATTTTTATAAGCCCTTTCCCTCCGAGTCAAGATCTATACCACACAGCAAATTTCCTCTATTTTCAATTGAATTTTCTGTAATACTTGGAGACTTGATACAATTTTCTTATGACTGAGACTCAGGCAACAATAACTACTGTATTTAGTGAAAAGGAAATTATATACACACAGAATTAGAGACAACAGAGTTCCATTAGGTCAGTTTACTCCTTCCCATGCCCATGTAGATTTACTCTCTATGATACACGTCTTCCTCATTCTTTGTTATTTCTTGAGTTTAAGCATCAATTAGAGAAAAGAGAATGTATTGAAAAATCTGATGTTCTCTTACCTGCTGCACACAGAAATTTGCTTTAGTGCTTGCAAGAAAATAAAGGAAAAAAGATTCAGTTTATTTTTTTAGAAACTTCTAGATATATGCTCTGTGCTAACATCTTGAGCTTAGTGAGAGATTTATGTTGTATAACAAGGAGAGCACATCTCAGAACTCCATCCATTTTTCAGTGAGCAGACATTTCTCATCTCTAATAGGCATTTGCTCAAAAGCTGAAGTTATTCCAGCTCCCATATAGCCATTCCTAAACTCACATTATCATGCATTTGATCTTTTATTTCCTTGCACAAAGTATCAGCTTTCTGCCTGCACCAATTCTTTCATTTCTTTTTCCTCTGTTTGTCATCATTTTGTAGGACTGACCTGAGAAGATTCCTGAAGATAAATGCTGAAGATAGACAAAATTACACTATACTCTGAGTTACTTTGAATCTGCTTTGTATTTTCCTCATAGATTTGTATTTACATTTATAGTACAGCTATGACCATCTTTTCCACAAGAAATGCAAATTAGACCTCCTTGTCTCATAGTCATATATGCAAGAGAAACAAGTGGCCACCAAAACTGAAACCCTGACATATTAAAAGTCTGACCAACCTGCACTAAAGCAAATACAACCCAACATCATTCTCCCTTATCAAGATGTCAGAAGCTGCAGGCTCCAGAGAGAATGACTGTCAGCAGGGACTTCAGCTTCCTGTACCAATAATAGATAACCTGAACTGCCATTGTTTGGGGCCTGTTCATTTGTCACATAACATTTAACAACTCTACTTTGGTTCTGCTGAACACATCTGAAGTTGAGCTATAAAAAAAACCCTCAAACAATCCTATACCCCCTTTCCATCTGATAATATTTATGATTATGATAGTCTGAGTGCTTTTGAAATCCTGCTGACACCATCTTGGAAGTCTGACCACGACTGTAACAGCTGATAATCACCCAAGGATAACAACAGATAACTTGATTCAAAATGTAGGCACGCCACCCGAAGAATTTGATTATAGATGGCAGGTTTCAAGAAGAGATGGTTCACATTCAGACGAGACCAGCACATGTGAAACAGAAGGAGATATTTTTTTTCCTTTTCACTTGACTTCCCTCCTTCTCCTACCACTTCTAATTCTATGGTATTTTAGACTAACACAACTTTGAGAGACAAATGAATTCTACCCCAAGAACAAGACTCAAGATAGAGTGTGTTTTGTACAGGCATACAGAACAGAAGGACTTTCTATATGCCATAGACTGGTATCCCAAAGGAAACTTACTGCATAGTCTATTCATCTTTGCTTGCCAGAAAAAGCAGCACACAGTGGACTGAGACTCACGCTGCATACCTTTGTTCTCAATGAAGAATTATCACTCATACTAAAAACAAATCCTTAAGCCAGTGAAAAGAAGATGGAAAGTAATGCAATTAAAAAAATGCAGTAAAATAGAAACAAGTAAAAATTATGTCTCTAATCAAATATTTCCTCTGGGCACTAGGCAACTATTAGGTGGTTTGGTGCAAGCTGAAGACACCTCAGCAACAACCGTTTATCTCCAACAGTGCAAATGAGGTTAATGGACTCATTTTCACTCTGTGATTCACTTTCTCTGCAGAAGCAGAAGCTTTTTTGTTTTATGCAGATAATTGGAAACAACAAAGAAACATCATTCTCTAGAGCTTAGTAGAAAGAAGTGAACTTCCTTTTCCAAAAAAAAAAAAAATCAAATTCAACACAAGAAAGAGAAGGAAAATAAAACCACTGCGGAGAGAAGAATAGTTATACTGAAGGGTAATAGGCAACTAGCAGCCACCCTCCCACATACACCACCAGCACACACTCACAGAATCTACAGAAATGCCTTATCTTAACAGAGTTTCCCTTAACTCTTATGCTTGAATAAAACATCACTGCTGTCTGTCTCCTGGGGGAATCTTAGTAGTAAGAAACAGCACAGGAGAGGCACAAAAAGAGTTAAAAAACCAAACCAGAAAAACCAAAACAAACCAAAAAAACCTAAAGACTAAATTAATGAACATGATTTATTCTCTGAGAAATAAGAAGTATACTCTTGCAATTTACTTTTACAATTTTTCAAATCTAGAACATTATTTCTATGGGTAGAAGTCACAAAACATTCTGAATTCCACATCTCTTCTACCCAAATATTGCTGTATATGTTGTAAAAATCTGAGTTTGGCAGTCAATTGAGCTTGGTGGACACGCATTTCTATTCAATAGGAACTCATTCTGAGGGAAACACAGAGTGTCTATCAGGTCTGGCTTCTCTAACAGGCCAGCTTTCTCAAAATGGTAGCTGGAGGCTGCTGCTAGACAGGGAGGTTGACGAGCCAGGCCCAGTACATCACTCCGTGTCCAAAAGAGCTATTTCTATGTTAATGCCTTCAGTGTCTCCACAGTGTTCCAACTGCCTACTGTACACACTTGCATGTACAAGGGGAAGGACCAGTCTGGCTCCCGGGCTGCTTCCTGCCTGTGCCAACATTTCTAATGCCAGGAAAAAATGCACAACCATCCCATGCTCCTGCATTCCCCCTGGTATTTCTGTACTTATATTGGACTGAGACATAATCAAGTTCTAATCAAAATGCTGTGAGTACAATTAAGGACTTTTTCAGGCATCACTGCAAACCTACCTCCATAAAAGCTTAATATTTGTGATTTGTCTGGAATGCTTCATCATTACATCTGGCATAGTACTGTTCTCTTTGCCCACTCAATCCATTCCCAATTTTGATAGATTGGCTATTTTATTATAAACCTAATATTATGGGATACTACCAGTGGGACAAAGTTATGACAATAATATACAAAAATGATCATTACTCTCAAAAATAGATAGAGTCTCTGGAATTCACACTCGATATGTGGTACATCTCTTACAGTAAAAGCTGTAGTTATTTTTACAGAAAAGGGTCTTTCTTGTGTCTGCCTTACTCCTTTGAGGCACTACCCATTTTATTGTAATTTCTCTTCTATTTAAAATCTCCAATGTATTTTTGAGAAAGTATTATACTGCAGTGCGAAGAGCAACCTTTAAATCTTTTCTTCAGCAGGGACAACACCACTGCCTATAGTATATATTTACTATATGACACCAGCAGACCAGAATACAGACACAGACTTATTGTGAAACCAGGGAAAGGGACAGTTTGCAGAGCAAAACATATGCATATATGTGGTATCTGTTACAAAGATGAAATAGAAAAATCTAAACCAGAAGAGTTTTCAGAACCTTCTAGAAATGCTCTACAATCTCTCTGAACACAAATTCAATGGACTTCGCTTTCTCAGTACTTTTAAAATCAAGAAATATAGTACTGGGAAGGGATGAATATCATATCTTTAAAACTGATAATTTAACTTCTGCATCTGTGATATATATGTTCAGATTTTAATAATGAAAAGGTTTAACAGTCAATATACCTGTAACTCTTGTATTCAGATCTCTAGCAAAGAAATCTACCGGATTCCTTTTCACACTGAAAAATTATCAGTCACTAAAGAATGATAATTCTGCTAGCCATTTTGCAGTGTGCAAAAAAACCATACTACTTTCTGAATTCAAGAGGCAGTTGTCTCTTTCCTAACCAATTATGAATATTTGTAGACTAAAAATATTTAACATTTTATCATTTTATCATTTCTGAAGAAACTAATGAAGATTTCTTTTACAATTAACAAGTGGTGCAAACATTTGAAGTTCCCCACTATTTCCACTTCTACACCTTCTTCTTGCAAGTATTACTTATTAACTGCTTATAACTTCGAGTGCTCACAAACTAAAATAAGGAAGAACATGCAAGTGTAGAGGAATACAACAAAAAACCCTTTGCCTCATAAGATGCAGATCATGAACATAAAGATTAGGTTTCTAATGGACCCAAAAGACTGGCTTTAAGTTGCAACTAATCTGCAATTAACAGATACATATAGCAAAATAATTAACAAATGTATATATAGCAATATTCATGTGGGAGCTTACTAAAATAAACGGGTTCCTCAGATCAAAGTCAGAAATAAAGCTTCTTCAGATTAACAGCTTAAGACATTTAAAATGAAAAAGTGCAGTGTTGCAAATGCAGACTTCTTATTGTGAAATAAAAGGGATTAGGACAGGTGAAGGTTAGGACACTAATATTTCTAATCCATCTCTAGAAGAAATTTCTGATTATGAAAAGATAATATGGAAAACCAAAAAAAAATCTATAGCTTATACAACAGGGCCATGTATTTAACTGAACAGATGTTGGAATGACACTTCAGGGACTTCATGATTGACTTTCGTATCCCACTAGAACAATATCCACATACATACTTTTTTTAATGGAAGGATGATAAATTATAAAGTACAGGTCCAAAATTACAAGTAAAGCAAATTTCAGAATCCTACTGGAAAGACAACAAATCAACCCAGATTTTGACTAAAAGGGTATAAAAACTCTCTGGAGAAACTGGACAATCTATCCCTCACAAGCAGAGTCAGAGGTAAAAGACATTTCAGCAGAAATCAATCAATCTCTCTCCAGAAATACAATACTAGCCTGGGGATTTCACCTATGAAAATTAACAGAATTTAACACTGGATGCATTGCATATGGCATTTCTTTTCATTTTCTCCTATGTGTGCTTAACTTAAACTTCATTTAATGCTTCAGACTGTTCTGACAAATCGAAGGTACTATGTTTTGACAATAAAATAATTTTCAGGCTTTATCATGGCTCTGCTAGAACTCTTATTTGAGGCAATATGATTAAAAAAAAAAACCCTACTCAGGTTATTAGCTGAATTAAGGATATAGAAAAAGATGTCTTGCAGCAACAGGAAGTTTACCTCTTCTGACAGATCAACTTTAATTTGGTAATTATGAAATGAGAATAATCTTGTAAGGATATTTTTCCCTTTCTACTTAGGGTACTTTATACGCCACCAACTTTTCTATCACTTGGGCAATGTTATGACTACATCTAGTATCACATTTGTACTTTATTTTGATTAGACATGTAACTTTTTAGTTTGGGCAAAAAAAGAAAAAGATCAGTTTGAAACACTGATGAATTCTACTTTCAAAATTTATGTTCTCTGCCTGAAGCTTTCATGTGCAACTTCACACATGTGGGATGCTTCAAAAGTACAACTTGTAACTTTTTTTGATCTTAGCATTTGAGCTTGCTGAGAATTCTGCTTGAACAAAGACATTCAGATCACTGCTGAATTAGATGTTCTTTAAAAAACAAAAAGCTAGCAGTATGAAAAGTAACATGTTTGAGTTTAAAAACCCTCACCAACCTTCTCCTATAGGATAGTAGCATATGAAAAATAATTCTGACATGCTAAGTAGGCTATTTAATATAGAAGTTTAAATAAACATTTAAAAAAAAATCCAAGAGTTTTGATGGCCTAACATAGAAGAGCAAGAAGAATATGTTACCGTTTGCATTAAGATCTACATGAATGAATTACATTCTGAGCTGCATTTCACCTATTACGTAGATTAGAAGAAAATAGCATTTTAAGCAGATATTTGTTGATGTTTTTTTACCTCCAAAGAAGTATTTCTCTCCAGTCTTAACTTGTAGAGGGCTGTTTGTTCGAACAGCTGAAGCTTCATCACCATCAATGGTGAGGACAGCAAAATTTTCCTTAGCTAGGAATCGGACTTCATGCCACTGACCGTCATTGAGACCAGAGCCTAAGAAAACAAAAGTCATTGGAACATTTTACTTATTTCAGTATTTATTATGTCTCTGTCCCAGGTTCATTATATAAGGTTTAATGAAGGCTACTGCAGAAAGGAAATAACTTTAGTGCCATAAAAAATCGCTGCCATTGAAGTCATTGTTACACAAAAAATAACATTATAACATAAATAGAAGTCTCGGAAATACTGAAGGGTCCATACTACCAGGTATAACTGCATCTAACTGCAGATGTTATCACTCACCTTTCCTAACAAAAGGCCATATTCTACATTTTACTAAGAAAGCGTATCACTTAATTGTTTCTATGATCAAGTTCAGAAGGAAAAGATATGGAGTAATTTATTTAACTATAATGAGTTACAAGCCAAAGGGGCACATTATGCTTCTGATTGCTGCCTTTATCAGAAGCTAAATATTTCCAAGAAAAGGGAAAGAAAAAATAGGAGGGGAAAGGTTCACATTCACAGCAAATCCTGTATTCGGATGTGGTGTTAGTGACAGAAGATGAAGACATTATCACAGAGGCACTGAAAAAACAGCAAACGCCTGCCAAAACCTGCAATCTTAAGGGAGCACCACCCTCCCAATACTGGCAGCAGTGAAGCAGATGGATCTGATCATTCACTCAGATCTTTATATAAAAGACAGAATTATATACTCCTTACATTGTCTCCAGCAGCAGCTGCCAGGTATCCAGTTTGTCCTGCAAGTTAAATTGGCATTGAAGAGCTGTGAGTACTAAATTTGTTCTGGCCATTACTGTGCAGGCAGTTATGCTGGGTCAGCAAGTAAATAGCAAACACTTTATTAAAAGCACATCACTCTTACAAGTGATGTTTTCTCTATTAGACAAAGGTGCTAAAATGTCATTTGCCAAAATAAACCACAACACAATGCAATTAACTGTTCTTAACATTAAATGTGATGCAATACATCAGCAGAAGTATGATGGAAGATAAACCTTCCAAAATATTGGAAAGAATATTATCTTCTACGAACAAGGAATAATAGTCATGGCAAACAGATAAACCCAAACAATTATTATTTTTTTCCCCACTGCTTCCATGTGTTTAAGACACGAGATCTGGTCCTGAAATAACATGGAGTGCTATACCTTGCAATATTCACTAGTGTGAATAAAAGCGTCTTGAAAAATGTATCAGTAAGAAATGCTTATACCAAGCTTGTTCCGCCTAGTGTAAGAATAGATGAAAGACCTAATACACTACATATGAGAAAAGCTTTCTGTTTACAAGTCTTTTTCTTGCTTTCACTACATTTGACATACAAAGAAGAAACAGAAAACCATACAATTACAATGCAGATAAAATTAATTTCAATTGATAATGAACTTGGGAAAGAGGATACATCTTTTACAGAGTTCCAAAATTGCTGCAATGTTACTACAACTGAAGTTTACCAGAACATACTTAAACCCAAATTTTACATCTGGTTCCAGCATTATTTCTCCTCTTTTGCGCTTACATCCTCTGCAGTGCTGCTGCCAGAGCTCTGATGCTCCAGAGCTCTGTGTTATTTGTGGTGTCTTTTATACAGGCTTCATTGCTAAATGTTAAGATATGCAGGGAAAGTGCCTGAGACTTTAACTCTCATGAGCTGAAGAAAATAAACCCAAAACGACAAACAGCATCAAACTTTAATGCAAATGGAGATTTTTCCATTTTCTGTTTTTTTCCCTTAAAAATCCATGATTCTTTCCTTAGAATTAATAGAATGTCCTAAACTTGAAAGAATGGAAGCAAAAAAAGGCAGGAAGTTTTGAAGAAAAGACACACCTGGTTTAGGAAGTCACAGGAAAAGATCTCACCTCTCACCGTTTGAAACTGACTTTCTCTGTTCATCTGGGTATAAGCACCTGTGGGCTGCTGACAGTGTTTTATACAGTGACCCTTATCTACAGAACATGTACCCCGCTGCCTTGAAACACCACAGGCTCGTTTGGCCTCCTCTGCAGGCTTTCCAGGGCTCCCAGACCAGCCTCTGGGCAGGAGCTGGGACAAAACCTCACACAGGTGTGGGGGAAAGGGAGCTGCGTGGCTCAGACACATCTCGCGTTCTCCTCAGCCTCTAGAGAAGCAGAAATACTCATGAGTTAAGCGGTGAGGGGCTTTAGTTCGGCTGAAACAGGGACTTGTGCCGGGTTCTGTGCTCAGATGCTGCCGGGGACTGCCGGGGTTTCTCTGAGGTGAGGCGGGTCCGATCCAGAACCAGCCGGTTTCAGCGGCCCCACGGCGGGGCACAGCCCAGCCCCTCAGGGGCGGACGGGCTCCTCGTGCACGGCGCCCTCGGCCGAGGAAGGGCGGGCGCTGCCCGGCGGGGAGCGCTGAGGGACCAAGAGTGAGGCACGGCCCGGGCAGCCCCGAGGGCAGAGCGGAAGGAGGGGTTCCCGCCGTCCGCAGCAGAGGTTCCAAGGAGATTCCCCGAGGGAGGGAGCGGGTGGAGAGCTCCTGAGGGAGCTGCGGCCCGCGCGGAGCCGCAGAGGGGCCGCTGTGTCCCGACCATAGTCCCTCATTCCCAGAGGGCTGCTCGGGAATATGAGGTAGGAGCATTGGTAGCGAGGAATTGAAGCTTGGGAGAGGAAAGGTTTTAATGATTGTCTTTGTTTCTCACTACCTAAATCTATTTTAATTGTAAGTAGAACAAGTAGTCTAAACAATGAAAATACATTAAAAAAAAAAAAAGAACGCTATCATTTCTGTCACACCAAATTTGTGAGTTAAAGTCCCTGGCACTTTTTTACTGGGGAGAGATTTGTCCAACTCAGCATGGATTTCTGAACATTCTGTGAAGTCCCAAAACATTCCTTCTTAAAGCACAGAAACAGGTGATGCGATCTGCTGGAACACCAAGTGAAAATGGTGCACAGTAATGCTAGTCCGAGAAGTGGACAGGTGCTTCTACCTGTGGTATGCTCTTCCAGTGTGCAGTAAAAACAACCCCAAGCTCACCGGCACCACACTGAAAGAAATGAATGTTGCTGTGACTTGAGGAAAGAAGCAGGTGGAGGGAAGCTGGATCCGCTGAGCAGACCAGGCAGGAATGGGAACATGAGGAGAGCTATAGCAACAACTAATGCCATGCGTTCCTTCTGTGTGCACAGCATTTAGCAAAACACACTAAGGGGGTATGCTGCTTTCTGTAAGCTGCTTGCGATAAGCATGATAGTATAGAGGCAGTATTGTCAACCCTCCTTTGCTAACATGTTAATGCTCTGTTCCAGGGACTTAAATCGGAATACATAGTATGTTCTCCCATAGGGGCTAAGTCTGTACAGCTGCATGAGCTATTTTTATTGTAGTATTTTATTACATGCCTCATGTATATTTCTACTTGGACTTAAAAAAAAGTCAAGCTTAACTGAGATCTATAAACTAAGACTCAATATTAAGAGAAGAATAAGGCTCTATTGAAAGATTTTTCAGCAGGAAAGTTTAGAATGGCCAACATCCCAAATGCACAACAACGATTTCTCATTGCAGTCTGAGCTCTCTCATCTGAGCTGATACATATATTTATTTGCATTCTTTTTTTTCTTACTCTAACTTTCTGGTATACAAGTTGAGAAAAAAAAAAAACAACCGAACCACATACTGCTGCCACCAGAAGTTCCCTGCCGAGTTCTGAAAAAGCTGGCTTCATATGCAAATTAAATACGGTAATGAAATGCATTCTCCCTATCTAGGATTTGTGTTTAAATGACATTATTTTAAAAGTAGGACTCTTGAGGTAGGCACTTTGATTGAAGAAGAAGAAACAGATGTTTTGCTTATTATAGACATAGAAGAAGGACTAGATAAACGAATACCAGAAGAGTACAAGAGCTTAATGCATAATGAACAACTTAGACAACAGCTGCTTGAGTTATGCCTTCAAGAAAACTATAGAAGCAAACCTGTCAAATTCTTCTACAGTTAATCAAATGTTCCTATAAAGGTACTGACCCATGCAGCGGCTACTAACGAGTACTAGATTACAGTCTACTGATGCACACAGACAAAATTCGTCTGATGTCAACAGCATAACATCTGCTACATCGGAACAGAACCTCATCATAATTCTGATTTATGACTGTAGATCAGTTTAAGAATAAAACAGGGATATTACAGTATCTGCACTCCATGTAGCACTTAGGCCATCTAAGGCTATGCAGCTGCAAACTGGTCCTTAGTTCCTACTGTTGTAGTGAACATTTTATATTGTAATTTCTTGTAATTTTTTAGAAGATGAAACCCTTAATATTCAGGATGGGGAGACTCCAGAGCAGAACAGGGAGCAGCCATATGAACAAGCCTGCGAAGTGCCGGAAACAAGGAGGTTTTACTGGGTATTCAGCAATGAGTGTGTGGGTTCCCTGTAATCCAGGGAACCACAAATCCAGTCAAACTTTCTGTGCTGATGGCATGACCCACCCTGTCTGAGGGTGAATGCAGAGAGGGAGAGGTTGGTTTTTCACTGCTTTTACTGTAGCCTGCCAGCCCCATGTTTCATCTGAGGATGGTGGTGTAGTTGCTATTCCTGCCTAATCCCTTGCTAATTCAGTACAATTTTGCACCAGTATTTTTGACTATGAGAAAACAAGCCAACTGTATTTTGTTTGAAACATTCAGCTGTGTTCAAATATACAGCAATATATGCCATTAATATTCAAATGGAAAAAAAATAATCACCAGGATGTAATTACAAGAGCTGTGTTTTTCTGTGTTTAGCTAATTGTATTTTTAAACTAGAAAGACAAAATCACTGCTCTTCCTAAGTTAATATTTTACAAAATTTATGCAATACACTGTATTTATAATCTGGTTTAGGATTTATGATTCAGAAAAGTAATTTTCATTTTTTGTCTTAACAATTTTTTCAGCTATCCAGATGAACAGTAAGCTAAGACTGTAGCAAATGCAGCCCTTGAAGGGACTTTAATGATGAAAAACCCTGTTCTCCAATAAAACCAAAGCTGTTAGGAAAAATTTCATCTTCAAATTTAAGCTCAGGAGTTGGAAACATGCCAAAATTTTGCCCATTGGTGATACTTTTTTTATACTGAATTTTCTCTGCAAGTTAATGCCAGAAGAAAGAGATGAACATTTAGCTTTAAATACATCTCTAGCCTTGTATATATAGGATGTATTCAGAAAGAAACCCAAACAAACAGGAGAAAACTAACACCCCCCCCCCCAACTAAGTAATTTTCCTCTTTCTATAGTTAATACTGTTGTGCAGTAAACTGAAAATACAGCAAATACATACAGCTACAATCCTGCAGGCTCTTTAGAACATTGAAGCCTATTCTTGTAAGAGGCTTGACTACTGGTGATTTCAATGAAACGGACCATAAACCTGGCAAATAACGGTCAAACTCATAATAATTTTAATTTTATTTTTTTTTTACTGAAAACTAATAAAAACAGGTGAAAGACTGCGCTTGAATGATGTGAAAAATAATGTTTTGCAAAGTCTATGCTTAAGGGTCTTGTAGAATCTCATGCAACTGCTAAAACAATTTCAGCTTTTTAAGCGCAAGCTTTTTCCTCTCACTGCTCTTCTTAAAGTCTTTATACTCAGGAAAAAAAAATGTATTATTATTGTGCCTTAAATATGAAAATACATACACCTGGAAACTGGAATCTATATGTGTTCAGCATGCTGAAAAGATGCTGTTGTTAATGAACAAGTACACCTTTTTTCACTACCCTCTTGCTCTATTGCAGTCCATATCAAGTCATAAAATGTTGCCTCCAATAATGCAATCTGGTGCCCTGGAATTGCAGTGGGTTTTGTACATGCTCAGTGGTAATAATCTCCATGAATGGCTCCAGGATTAATCTTGTCTAAGAAATAAACCATGGCTGCACATAAATTATTTAGCACAACTGTTCCTAACTTCCTCAAAACTCTTTTCAAAAAAATCAACATCTAGCATTACCTGATTTTTAACTGCCAACACTTATAATTACTATACAACACTGTCCCATATCCAGATAATGTATCATCTTTTAGACCTCAAAACAGCTACTTACATCTAAGAGTACATAGAACACAATCAACTTACTTGCTTTACTTAAAACCACAAGCATGTTAATGCAAAATCTATCCTTAGATTTCAAATAATCACAATCATCATTACTGAAACTGGTAATTTAACTACTCTTTATCCTATACACTTTCTTATACTTTTCATATAAGAAACCTTCAGATTTTTCCTAGAAAATAATTCATATTTCTTTTTCTTCTTTTTGTCTTGTCAAATAAACCATATTAGAAACAGCATTATACTTATAAAGCTGTAACTTCATTTTATAGTTTTTACAGTCACCTGCCAGATACCATTCTGGACCGAATTATGATTATTTTTATATACATACATACAGCATCTTAGTATTTTGATTTATTACTTTTCATCTTATGAAACATAAAGGTACTTGCTTTATGACTACTATTGTGTTACATTTATTCATATTAGATATATTTCATTAGCTTTTGGGGGGGGCTTTCTGAATTTAAAGCCTTTCTGTATTACAATTATTAATACTATTTGCTGTCTATTTATTATTTAGATGGCTAAATTTTGAAAATAGAACAGGTCACCTACTTTACTTAGTCTTATCTTTGGACTTACCAAGTTCAGGTACTTACAAAACCACGACAGAGATAGCATCTATTCTTTGCACATTAATGCTGGATAAATAATATATAAAAATAACTAGGTATTCCAGATGAGAGACAAAAGCAAATCTAACATTTCATTTCATAATGCTGACATGTTCAGTGAGAAGGAGCATAGACCAATTTTTATTTCCCTAGAATTTTTCACAGATGCCCAACCGAACACTTTCACTTTGTCTTAAACAGAATATTTAATGACAAACAAAACAGAACTTGGTGTGGAGGGTTATGTTGGTAAAAAAAAGCAGATACAAAAAGAAGAAAAAACCTCCATGGGATTAAGGGTATATTGACATTTTCTGACCAACAGCAAAAAATCAAATGTAACTTTGTTCTCATATTGAAATGCCTGAGACAAGCTTCCTAGCCATGGCTCTGAAACAAGAAGAATACTTGAAAATATGCTTTAGTAGGAGATCATTCAAGGGTATAAAAGCTGTGCACATCTTACAGTACCTGGCCAAACTGGGACCTAAATATGTCTCAGACATCCCAACCATTCTTTCTATGCATAGTTTCTAGCAGTCATCAATGCATGATTGAGAGCTTGAAGCATACGATGGGGGAAGAAGTGATTGAAGCTTTATCACCGTACTTGTGGCACGCTAAAATAGCTTTTTGTTGTTTATTTGGCAATACTTTTAAATCAGCACCTGTAACACTTTCATTATGTTCCTGTGTAGAAGCTATACAAAGCTCTAGGCACAAGATTGGAAAGGAAATTTACATAGCAGCCCTTTTCATGTCTTAATGCTATTATATGAAAAACCTTTTTATCATTTTATCTTCATTGTACATATGCCTCACATAATAAATAGAAACACTGCATTTTTTTCTTCCAAACACAGTATAGCACTTTTTACAAGGAGCTGGCTGCCTTACAAGAGCCCCTGCCTCTGTCGCAGAGGCATGAACAAAACCAAACCCACCACTCCCCACCAGAAAAAAAGCACTAAATGTGAACATAATCTAGCAAATACTGCTGACCAATCAATGGGTGTTTCTTCATGATCTATTTTTCACTGAACTAAAACCATATTACATCATTTACTCTTTATACCTGGAATATTCCACTTCCAGAGCCAAACAGTGCTGTATCTGAAGACTGTGGTCAAGATCTTCATTAGTGACACCTTGAGGCTGGATTTAACCTTACTTTGGACCAGTTCTGCAGCCACACACAAAGGCAGTGAACTCACAGTAGAAGACAGTTTTGTGCATGAACCAACCAGGCACCAATAAAGCTGGAGGTAGAGGTTTACATGTAAACTACATTTAGTTTTTAGTTTTAGTTGGTATTCATCTCAATACCTGAGGACTGTATTTGCCTTAGATGAAACCACATCCAAAGAATCTCCAGTCTCAAGTGTGCAAATGACATTGCATGGATTTTCACAGCTCAGCATAAACTGTTCTCTGCAGATCTACTCTTACCATGCTACATTGCTCACTACTGCAGACAGAGATCTAAAATACTGAAAGCATTTGCTGAGGACATTGGGATCTTGATCTGAAAACAGCCGGTTCTCTTCTATCGAAAGCCTTAAGGAAAAACTGATAAAACACCACATTGCCATAGCACTCTGTGGGGTATTAGACCTTCTGCAAGTGAGATGTTCAAGTGGCATCTCCCTGCCCCTAGAAGAATAATTTTGCTCCAGTCTCTGAATGTATTTGCTGGTACAGATTCATTCTGCATAAGTGGTAAGCAGGTGTATGTTTTCAAAGCCAGAAAGACAACAGAAAAAAAATAAAGTTCTCAATGAACCAGAGTAAAGTCTTAATATAATGATCCATACAAATTATTCACTTTATTAACTAAAAATATTTTAGAACATTCTATTTTATTTGTTAACAATACAGTGGCAAGTATACATAACATATAGTCTGTCTCAAAGGGAACCACAGTAAAAATACTTGGACCTAAGCAGTGGTTTTCTCAGAAAACCCTAAAAACATAATTAAGATTGC
This sequence comes from Myiopsitta monachus, assembly GCA_017639245.1. Lineage (NCBI taxonomy): Eukaryota > Metazoa > Chordata > Aves > Psittaciformes > Psittacidae > Myiopsitta > Myiopsitta monachus. The sequence goes on from CM029928.1 coordinate 7,915,910, forward strand.
AGGACAGCTCTGCATTTTACTGAATACTGCCTTTTACAGACTGCTCTTTGACAATGCAAGTTATACCTCCAAGTCAAGAAAGCATGCACTCTGACTCCATCCATGAACTCTGATCTTAGGTTTTAGAAGTGTATTTCATGCATTGATTTAGGAGGAAGTATCTAATGAAAGCAGCCTTTCATCATAAAACAAGTTCTAAGAAGATACCTGAAAATTACTCCAGCCCCCGTTTCCCAGTCAGTTCAATACGACAGCATTTTCACTCAACCTTTCACTATGGGTTGTCAAAGAGGAATAGTGTAGTTTAAAGTGACTAAACCTAATGCTTTCGAAAAGGTATCAAACTATCTGTTCTTCAAATATACATTGCCTTATTTTGCTTCTCCTTACCATGAATTTCAGTAAAGTTCCCCACATTCCTAGAAAATGAGGAATGACTCCAGCCCACACCTGATGAAAGAGGAAAGGCTATTCTTTCAAATACAGCTGCACTGCAGTGGATTGTTCAGCACAGCAGTGGGATCAGAGATAAGCACTGCTTCAGTGCTGGGTGCTAGAAGCACCTGCCTTTGAACTACAGACTGAACCCACCAATTGTAACAGAAGAGAGCCAGGGATAGAACAGTCCTGTCAATACAAGTGGTGTGAGTGCTGGCATGGGAGAAACAGATCACTGTTGTGTACCTCACATGTGTACCACGGCTGTTTCTTCTGCTAGTTAGTAACACACAAATTAAGGGATCTGAAGTTGCGATATTATCAATGCCACTTTAAAACCATGTGCCTCAAAAATAAAATATTTTCTAAAGGTCCACACGTACAGTCTTTTGTCCTTAAGCTACAGGAGTTCATCTGGGGTTAAAGCCACTGGAGAGGTAACCGCAACAGCGTTCAAAGTAAAATGCCTCTGCTGAAGTCCTGAGCCTATGGGCATCCGTACCAGCTGAGGACTTAGGCTAGCATATGGAAAAACTCTGATTTTTCAAGGAGCTGGCTTATACGAGTTTCAGTATCTTTCAACCTACCAGTCTGTGATAATCAGAATCATTATACTGGAGAGACAATAGCTTTTCCCCAGTTACAGTTGCTACTGGGTTTCATTATAAAAGAATTTACTCCCAACTCAAGTTATACATACTGTACCCACTCATAATTACTGAATCTGTATTGACAGTGAGGGAATCAACCTGTATTAAATTAATACCTCCTGAGCTCAAAGTGAATTTGCTTAACTGAACTGTCCATTCTTTTGCTTTGCAACTTTGACCTCGGTCAGTATTTGCCTCCCCCTATGGATGAGTAGAAAAACTGTATTTTTATAATCCCTTGTAAATTCTATTCACAGTACAATCCAGTTAAAACCTCATTTTATGGAAAACTGCACGATGAGAGTAAAGCATTTTAAAGCAAGCATAGCAAAGGAGATGATAAATACTGCATTCTCTATCTTATATATAAAATTGCCCTGTTCTTATCTGTCAAGTGCCTTTTGTCCCTTTGTGGCCATCACAACTGACTGAAAGTTTTATCCTTTAACCACTGATTTCTAATGCTTACCTCAGCATAATCATTGCTAAAATCCAAAGCAACATATTAACATAGCTTCTTATGCTACAAAAAAAGTATATACAGCAGCTATTTTGAAGAAGGCTTCCTATAAATATGCATAAAGCATAACCTATGGCATTTAAGATAATTTTCTGCTTTTGATTTGAATGTACACTTACAAAGATGTATTTCTCAGAAATATAAAGACTTTGAAAAATGATCATAGCTAATATTTAGCAATACTACTTACCAGGTTTTAGAGGTTTAAGAATGCTGTGACCCTGTGTCATGAGTTCAGCAGCAGCAGTCATTTTTCTCCTTCTTTGTAGCTGGTGCAGCACTGTGTTTTTGATTTTGGGCCTGGGAACAGCGCTGATAACACCAGTGTTTTCAGTTACTGCTCGGTAATGTTTTGGTCTGACCAAGGACTTTCTGAGTCTCATGCTCTGCCAGGGAGGAGGGGAAGCCAGGAGGAAGCAGAGACAGAACACCTGACCCAAACTGACCAAAGAGGTTATTCCATACCACAGCACGTCATGTCCAGGATGTGAAAACGGAGGGCAGAGACCCGGAAGGGTGTGGGGGTGTACTGTGGGGGTGCACTGCTTGGCTGGGCTTGGTGAGCAGTTGTATTCTCTTTCCTTGTATTTCTCTTGTATTATTACTGGTGGTAGCAGTAGTGATTTGTGTTATACCTTAGTTACTAAACTGTTCTTATCTCGACCTGTGCGAGTTGAATTCTTTTGGTTCTCCTCCCCATCCCCCCGGGACTGGGGGAAGATAGAGTGGAGTGAGTGAGTGAGAGAGCAACTGCATGAGTTATTGAGGGGCTTGAAACCACAACACCCTGAGTTAGGCATTAAATACGCCAGGTACACCCTTTCCTTAAACTGGACGCACCAGGAGGACCACCAATCTCAATATTTTGAATCTGTCCCATTATGTTCTATTTCTAACTACATTAAAACAGGGACACTTTGTAAAATAGACTGAGATTCACTAGTGAGAAAGAAATCTACTACCATTATGACATAAGAAAGTATCCCTTTTAAGATCAAGCCTTATTGGTTTGTAGTTTACACATGGAATGTAACTGATGTATTTTTTTTAAATAGTGTTTCTTCATAAATTAAAAATGTAGTACTTGATACATAGCATCTAATAAAACAAAAATAATCCTGAACAGTTACATTGGATATGGTAGTGCTGATCAGTAACTGGTAATCGTCTGTGATTGTAAAACATACTCAAAAGATATCCAGCAGCTTTACGTGTGCAATAACCCTTACAGTTAATGGAAGTTGCATATGTATATATATGTATTGAAAGGAAGAATGTGGCTCAGGTTTGCAAGGTCTCCAGAGGTAACTTCGTCTTGGAGGTAATAACTGAACCTTGACTTTAAAAGAGTCTGGAATCACCATCATGGAAGGCGGTAATTATGCCACAGCCCATGTTAAAAAAAATCTGCCCTGTAATGCAGCTCCATTCTTAGATCTGCACTGATCATTGATCTGCATTTACTGTGAGGGTGGTGAGGCACTGTAACAGGCTGCCCAAGGAAGCTGTGAATGTTCTAGCCAAGGAGCATTCAAACCAGGCTGGACGGAGTCTTGCGTGACATGGTCTAGTGTGTGGTGTCCCTGCCCATGGCAGGCGGTTGGAACTAGATCATCTTAAGGTCCTTTCCACCCTTACCTATTCTATGATTCTATGAGCCATGATTCTATGCTGTGTCAGTAGAAGGACAAGCAGTTAGTAGAGCAGGTATTGTCAATTATGTATTTTTACAGAAGACGCTCAAGCTAAAGGGTCAAACTCAAGTGTGAAGGTTCTTCATAGATAGTAAGTTTGGTTTTGGTTCTCTTGCCTTCAGGTATTTTGTTAGGGGGAATAATGGTAGATTCTAATAGTTCAACAGGTTATTTTAAAGTGGAGTACTAATACCAATTTCAAATGTTTTTTTAAGCTCTTTCCAAACTACACAGCTGTAGTAACTACTAGATTATTGCTTTTTACTTCACAAATACCTTTTTATTCTTTTTCCCTCTTTATTCTAGTAGGCAAGGAAATGAATAAAGTATAGCAGGAAAAAAAAGGTCAGAAATTTTGTTAAATCTGGCAAAGTTTAGGATATTCACAGTTTAGTTTAAATGTTTGTCAGTAATCATCATCTGATACTTAAGAATAAAGTGCTTCAGGAACTGTCAGTAACTGACGTGTCTTTTCCAAATATTTTTGTTGTTGTTTTTCACTAACCGTTTAATAATTTCACTGTTTTTTACATCACAAGTGAGAGCACAATGGAAAATAGGTTAAAACCTGGTAGATTTTTTTTCCCCTTCCCCTTTCTGGCAGCTTTTATTAAAAAATTATTAATGCAAATACAGATTTTTTTAGGGTCAGAAATTTTATTCTCAGCCCTCACTGTAAAATTTCTTTTTCTATAGGAACTTTGACTGTATTGCTATCATAATTTTTCACTGCAGATTTTCTGTTGCATTTCATGCATTAGGTGGTCTGTCATATGCGTAATTAGTAATTATAGGGCCCACAGTCAATAAATCACGGAAACATATTATCTTTGCATCATCCTTTCCTTGGGTTAACTGCATTCTGATGCATAGTAGAGGCTGTCACAAGCATTTTATGAAGATAAATCGCTGAACTACACAACTCATAAGCTGAATTGTAATAAATCATTCAGTTCACTATCGTTAAAGGCCTTGTGACACTGTCAGTGAAACATGGCTGAGCACAACTTTTTGACTGTAGCAGGAATATGCGCTGCTGCTGACAACTGTACCCACACTGGTGACCTGGAGACTTGGGAGGGATTGTTGGGACCAAATAATTTTAGAAAGCCTATTCTCATTCAGAGCATCAATAATTTCATTTAGCTATTAGGGATCTGCTGACAAACCCCTCTTCTCTGTGAAAACACCAACAAAAAGAACAAAACCTATTTCTTTTTAAGGCCTTACAGAGTGCATACATACCTTACAGAAAAGTTACTACAGCTACTAGCTCTGCTGTCATTCTGGAAATGCCAGAATGGCAAGAAATGCCTCTGTTTGTGAAATGATGCAGCTTTTGAAAAATAGCATACTACAGAATTGTCACTGGGTGTTCTAGTGACAAGGGAAAAAAACAAACAACCCAAAACTTAAATTATGTTCTACAATGAGGTTACTTTTTAAGAGAACTGTCACACGAAAGTCGCTAAAAATTAGTTCATCAAGTAACATGGGTATTAAATTCATTCTATTGAAGACTGTGGTTTTTAGGATTCTAGACAATGTTACAGACATTTATCTTCTGAACTACTGAAAAAACAAACGTAGTTTTGTGGCATAAATTGATGCTTACTGAGGATGCTACACACTCAAAACCCTACCTATTTCCTTTTTCCTAAATTTAACGGCCTGTTTCACTTGTATTTCGGTTCTGAAGTTGCTTTGCGCCAATGATGAACATTATAAAACAGCAACAGCTTTGACAATTGTCCTAGAAGTCTACAGTAAATAAATAAACACTAAGTAAATAAACATATTTACCATAGCAAATCCGTTGTTTCATGCATGGCTTGCCTTCATTATCTCAAGACCATCTGGAAATGGATTTTTAAACAAAACTTCGCTGAAAATCTGGTGGTATAACTAATGTTGTTTTACTTTTAGTTTGATGAAAAAACATAATAAAGCCACATCTGAGATTCCAGATCATGTTAAATGCCAATCAAATTTCATATTGATTGTTCCTTATCCCTTCCTGACAGGAAGACTTGATAGAATTCAGAAAATTCAAAAGATACTTTTACCAAAATAGTTTGTCTATATGTTGCTTTTTAAGTCATTCAGTACAAAATAACATAACTAGTTGTTCATAGAAATTTTCCATGCTATTTTGCTTGGGACTGGGTTAAGCAATGTAGAAAATAAGGGCAGCTTCATAAACTTTCTTGTTGTGTATTTGCCAGGTTCTTTTTAGACTACTATGACATGTCAAACTGGTAATTAAATGTTGACTTATTACAGAAGGCTAGGAATAATTGTAACTCACTTGCTAAGGACTTACAATTTTCTTAGCACTATAGAAAACCAGGAAACACACAAAGTCCTTAGTATTTGCTTTCATTCTTTTAAGACATGGCAACAGGAAAGCCATTTCAGCTTCACATACTAATGTTAGGCTTATGCTTTGGATCAAGCTCAGTCACCCTTCATGCAGTTTAGGTCTTTGTAATGTTACATTTCTTACAGTTCTTACTGTTACTATGCCGTAGGAATCTCCAGTTCATTCAAATAAAAAGTACTTCTAAGCCAGAAGGAGGAACTTTCTCCAGGTTTCCATAGAAATGTCATGATTGGGGTGAAGTTGCTCCTGATGAATTAATGAGGTTGGTTATGATAAAGCTGTTTAGGTCTAACATTGAGAAAGCACAGTGATGCTTGCATTTTGATAGAAAATCTGGAAGTTGGCTGAGATAAGAAGTAAAAAGAATTTAATCTGGATAACAGTTTGAATTCTGATGCTCTACTTTCTCAACTGCAGCCATAGGGGATGAGCATATTCACTGTTAGTTTTGCCGACAGCAAATTAAACATCCTGAGCCATTAAACTTCTAAGTCAAAAGAATCTCCAATTCCTTAATGTGAATACGGGAGGTAATCCCCTGACAGGCAGATTGCAGGCCTCGATTCAACTTCAAACCTTTCCTCCCTTGTGAGTTTTCAAATCCAAAATGAAAGATTGGGCCTCTGAGTTAAAAACCAAGAACCCACGATAACAGCATGAGTGATGGTTTGTTGATAAACAATGCAACACTACTTGGTGTCTGTGTTACCAATTTTTAATAGGCCGAGTATCACATAACAATGTTGGAAGAATTCTGGGTTTTCTTTCTCATATCTGGAATGGTTTTGCACCTGTGTATCTAGCATCTCAGTGTGAATATTCCAGCACAGAACAGGTATTTGGAATTACATTAAAAATTAACATGACGGACAAGACTAATACATGATAATGTGTGGCAGTCTGTTTCTGAACATCTATAATGGTTGCGAACACAATGCAAATACTGGATAGCTGTGCAAGATATATATGCATCTACAGGGAAAGGTAGGGGAATATGAAGTATATAAAATAGAAAATCACCTACTGTTTGCAAGAAAGCATGTTAGTGTTTTTCATTATGATCACATAAATAAATTTGGGAATTTATAATGCAAAACCAGAGGTAAGTCAGTCATCTGGAAATCTCTGGTTTAGATAATCCTGAAATGACAGAACTACAGACATTAATGCTGGGTCAAAATAAGAGTACCTTAAGTAGTAGAAAGAACTTTTTTTTTTTCACTTTAAATACAGCAGTATGACACAAGAGTATATAAACATAAGCAGGAATTATTGGATGAGGCAGTGAGGAAGTAATCTGCAGAGTGTATTTTTAACACACAGCCCACTGAAGTCCATACAAGGTTTCTAGTGACTGGGGCCTAGGCCAATGCTCAAGATGCAAAGCATATACGCTTCAACAAATTTACTCTTATCTTTCAGTGGAGGTTAAATCACCTTGTCGGTCTACAGCCTGTTCCAATGTTAACTGTCGTAAGTAAGAAACATGTTGAAAACAAATCTCCAGTGAGAGATTCCTTATCTGTAACTGAAGTATGATAAACACCTACAGCAGCACTCCTTAAGAACTTCCCAGCTAGCTTAATGCCCATGAGTTAGCTTTCATGCCATTGGTATTTGTTTTGTTTAATAGCTTTTCCTATCACAAATCCATTGAAATTGTGCAAAGGGATTTAGCAGACAATGTGTCAAACTTCATTGAGATATTAGGGTTAAAGTGTGAGGTATTCAAAGGACGCAGTATTACGAGACTAAGCATAGAGCATATTAAAATGAGTAATCACAGGTAATAGGTTCATATGATATCACACATATGAATCATACATATGATCCATGGAAAATTTGAGGCAGTGAAAGCCTAGATCAATACCAGTGCAGAGATCAGGGCAGCCGTATAATCCATACAATGGCCTGTTTCTCAAATTACTTTCTCAAAAATACGTCAATTATGGAAAGGGCAAGAGATGGCACTTTCATTATATTTTCTCTGTTGTATTCTCTGTTGATCAGACAGTGGGCCAAGAGGCTGTTCTCATTGTTCCTTGCCTTCTGTCCACAGGTGTCCATAGGTGCCACCAGGCTGATGGTGACAGTAACTGACAGCAGCAGTAAAACCAGGCTATTAATATCCGTGAGGCCTGAAGATGAAAGGAACAGGCCATGGAAATGCAGGGAGTGGAAGAGCAGGAGGAAACTGGTAGGCATATGTAACTTGCACTACCATTGGCTCTGCAGAGCTGGGGACAACCTTTCCTGTCCCCTCTCTTCCAAGGGCATATGTAATATGCTCTGCAGGTGTAGCTCACATGGTAACTTGTTTAGATATGAACATCTGCATTTTCGGAGGGATGAAAATACACCAAGCCTTTGTCACAGACCATTTTAAAATGAGAACTTGCTACTTGTAAGAAACATAAGTTCAGGATTTAAACCAGGAGATAAGGACAGGAGCAGTAATTTGTTGATGATAAATGTTTTAATAAACAAGTACTAGTTATAACTACAGCTCTCCCCTGCCACTTTGCTACAAAATAACGATACTTAAGAAGCATAACGATCAAAACCTGTCAACTCCCCCTTCTTTTTTTTGCTCATATAACAGGGTTTAAAAATTGTCTTAATTAAAACACACTGGTTCTTTCTTAAGAAACTGAACTGTGCAATGCAAGAATATGCAGGCAAACATCCACTTAGAGCTGAGAGATGTATCTCAGTTATAGCCTATGTTACAACACTCCTAGTCCCTACCAGCTATCTTAAGTAAGATACAGAGAATCCTCAATTTAGCAAGCTTAGTGGTGCAAATGCCTACAGCACCTTCTGCCTTTATATAATTGTGCCTTCCTCTGTTTCTGTAGAGCATGTTTGTAGAAAAGTGTGTTCAGATTGGGGAAGAAATGACAAAATGATCTTTCTATGTGGAAGAAAAAAATCTTCTCCGATCCTGTGTTCATTTAGGAGCCAAGTCCAAGAGAACATTGTCTGCCAAAAAAAAAACCAACCCGGACTTACTTAGATTCATTTAGCTGCAGAGCATTTATAGAAATCAAGCAAAGTCACGTTGCTTAAACAGACATTATCCAGCTTTGCATACACTACCTTCTGTGCTCTCAATTTTCCTCTGTCTTCATCTATTTCATGTCTTTTGTTTGCATCTGCTGTCAAATTATGACAAAAATTATCATATTTAAATTACTGGCAGTCTGCTTTTTCTCCTCTGCTGTGATTAAGGAAATGGGATTTCTCAAGAATTTGAACTGCTGCATTCTTTACATTTTCAAATTCTCCTCCTTTCTTTACCAAAACACTGGTTCATAGCACAAAGCATAAATACAAATTAGCTGCAGGGAGTTATGGATAATTTGTGAAATTTTAAATGAAGATCACAATTGTCATTCCTTATTCCAAGTAATTAACAGTTGAAGAGTGTGACCTGACTGCTGGAGAGACTTACAAATCTCCTAACCCTCTAGAGTTAACTTGTGGAGGAGTGACAATTAACATGAAGGTCCCTCTCCTAATTTTGCTAGACCTGAGCATGTATTAGCCTTATAGCATGTTACAAAAGCATCTAACCTGCCATTTCAGTAGCAACCTCTGGTAAATTCCATAGAATTAATTCATTCAATTAAACAGACAAAGCAAATAAAAGACAATGGAGAGAAAAAGAGTATGTGTGTACAAGAGCTTTCATTAAACTAAAATGAATGGAAAGGCAAAGTTCTCATACCAAATCATAGAGTACCGCTTTTTCCCTCACCTCACATTCACTCCTCCTATAGCTCTGTCTAGGCAACAGTTAAGACTAGTATTTTATCTTTCCTCTAGTACAACACTTGACCCATTTGAGATATTGAGTTAAACTTTAGTGTTTATGGAAAAACACAGTCCTACTCCAAAAACCAATCAAATCCTAACCCCTCCTCCAATCAGATCAAAATGAAAAACTAAGATATCCAGTACTGTCACTGAGGTATATATAGAGAGACAAACAAAAAAAGGAAACATGGCACTTTGTCATTGGTTCCTGTACAATACCATGTGATATATCACATAGAACTTGGACACTTTTGCAGTCAACCGATAAACTTATTTCCAAAGCCAGAATTTTTGACAATTCAGTTGCACAAACACAGATGTTTGAACATCAGGTGTTACATAGGTGAAATTGCTTTTAATAAAATGAAAGCAAAATTGTGTATTTCAGCTGTACATGGAACTTGGTGGAATAAAGTGCTACTTGTAAAAAATACTGTTAAGTTTTAGGCACCATCTCAATCAGAAATCTAGAGCAGGATGAGGGCTTCTTTAAAATTCTTTTCAGAAGGTTGCAGGCAGTATTTTTCCCTTCTACATCCAATGCATCGTACACAAAGCCTGTTCTTCACACTAATTTGCCTTTGCTTTTCAATATTATTGTAGGGCCCATCTACCCCAGACAAAATCAGTCCTTTTTACTTTTCCATGTCTTATAGCACCTAAAAATAACAAATTGTAACTGATGCCTCAACAAGCTCTTAATGCAGATGGACAAGACAAAAATAAAGAAGAGGAAAAATGAAATGTTATCCCTGTGTTACAAAGGGCTGCAACACATGATTAAATAATTTGCTCATAGTTGCACAGAAGAGTAGTAACCAAAGCAAAGTCAATTTAAGACCTTTGTTACAAGACTATTTACTTTTCTAACTATTTTCTTTTTCCTTCCTTAATGCTCAAAAGCCTTACAGAAGTGGTATTATAAATATTTAAACTATTTCTATAAACAAAGCAGATTTCTTACTGGCAAGTTACTTTAAGCTTGTGATTTATCTTGCTAAACTAAGTCAATAACTTGATGGATCTTTCTGTAATTTTGCACTTAAATACATTTTTTTAGTATCTATGAAATGAAGATTATTAGTTAGCAAGTAAAAGAAAAGTGAGAGCTTTATGTGGCCGTCTTTTTTTCAAGCTTATAATGAAACTCATGTTCCATGATCATGAAATATATCATATGTATAGCAGCCAAAGAGCAACTGACATTTCGTAACAATGGGAAGTTTTAAACAAGGATTTAGATGACTGAACCATCTGGTATCCTGGGTGGAATTTGTTCCTCCAGGTGATTGATAAAAAAAACCCAAACAAATGGAAAGAGCCAAAACCACAGTAAAGAAGTTAGGGATGCTTTGCAATGATCAGAACTTCTCTAGTAATACCAGTGATGCAACAAAATCCTAGTCTTCCAGTCTCCCAGGTACATGCTACAGCACAGCGCAACACCATACCTTGCATCTTCAGCCTCCGCAAACTGTTAGTTGAGATATAAAAGTCACTGAAGTTCTTTTATAGTTCTGTTTCAGACACACAGCAATTTTCAGGCTTTTACTATGTCTTTGAGACTCAGCCCCATCCTGTCCACAGTAGATATACAGTGACTGAGATATATGAAAATCCTTCACTGTGAGTGAGGGTGCTGAGGCGCTGGCACAGGTTGCCCAGAGAAGCTGTGGCTGTCCCATCCCTGGCAGAGTTCAAGGCCAGGTTGGACTAGCCTTGGAGCAGCCTGGTCTAACGGAAGGTGTCCCTCCAGTGCCCTTAGAACTAAATATCTTATGGTCGTTTCCAACCCAAACCATTCTGATTCTACGATTATTCCTGCTTCTGCATCCTGACTAAGTTATACCATACAGTTTAATGGCTGGCTGCCTCTTCTGATTAATGCAATATAAAAGTAGTGAAGCCTTCAAATTATAAAGACTTTGTAGCTGAGGATATACACAAATCCTGTAAGACTTGCAACTCAATAAAAAGTTGAACAAAATGAGTTGTTTCTAAGCAGCAAAACTCTGAAATAAAAGAGTTGTTTCTAAGCAGCTTTCTTGAAGCGATGGCCATGAAAGAGCCTGGTACAGTTATGCAGGTACAGTCTTAGTGAATATATAGAAAGCATAATAAAAAAGTTGCTGCATCAGCAGAAAACCAAAGGGAAGATTGAAACTGAAATGCAAAACTAGAGCAAGTTCTTTCTTGCCTGCCGCCTTCTTGGTGTGAAAACTTCTGCGTATATCACAGTTAGTGAAGGAATAATATATTCCTACGCTGAGCTGGAAACATCTGAAACCTGTATTATTTTTGCCTCTTTAAAAGCAGGTAAATGAACAGATTAGCTCTACATATTGCCAAAGCTTACCATTTTCCAGCGTTATGGCAATTAGAACCAGTATGAAACTGCAGGTTGAAGCATTTAACTAGGGAAGATCAAAATAAAATAATTTAAATTACAAAGGAACTCAAACACAGTTCATGCATCTTTGAATGAAACTGTTATTTATATGTATCCTGAATGAGCAAATATAAATAAAAGTGCCAATAAGAAAAAAAAGTAGCTGACTGTAGGCAAGTTATATCAACTATTGGTAACCTCCAGCCTACAGACTGTGGATTAGAAAATCACAATAAAGCATTTAAAACTGAAAAGAAAACTTAGAACAGGAACTGAAGCACTGGCTTCTCGTATATGAGAAGAGTGCCATAATTCTAAGTTACAGAGAGCAATGGAGCTCTTTGTCATGTAACGAAAATATGACCCGTTCTTTACAGACTCTGTAGCCCCAACTTTACAGTTATTCTCCTTATTAACGGAATCCATAATGACTGGTTCTTCACTCCAGCACTTTTCAAACCTGGATTTGTCTTTGAGTCTACTGCATGCTTCTTGTTTTCATAAAAAAACAGATTTTCATAGAAATTCAGATTTTGACTAGGACTTTGGCCATTTTGCATGAACTGGAGTCCTCCCACCCTCACTTTAACCAGTATTATTTACCCAAGGTCACCCAGGAGGCTATAAAGTGAAAGTCCATTATCTGAACAGCGTTTTTCTTCTCTGCCAAGTATGCAATTCTAAGTTATATGTCCCTATACATTAAAATACTGTATTATACATATTGTTTTCAAGACCTTTGAAATCTGAAGTATTTCACAAACACTAAGGAATTTATTCTCATAACAGTTCCATGACAGTCTTATTCTGCCCTTCTCAAGCTACATATTTATATACAACTGAGCTTGTGGTTAGATGTCAGACATTCTGTCTGATCAGCTTCTAACTTCCCCAACTCAGGCTGTTTATGGGTGGTTAGATAGCTTAGCAGGAATCCTCCAGCCAAGGCATTTATCCATCTTTTCCATCAGTTTCACAGACAGCAGGGAAACTGATGGGCAGGCGAGAAAAGTAGCTTGCTAAAACAATACCAGAAGTCTGAGAGATTTAAACCTATTATCCTCAGTTCTGAGGGGTACTGTAACTATTGACACAGCCTGTTTCTGTATTCAGTGGGCAGAAACATAAATTTTCCTGTGCAAAAAAAGTATTATGTTAATATTGTGCCTAAGGTAGATATATTACAATGACCATATTTTTAGAAGACGATAAGTATTATGAAAAATTAAAAAGAATGCAAGATCCCATGAATCTCCTGATCTTTTGCTCTTCCCTTGTAACAATCTCAAGTGAATCCAGAATAAGCGTCTACTGCAGTTCTTAAAGTGTACACCAACTATCAAGTAATTAACCTTAAAAATGAACTGAATATGTTATTAGTTCCTTTTACACTGTTACAGATAAACACAATGCTCTGAAAGTTCTCATCCCATGACCTTGCAAATCTCCCAGGGTAGCTGTAAAAAGACTAGTTGCAGGGGTCATTTAAAATGAAATCTAACAAAGCTCAGAAAAATACACTACAGGGAACAATGCTGCCATAAACAGGGAGTTTAGCTAACTGCAAATTAATAGACATTTTACATCTCAAGTTTGTAGAGGTTTATGAAAACAGCTCATTTAATATCTTTTTAAGTCTGCTATCCTGTATATTAATGTATCTTTTTCAGTAGAATTCTCAGCCCTTCAGAAAGGAACCCCAAATCCACAAGCTTTTGTCTTAAAACAACCATCTTAAAATACCGGTTTATAGTAACAACTAAATTATTTTGAAATGAGAAGTAATCATAGAATCTGTTAAGCTGGTTTAAGATGACAGAAATCAGGGAACAGGCCAATACCCATTGCTCTTGGGAGCAACCAACTTCCAAAATTATCCAAGGAATCTAGAAAAACCAAGAACAGCTCCCTTTTTTGTGGACTGCTTTCTTTTGCAATCACCTCATGTTGCTAAGACATTGCATCAGGTATTTATCCATCTTCACATAGCTTTCTATGGCTGATGCCATAAACTGGCAGACTGAAACACTAGCAGCTTGTCATGGGTTCAGCAGTAGCAGTCATTTTTCTCCTTCTTGGTAGCTGGTGCAGCACTGTGGTTTTGATTTTGGGCCTGGGAGCAGCGCTGATACCACCAGTGTTTATAGTTTTATATGACATTCATGAGTGGCAGAGTGTGTGGGACAGTGTGGGCGAGTGCGAGTATCTAGTCCACTGGACCCCTCCTGTGCTTTGGAAGCATCAGAGATGGAAGGCAGATGTATGGAGTCCCCAGTGACAAGCGGCTAAAAAGATGTGGCTCGGATGGACTTAGACTGGCAACATAAGGGTGATATAAATAATATAAAATATATAATATAATATAATTATATAAAATATATAATATAATATAAATAATATAAATAAATAATAATAATATAAATATAATATAAAACATAATTTTGAGCCTGGTGGGCCTATGACACCTCAGGCCATCAGGGCAGAGATGCAGCATACAGGTGGACTTAAGATCGAGGGGTGGACTTAGCAATGGACACTATTGCCCAGGTTATTCATGAGTGGGAGCACTGCACACCGCCTCCCCTGCTCTGAAAGACTCTTACAAAAGATGGAGCCCGATATCATGGACTGGATGGACTCAGAAGCTTTGTAGGGATTGGTCCATGCACTAAGGGATGACCTCCCTCCCTCTGTGTGTGTGTGTGTATGTATATATATACATGTGATGGTATATTGAAAATGCGGGATCCTTAAAATGACGTGAATGGTATGGAATAAGGGGTGGATTGTCATGAGTTCAGCAGCAGCAGTCATTTTTTTCCTTCTTGGTAGCTGGTGCAGCACTGTGTTTTTGATTTTGGGCCTGGGAGCAGCGCTGATAACACCAGTGTTTATAGTTACTGCTTGGCAATGTTTTGGTTTGACCAAGGACTTTTCTGAGCCTCATGCTATGCCAGGGAGGAGGGGAAGCCGGGAGGAGGCAGAGACAGGGCACCTGACCCAGACTGACCAAAGAGGTTGTTCCATACCACAGCACGTCATGTCCAGGATGTGAAGATGGAGAGGAGAGACCCGGAAGGGTGTGGTGGTGGACTGGGGGTGCACGGCATGGTCAGGTTTTTGGTACTGGGGGGTTCGCTGCTGGGGGGTGCACTGGCTGGGTCGGGCTTGGTGAGCAGTTGTATTCTCTTCCCTTGTATTTCTCTTGTATTATTACTGGTGGTAGCAGTAATGATTTGTGTTATACCTTAGTTACTAAACTGTTCTTATCTCAACCTGTGGAAGTTGCATTCTTTTAATTCTCCTCCCCATCCCCCGGGGACTGGGGGAAGAAGAGGGGAGTGAGTGAGAGACTAAAACTTCGTGAGTTATTAGCCTGGGTGAGGCTTAAACCACGACACAGCTCTAAACTAATTACTTTACTAACTGCTACCTTATGCATCTTTCCTGTTATTTACGCTGCAGGTTAGCTTTACTCTTGCATTTTTTCCGTAATTACTCTCTAAGAGATTATATGTTGTCACCATAATCCTGAAAAGCATATATAGACAGCAACGCAAGTAGAACATGGGTAGGATGTATTTCTGCAGGTGAAAGTCAAGTTTTCCTGACCCTTCAGTGTCACCTTCTTAGGGATTGGTGCAATGGGACCACAAACACCACAACCCAAGTTAAATCTGAAATTTGCAGCCCATCCAAGTCTGCTTTGTAGTAATAAGTGCTAATGCTGGTTGGTGGCAACCAGACTGCAGACAAAAGAGAGTTCAGTACATAGTCAGTCCCTCTAGATGCATCCAGTTCCCTGATTCTGTTTTCGTTATGATGTTCATCTTCACATTTCTTCCACTGTTCTTAGTACTGAAAATACCTGATACAAAATGAGTCAAAAATATTGACAAAAACCTGCCATCACCCTAACAGAGTATTACAGAAGCATGCCTCAGACACGGTGAAATAAGTGCCATAAAAGTCTTGGTCCAGTGGACACATGAAGCAGCTTGGTTAGTTAAAGGAGAATTTAAACTTGAGTTTGAATGCCCTGTCAGCATTGACAGACACTGCATATTATAAATTCCAGAGACTACTCATTCAGTTGTAAGTACTTTGGAATTTAACAGGATTAGGTCTTCAAACTAAGACAAACTCAGCAAGTTATCTTTTGCTGAATTTACACTCCTTAGTTTGATGACATGGAATTTTTTCTTTGTGTAACACATGAGAAAATTTCCACTTGTCCCGTTGTTACAAGAATTCAGTGAGAGGATCAGTTCTGCTGTCCTGTCATAACAGCTCTTCTGCACCTATATACAGGCTATCAACTTCTTAATGAGTCACTGTTGCTTAACAATTTTGTTTCAGGCATCTGCCCACTAGCATTTCCACCAGTGATTGTAGACAGGCCATATTTACATATCGACACATACCCTGAGAAGCCAAATTAGATCCTTGATTCTTCCTCTTTGTATTCTAGGATATATCTTTTTGACAATTTCAATAGTTTCTTTCCACTCCCCTATATAATTTAGGTGGCATAGGTGTTAGATTATATAATGAAACATTTATTTGCAAGACTGAATTTCATACAGTCATGGCAATTTGAATCAAAATACCTGATCAGAAATCCTACTCTACATGAGGAGGGATTTCTTGTATGTATTCCTCTTTTAACTGAGGGTACTGAAAATTAGACATAAATCAGAAGGATCCTTAAATGCAAGTCAGCTAACACGGAATCTCAACTTTCAGACAGGGCAGTTATTTCTTTCTTTTTTAAGTATGCAATGGCTCTTCAAAATGTTGGTATTTTTAATATTTTAAAAGGATATAAGAATGGTGTTTCGGATTCATTCCAGTAGCAAAGGGTAGAAGTAAAGTCATGACTTTTCCTGTATGCAATGATATATAAATGCAACAATGCCTGTACACATCACTAACTTCATGAGAATAAATTTAGTTAGTTGAATCATTATGAAGCAACAGACATGAATTAATATTACAATCTCCCTTTTGTCTCTAACAATAACTAAATAACACATAACTAAAATTCCTGCTTAT
This sequence comes from Myiopsitta monachus, assembly GCA_017639245.1. Classification (NCBI taxonomy): domain Eukaryota; kingdom Metazoa; phylum Chordata; class Aves; order Psittaciformes; family Psittacidae; genus Myiopsitta; species Myiopsitta monachus. The sequence continues at coordinate 7,932,858 of CM029928.1, forward strand.
TTATAAACACGTTGCCTATTCCTTTTATCTTGCCAAAGTGTCTCATGAAAGTTGCCCCTCACCAGTAAAGTAACAAATGCTCTGAAATTTGCAATGTTGTTATTTTAATAGCAATCTCTATAGCTGCTGCAATTAATAGTGGTGAATTATAAATGTATTTCTATTTCTTAAAAAATATTCCTTCTGTAATTACTATTAAGAATCTTATAATGGCTGCTTATTAGGCAAAAACATGATTTGTCAGATTCAGATACAAAATGGAAGACAGAAATAAGTGTTAAGCTTGGTAAAAGCAAAGAACGTCTCCTTATACTGCAAGAAAAAAGAAAATCCCTTCATTTCTTACAGTCATTTCAGAGACTATTCAGAAGTTGGGAATGTTAGTCCACAACTAACTAACTATCTATCTATCTATCTATCTATCTATCTATCTATCTATCTATCTATCTATCTATCTATCAATCATCTATCCATCCTTGGTTGTGACTCCTGATTTTAACTATAGATGTATTTGCTTTACTCTACCTATCTCATTTTGTGGTCCTCTTTCCATAAAATCTTAGACTCCCTCCTCTCATCTGCTACGCGCTTGTAATTTCTTAAGGAAAATAGGAAAAGAAAAAGAAAGTAAACTGCAATATCTGCCCTGGAAGTTAGATTATTTTTAACAAGAAGACTTAAAGTACCCACTTTCAGAAATCTTTTTGTTGGGTCAGGAGCAACTCTTGCTCCTATTCCTTAGATCTTTAAAAAAGTTATAGCCTCCTTAGACTGCAGGATCAGAAATTATGTTGGTGCAGTGTGATTCTTCAGGCAGAGCTCCATAATACATGCAGACACATGTCTGCAAGAGATTCAAAAGCATAAACTTTCTTAGCATTCTTAGTCAAAAGTACTCGGGGAACTAAGTAAGACATGTGCCCTCATGAATTAATTGAACTCTTACCATTCTCTTTCTTAGACTTCTGTGGCCACCTTTGTTTTCACAACCACATAACTTTTTAAAAGTTCTTAAAACTTTTTTTTTTGGATGTTAAATTTTGGTGCAAACCAAGCAGGAATGGCCAGTCTGAGTCTGACCAGACTTCCCTTTCAGCTGTTCAGTTCCCTTTCTATTGAACATTTCCGATATAAAAAAAGATAACAACAGGGAATAATATAGAATCATAGAAAGGTCTGTGTTATAAAGGAACTTAAGATCATCCATTTCCACCCCCATGCCATGGGCAGGGACACCTTCCGCTAGACCAGGTTGCTCCAAGCCCTGTCCAGTCTGGCCTTGAACACTACCGGGGATGGGGCAGCCACAGCTTCTTTGGGCACCCTGTGCCAGTGCCTCACCACCCTCACAGGGAAGAACTACTGCCTAATACCTAACCTAGGTCTCCCCTGTTGTAATTTTAAACCCTTTGCCCCTTGCCCTATCACTACAGTTCCCGATGAAGACCCTCTCTCTGTAGGCCCCCTTCAGATACTGGAAGGCTGCAATGATGTATGATCCATGAGAGGGGAACACTGCACACATTGAGTTGTCTTCACTCATAATTATTTGTTAACATCTACCGAATTGAAGCCAAAATAGTGAAGCTCTCAGGTTCTAGCCCATTTGTTCATTTTTAGATACCTCAAAGCTGGCCACATACTTTGCTTGTAACTCTTTCAGAAGTCTTTGCATCTAAAAGCATGCACAGAGTTCTCACCATTGATATGTAAAACTTCACAATTCCAGGTCATATTTTCTTGGGGGTGGGTGTATGGGTGTCCTGGGAGGGGAGAGGTGTTCATAACATTTCACTGCCAAACAGTTGCTAATGCTTTCTTCACCTAACACAGATTCACTGCAAGATAACAGTTGGTCATAATTATATTTATCCACAATTGTGAAGCGACCAGCAATGACAAATAACAAGAAAGTATCCCAACTAAACATCAGATCTATTGCCAAAGGCAGGAAAAAGGTTCTTTTGGCTTATACATATATTTTATATGTATATATTATATATATATATCTTAAGGAAATAAATACGTTTTTAACCCAATCATAACTTTAAAACTTACAGTTCCTACTCCAAACAGGAATACATTCTAAGTTCTTTTGACCCCTGAGGTTCTATATGGTTTAAGCAACTATTATCCTTTCTTGTGTTATACTCCAGCACTATAAATAGCTGTTAAAGTAGAACATACCCAGAACTACTGAAAAGAGACTGATTTTTCGAACAGACTTTCTACCCCAGTCCAGCAATATTTGTATACACTGACCTCACAGGCAGACTGCAGAGGACTCCTGTGTGTCAGGTTTTTCCAGGTAATTCCTGTTTTCTCAAAAGAAGTCTTGCCGAAGTCCTATTTGAGGCTTCCATCTGTTTAACAAGGACTCCTAGTTGCCTGGCAGCCCAGCTGAAGAGTGAGTTCTGAAGCTACTGGAATATTTCTAATTATTTTTAGATCATGTGGACAATGATACGTGAAACAGGAGGTACTTCAGTACCTGAAATTTGTTATGGGACATCTTAACTATTAGAGGAAGTGTTTATAGCCATATAAAAAATGCCTATTTAATTAAACATGTCATTAAATAACTGGACAGTGAAATACAAGCTTGACGTCCATGTACTCCTCCTGTGATCCATTTCAATTTCTTGGCTGCAATTTACTATATATTACTCTAAGTAAATTGCTTTTTGAAGCATTCACTGAAATCTTGAAAACAAATAAAAAATACCTTCTAGTAAATCTAATAAATGCAGAATTCTCTCCAATGTATTTACGATAAAGTTTATGAAACACAGCAGATTCTTGCTGATGTTGGCCAAGGTCATCTATTAAATTAGACATAGGGAGATAAATATCAATTTTGTTCAAAGTCCATTTTATTAAGGTGCTACGTGAACAAGTAAATCAATGGAATCCTTTATCCAAAGCTCACCAATGTTTGAAAATTCCTTTTCCCTCCTGTTCAAACCCTTTTTTGGGAGTCATACATAAACATGAAAGCTTTGTAAATGTGTTGTGGAAGACAGCTATGGATTGCTAAAATCAGTTATGCAAAAATTATGTTTAGTATTCAGAATCATGGTTTTGAGCTCCATGATGAAACAAATTACTTTAAAAAAGAATGAGGCAAATATTAGAATGTGCATGAATTTATCTCTTAATAGCATTTATCTTAATCTCTTTTTCCAGTTGCATATTCAAATCCATCTAGATGATACACCTTTAGATGAGATTATGTATTGATGTGGACTTCTTAGGGACTACAGATTTCTAAAAAGAGTACAGATACATTTTAAAAACCTCAATCACTCTCCTTAAAGTAAGGAAACGTGTTCACAGCTAAAAGCCAGGCGTCTCAAACTCTGTGACCTAAGGCAAAGCACAGAAGTCACTGCTGGATAACTTGCAGACATTTCACAATCCCATACTTCCCTTGATTGGCAAATCCGGTGTTTTATTAGTGTGCACAGACATATATACCCAAGGCAAGAAGTATGCATTTTGGTATTTATGACCACAGCAATTTCACAGCTTTCATTTAATTCTGCCCAGCTTTTACCTCTAAAAGCAGAGCTTAATGGAACTCAGCCTCTTTTGCTCACTGGAAGTTTTCAGTATCATAGAACTTGCCCTGTTTAAATTGTCATTTCCTTGGGGATTATTCATTCAACAGAGATTTTACTATCCACAAACATGACTAGCTATTTCTTAACAGATCAGTTTTCATTTGCTTAATGCTACCTACTCATTGAAAACTGAGTCAAACTTTGTGAGGCTTACTTCACCTTGTGTGATAGAAGCAACACATATGTAACAGGTAAAGAAAAGTGTCTCTATAACAAAGAAAGGCTTGCTTATGTAAACATTATGCTTAGTATTATTTCATTGTGTAACCAGTTGTAGTAGACATTCATGCATAGTACATGCATCACATGTACAAATTAACACTCTGGCAAAGAACCATCCCTCTCTTGTCTTTTCTGAACTGCATATTATATGGCATCTTCTTTAGACTCTGATCTACATCCTCTCTAGGCAATAAAGAACAGGCATGTACTCCTGTTGCGCTTGGCTCCTGCTGTACGCTCCTAAGAAGCAGATGACAATAATTGCCGCTTTCACAGTTAATGTCTAATAGTAGCTATACTACAGTCCTCTGGGAGAGTACAGTTGGTTTAGGAACTGGTTCATGAACACAGACGTGTGTATCCCTGAAAGACAGAGCTTTTTGCATGGCCATGATATTACTAGAAGAGGAATATTATAACAGCTATGCAAACGATAAAACAAGTCTTGAAACTTCTAGGCTATCCCATAAGAAACTGAAGATATCCCATAAGTGACTGATAAGATATATCACTATATACTTTATAGCTTCTGCTAAAAAAAAGTGGCTTCTTCTGGTATAAATCTGTTCAGTCCATTCATTACTGCCTTAGATCAATGGATATGGAACTGGATTAGCCATGGGTCACCAGAGTGAAAAATAAATTTTCTGTAACAGTAAGAAGTACTGATGCCAACTGCCAATGATTCACTAACACAATCAAAAGTACTATCTTTTGCCCAGGTGTTTTTTACAAACGAAATTCTGTTCTCTTCTGTCTAGGCATACATGTTGCTGATCCAGGGCAGACTCTTACTAATGGGAGTCGAACTTATGCGCTCTTTGTATCACAGTCTTAAGGACAGAAAGAAAGGTTTTAAATCTTCATGGACAGATACAGAATTTAAAAAAGGAAAAAGGCATAAGAGCAATGTGTGCTTTCAACTTTACAGTTACATCAGGTTATAAGTAATGTAGGAGAAAATATTTTTTCAATAAAATGAGAAAGTCTTAGAAGAGACAATGTACATAGAAGCAGCAAAGTGTGAAAAGCAAGGTGTTCAAAAGGCTGAAGAAAAGGAATTTGAAAGAATGAAAATAATAGATTGTTGAACCATATTTACTCTGTTAGACGATAGGCAAACTTTTTAAAGTCAAATCCCAATTTTAGTAATAGATGTAGAAACTGAATCCATAACACCAATCTGCTTCAGGAAAGGTGTGTTAGGACAGCCCTAATCATGCTCATTGTTAGATAATGCTACCACAATTAACGTATGTACATGATCTTGGTTGAATGGAAATATACAGTAGCTTCATTATTAAAATAAAAAATGCCCGAGGAAGGACTCAAACCACCTACCATGATCACCTTTAACACTGAACACTGAAGGAGAGAACTGGGTAGTGCTAGAGAGCGGTTCAAAGTTGAAGACAGTTTCCCTTTGCAATATAAAGATACAATCTCCTAAGTCTTAATAGAAAACATCAGTGAAGGCAAACAGACAGCTCCAAAATGATTTCATAATGCTGACAAGCAGCCAATAAGAAGGTTAATTCCCAGTTGCCACTAAAGATTGAATTGCACAACTGGATCAAAATCATGACAATATGTCTGTGCAGTAGGGATGTGGAGAGAAGAGAAAGGTTTAGAGGAAGAAAAAGAAACATCAAGCCTGAATTCACAGTAAATACAAAATAATTGCTAATCTGATAAATTAATCAAAATAAAATAGCAACAATGAAATAGCACTCACGACTCAAGCTTCCTATCATATACACTTTGGGCTATCAAACAGGACACGCTACCTAAGAAAACAATCTAATTTCAATATATTGCTTTAAAAATTAACACTGATTCTTTTTTAATCTGATAAACCCGCATTTTAAAAAACCAGAATTATCAATTGAAAAGGAAAAACACCTTCAAAGTAAGAACATCAAGACTGGAAAAAATGTATGCTGATTATCAAACAGACTGCTTGCTCCCAGCAGTAAGCTGCTATCAAACCCAGCACTAAGATGCTATCAAAACCACCTTTAAGATAAATGAAGCGCTGATAAGACACTGTATGTGCTTTGGAGGATAACCACTAATTATGGTACTGTTTTGTCAGGACGCTATGACCTTATTTTTGATTTATTACAAAAACTGAGAGGTAAGTTACTCTTAGTCTAATATTGTTCTTGGTCAATGACCTGTCCATGTAATATCATCTTATTCCAGGCTTTCAAGATTTTAAAGCCCTGCTACGAACAGGTTTATCCTGTCATGAAAGGTTCTACTCATTTTGAAAGGTAATTGCACTGAAAAGATAAGATACTATCAACATCTATTAGTTGGCTTCACTGAGTTTAGTCTGTGTCCTAGAGTAAGACATCCATTAATCAGAGCCTCATATATTTATTTCAAAATCAGTAGCCACTGAAGTGTGTTTTAAGATACTGGGCATGTAATTTCATAAACAGCCCCAGTTTGGCACCTCTTGATAATCCGCCTAATGCTCCATGAAAGCTGGCATTTTAATACATTGTGTAGGAGCCACCTTGACTTCCACTGCTGACATGGACACATAGAAAGGCACAAATCATATCTTTTATCTTTTGAACTAAAGGTGTATTTACCTTGTTATTGTTGCTAATCCAGTACTACCAGGGTACAGGTTTAATCCATCTGAGAGGACACTGGCTGTCTCAGTACTGAGAACTAAGGCTTTGGTTATCAGCAAGGCAATATCTGCTGCTCCCTTAAGCAACTTGGGCTCTGCCATGATTTAGAAGCAAAATCACTATCTCATAGATAGACCCTTTCCAGCACACTAGATGATCGTTGAGATCAAAGCACCTAAATAGATCAGCCACAACATTTTGAAATATTAGTAGTTGGATTGCCAAAACCCACTATTTTTTTCAGTTAATTATGAAAAAACAAAGCCAAAAGCCCATGGAAAGTAAACCATGCCCATGGCGATAATTCACATGGATTTTTAGGAATATACGATGAAATGTGACCTTAGAAAAACTAAGTCTGAGAACATACTAGGGGCATGAATGGACATTGCAAATTTCTTGCTCTACTGATCTTAAGGTCTCTTGAACTGCTTCACTGCAGACTTATTTTCTGAGGTTTTTGCTATGGACCCCTCAGCACTTAGAATTGCGTAACGTGGAACTGTGATGGGCACTCAATCTGCTGCTAGAGGCAGCTAAGTAAGTTCTGAGTCCTTCTCATATTTCACATCATTCAGCAAGACCACATTCCTCCCTAGAATTGATAAGGGATAATATATGGCAAAGGAAAAGCAAGTGGCAGGAGATCCATCTTGACTAGAGGAAGTATTAGAGTGTTCAGCAGAACAGGTAGTACACTACCTTTAGGCAATATGTAGGGAATAAGCCTGCAAAGGTACAGGACTGCATTAGATGTCTAATTAATTTTCATCATCATATTTGGGCCTGCTAAGAAAGATGCACATGTATCTAGATTAAATAATCAGGGCTAACAGAGCTAAGCTTTGAAAGTTAATCTACTTAAAGCTACTGTGGGTTCCTATTACTCTTCCTAACTGGTTTTCCCTTTTTAGCATCCAGGTGCTCAATTGCTATCCTGAACTAAGAGGGGACATACTAGACACAGCTCCAGAGACCACAGGGTTTTTTCTCTCACAAATGGGCTAATGCTCACCTACAGGAACCTGATACTACAAGATAATACATCTTGCTAGAAGTTAAGGTTTCATTGAAAATGGAAGTTTTACCACTTAAGAAAAAAAAAGGACAAAAAAAATATAATTCAAAAATCTGTACTTCACATTATCTGTGGATTAAACCAATTTCTCTTTAAGATATATATCATTAAATGACACTGAATTTGCCTAGGGAATTTTACACTCTAATACTACCTCAAGCTTCTTTTGATAATTTGAATTTAGTCTTTTACATACTCAAATAGGTTTAGATTAGCTAAGTGGAAATATTCAGCATGAACACACTATTGTATTCACTGTGCTGATCCTCTGAGATTGGTGCAGTTAACATTTTTCAAATCTCATTCACAATGAGCTTTATGTGAGCATAATGTTACTGTACTTCAAATCCAGCTGAGAGTAACATAGCTTAATGCTTCATAAATAGTCCAGTTTGCCAGCCAACCGCAAGTAGCAAGCTCATCAGACAAGGTGATCTGTACATCACTGTTCATAGTGATTTATGCTGAAGGTTTGTAATTAAATTCATTTCTTTCAGTATGCTCCGTGACCAGCATGCATAGCAACATGCCATCAGCCCTCAAGCTTCAGAGCTATGCTGATTTTATCATTCTATTGACACAATACCAGGCTATGTAAAGTGTGGCTGATACTCCAAAGAAGCAAAAGCAAACACTGAATTCTTCTTTACTGTGAAAAATACAAGAAATACACTGTGGCTCAAAAGTTTATACATCCAATCTTGCTATGTTAACTTTCCAAGACCTGAAACTCCAGGGGAGGTGTCAAATGGATAGAAAAGAGAAAAGGGGATGTCCCTTGGACTGAAAGCTTTACATTCAAAATGCATCTAATCCGCTTGCTACCACAGATTACTAGGTATTCACTGCCCCAGGATGCCTGTCTCTGAACTGGAATGTAGTCCATGATGCTGTCCTGATTTTCCTGTCTGTGTGAACAGTCTCAGCTCATAAGTTGCCTGTTGCTGCAACAGTAATACAGGTCTCACTTCACTGAAAAAATAAAACAGGAGGTACACAAAGGAAGATCCACATCTGAAGGAGACAGATAAAGATGCGGCAATAATAAAATCAAAAGTTCCATGGCCAAAAAGAAAGGGCCTCCCTCTTGAGTTTAGCTTAAGGCAAAGCCCATTTCTTTATTACAACATTTTAAAGAGTAAAATATTAATATGCAGGTTGCTTTATAAGTCAAGGACTATATTGGGTCGTATATGAAAACATCTGTAAGTAAACTGATGCCAATTCATTAATATTTTAGATAGAATATAAGAATGTAGAATTCTAAAGGGCTGACAGAGGTAATAAGGAATGCTCATGAAATGCTACAGGTAATTACAATTTAAATATGAACCATATCCAGTATCACTTGTCTGTTTAAACCCAAGGAAATAGATTGAAAATTACTAGAAATGAAACTTTGGGTTTAGGCCAGTGTCTTTGATGCTTTATACCAATAAATTATTAACATTTGTCCCTTTATCTAATTTCAAAACATTTAAAATATTTTAGCATAGGTGAGTTTGGGATTAGTGGCTTCTCATCTGAAAAGGTCATCTCTAAACAACAAAGTGGCAGATACAGTCTAAGCTAAGACTGACTGCTACCTGAGGCAGTTGTAAGAAACTGAGATAAACGGGTTTATCTCAGTCTCTTACAGATATTTTTAAATCATGGCTTACTTTGGTGTTTTTTTTTTACTGGAACAGAATTTTGGTGACAGCAGTTTTTCATCTTATTGACAAACCCTGCTTACTTTGATAGAAAGTTGCTTCTTGCTGTGACTCAGCTGAAATTCGAAGTACTATATAAAGGCACTATGCTGTACTAAACTCTCTCTACCAAAAGTTTTCTGTTGTTTTGCAGCGGGGCTCAAAGAAAGGGAAATGGGCAGGTGCTAGATTTTGAAGCAGATGCTTAGAGTTCCACAAAGAAAACTCTCTGGGATATTAGATACAAGATTTAAACAGCTTTCTTTTCTTTACCTCACCCAATCCTCAAGATAATAAAGCTGAGCCATCCGCCTACGTAATTTCAACATTTGGTAGGAATTAGAAACGTCATGTTGTTAAGTAACAGCTTCATAAAGATATGAAGAATTTATTAATAGGAGAGCCTAATCCTGTCACTTTGATGTCACCCTAAGTCCCTGATTAAGGTTCTGTTTTCTACCATAACACACTGTTGAGAATTGCGACCAGTTCACAAGGTTGAGTCACTACTACAAAGATAGTAAAACAATCCAATAGTCAAAAGGCACAACATCAGCAGTTACAGAAGCTACAAGCTACTAAAGTAGTGCATTATCAAAAACTCCTCATATGCCAGGAGCCAAAGTTTTGAAAAGAAGAAAATATCTGATCTACATCAATAAAAATCCCAGTCTAGTTTTCTTTTTTCATGCTCCATTGGCTTAGAATGGGAACAAAAGGGAGAGAGAGAGAGAGGGAACATCCAAACTCAGCAAACAGTCTTTAACATGTGTTTCAACTGCCAAAAATAAATAGCCTTTTTTATGGTCCTCCCCTGTATCCTGGAGAATTGATGAATAGACAATCTGAGCTCTAGAGCCCCTAACCACCTCTGCCAGGGCTCTGTAGTCCTTCTCTATGTTCTCCAGACTATTGCTATCCCTAGCACCCACATGGATTACTAGAAGTGGGTAATAGCAACTGGGACTGACTAGAAGAGGCAGCCTCTCTGCAACATCCCTGATTTGAGCCCTTGGTACACAACACACCTCCCTTGAGACTGGGTCAGGATGACAGATGGGTGCCTCTGTTCCTTTCAGAGTAGAGTCCCCCACCACTACGACCCTCCACTTTTTCCCAGCAGCACCAGTAGTGATCTTCTTTACCAGTACATCAGCCGGTTGTTCCTGTTGTGAATGCATTTCCTCATTAGCGCCCTGCAGGACAGCAAAGTGGTTCTGGGTAGGAACAACAGATTTAGGAGGAACTCCTTGCTTTTAATTGTCCTCTTCCCCCTTTTTTGTTGGTTTTTTTCTGTTACTGTTTCCCAGCTTCCTGGGTTAGCGGCCTCCTTCTTTCCTGCATGAGCGACAGTAGTCGCTTGAGGCCCCTTCACAGTCTGGTCCTGGAGCAAGCACTGCTGCTTCCTCTCAGCTTCCCCGACACCTTTCAACCTATTGACAGCGTCCCGCAGCTCAGCCCCTGCTGCAGGAGGACCTCCACCAGGGAGCACAGAGCGCAGCCCTGCCCATTGTGCACCCTCGCCTCAGGAGAGCAGTGCAGGCGCTGTTTTACACTGCAGCCTCCCCTCTCATCGGCAAACCATTTACTGCAACCCTTCAGATTTGAATCAACTTGCCGGGGTCTTGCTCAGCCAAGTTTTAAAAATCTCCATGGATGGAGTTTCTACAACTTCTTTGGGCAGGCTGCTCTGGGATTAATCACCTTCCCTGAGAATTTTTTGTCAAATCAGAATTTTCCTTGCTGCAAGCAACTTGTAACTGCTGGTTTTTGTCCTATTCATGTCCCTGAAGGGGCTATCAGTACTTTCGCTAAATCATAGAATCATAGAATAGTTAGGGTTGGAAAGGACCTTAAGATCATCCAGTTCCAGCCCCTTGCCATGGGCAGGGACACCTCCCACTAAACCATGTCACCCAAGGCTCTGTCCAGCTTGGCCTTGAACACCGCCAGCGATGGACCATTCATTCGCAACTTCCCTGGGCAACCCATTCCAGTGCCTCACCACCCTTACAGTAACGAATTTCTTCCTCATACCCAACCTAAACTTCCCCTGTTTAAGTTTAAACCCATTACCCCTTGTCCTCTCACTACAGTTCCTAATGAAGAGTCCCTCGCCATTACGAACTGTAGTGAGAGGACAAGGGGTAATGGGTTCAAACTTAAACAGGGGATGTTTAGATTGGATATGAGGAAGAAATTCCTTAGAATAGTCTGGGTTGGAAATTACCTTAAAATCATCCAGTTCAAATTCCCTGCCATGGACAGAGACACCTCACACTAGACCATGCCACCCAAGGCTTTGTCCCACCTGGCCTTGAACACTGCCAGGGAGGGACCATTCACAACTTCCTTGGGCAATCTGGGCCAGGGCCTCACCACTCTCACAGTAAAGAACTTCTGCCTTATATCTAATCTGACCTTCCCCTGTCTAAGTTTAAACCCATTACCTCTTGTCATATCACTGACAGTCTTACTCAACCAAGATTGCATTTTAAAGTAAAATATTGCATAAACCTACTTTATTATGTTATTTAGCAACCATAGTATTTTCCTTCTGTTTGGAAAGTACTCTATAGATTAAACAGACCAGCAAATAAACCCAGTACCATTTATGTGAGCTTGTTTGTCTATGGAATTATTTTATCTTTCCTGGCAAATCTCTAAGAAGCCTTTCTTTCCCAGTGTCGGGAGTCATTAGTATAAGGAGTGAAAGAAGATACGGTGTAAAGTACCTTACAAAAAAACCCATAAGTGGAATGAATAGTTATAAGATCTGAGAAACACAGAACTGAATCACTTTTAGTAAACTTCAACACGGGCTGTATCCTGGAGATGACAGAAGTTTTAGGGTATTCCACTTTCATATGTGAACTAGAAAGAGCAGTTGCTCAGAAGTGTCAGTTCCTATTTCTGCCTTTATCTATTTTTGCCTATGTTGATATGACTGCAGGTACTGTAACTAATCTGTAAAATGCAGGGCTTTCTTTCTCTTTCCTTTAGAACAGGATATGAAAAGTTTGTATTATTGTCAAAGGTGTGCCCAACTGTGAAGCCAAACAATTCGTGGAGAAGCATGTCCTGCTCACAAGTACTAAGTAAAGCATGGCAAAATAATCCCAGCCATAAGTGTATCATTTTATCACTTTGAGGATGTGATCCTGCAGGGTTTTTAAGAATGGCAGAAGAACATTTCTCTTTTTCCTTCTATTCTTTTTCCCTTGTGGGCTTATTTTGTTTGTAGTGAATCATAAAACGGATTTTATTCAGCTCAGAACACCGAGTAAAACAACTGCAACTTCCACCCTACCCCCAACAATAATACACTATACAGAGAACTCAAGTGCCTGTTTTCCACAATAAAAACAGATAATTGCTCATGGATTTTTAAAATTGGATTTCTGTTATGGAAACAAAACAAATCAACAACAAAGCTCCCACAGAACAGCAGGACCAGATAAATTTAGTCCTCATTTAGGTGAAAGGAGAATTACAAAGTGAGTTCTGCTCCTTCCCTCACAATCACACTCCTCCACTTGAAAGAGGCTGTTACTCCACCTTCAGACCAATACTGTCACACAGCAGTAGAATCAGTCATCATAGAATACCAGGTTAGAAGGGACCTTGAGGATCATCTGGTCCAAGCTTTCTTGGCAAGCATGACCTAGACTTAGATGTCCTAGCACCTTGTCCAGCTGAATGCTCTGCTAGTGAAGAGGGGCACAAGAAGCCAGGAATGACCAGAGAGAGGACACCTGACCCAAATTAGCCAAAGGGGTATTTCATACCACAGCATGTAATGCCCAGTACAGAAACTTGGGGGAGTTACCTTTAAGGGACCGATCATTGCTTGCATCAGGCTGGCTATTGGTCAGCGGGTGGTGAGCAATGGTAATGTGTACCATTTGTCTTTATTAGGTTTTACTTCCCTCTTTCTATCTCTCTTTTCATTACAATTTATAGCATTATATATTACTTCAATTCAATTATTAAACTATTCTTATTTCAACCAACGGATTTTACCTTTTTCTGATTCTCCTCCTCACCCCGCCAGGGCAGGGGGGAGTGAGCGAGCTGCTGTGTGGTACATAGCTGCCAGCTCGGGCTAAAGCATGGCAAAGGGACAGAAATGCTGCAAGAACATGCTTTTTCCAGCCAAAAGTTGGGAAAAGAAGAATCAGAATACAGTATTACAAATTTTCATAGGACAAAGCATTTCCTACCATATCTGTACTTCTACAGAGGACATATACATCAGGGATGCAGGAAGCTCATGCTCTGCAGAAATAATCCCAAGAGCTGTGAATCTGCAGAGAAATTGCCTCTCTCTTGCTCTCCTTATCACTCTATTCCTTCGAGGATCCTGTTCCCAGAAACTACACATCATCTTGAGGAAGCATGGAGAAACCATCTCACTCTCAAAATAATGTAATCTGCGTTACAATCAGGTGTAACCATTAGGCAGTTCTGCAGTGCTGGAGGAGTTCTGCAGGGCTGGAAATTAACATCTCCAGCTGTTAATGAGATCTCTATTAACAGCAGAGATCTCAGCAGACCTCTGGCTCACTCTTCTGGCAATCCTAATGGATCTGCCAGAGAAATGCCTCACCATCAGCTTAGAACAGTACTAAAGAAATTCCCTTCCAGTGGACTGGTAATCAATTTTTAGGTTATTAGAATCTGTACGTGGGATTAATGGCAAAAGAGAGACATACGTGTTCTGTGGTCCCACAGGCTTCTGTTTCCTTCCGAGTTCAAGGTTCTGCTCTTAAGTAACCAAAATGTTAATGGATGATTATTTTATAGTAATCCTTTAATTTACAGTCATTCCAGATGAGTCAGTATCAACAGAGGAATGTAAACTGAACATATGTAAAAATTAAATCCTTTAGAAGCAGATTACAGGTTCTCATTTGTACCACACACCCTCAAAGGAGATCAGAGATCACAGGAAAAGAAACCTGGTTTCATATGTTAAAAAGCTTAAAGAAACCACTAGAAGGATCAAATCCTAGCAACATGAAGAAAAAGTTCTTTTTTTCTTACAGTTTTCTGCTAGACTGAACTTACACACTTCTCAAATGCAGCCTTCAGGTTTTTGAATTTTAGAAGACTGACAGAAGCCATGCCTAAAACATAAACCCTCAAAAACTGTATTTTTCATCTGGGCTTGTAAACATTCAGCTCGGGGCGGGGGGGGGCTCCAGGGTAAGAAAGATATGGATGTGCTCAAGCGAGTCCATAGGATAGCCATGAAGATGATCAGCAGGCTGGAGCGCCTCCTATATGAGAGAGCCGGGCTTGTTCAGCACGGTGAAGAGAATCCTCGCAGAAGACCTTGTAACAGTCTTCCAATACCTGAAGGGGGCCTGCAAGAAATCTGGAGAGGGGCTTTTGAAAAGGGCAGGCAGTGACAGAACAAGGGGAAATGGCTTTACACTGGAAGAGGGGAGATTTAGAGATTTTACATTAAGAAGAAATTCTTCCCTGTGAGTGTGCAGAGGCGCTGGCACAGGGTGCCCAGAGAAGCTGTGGCTGCCCTGTCCCTGGCAGTGTTCAAGGCCAGGCTGGATGGGGCTTGGAGCAACCTGCTCTAGGTGAAAGGCGTCCCTGCCTGTGGCAAGGAGTTGGAAATGGATGAGCTTTAAGGTCCCTTCCAAACCAAATCATTCTATGATTCTGTTATATATTAATACTTTAACAGAAATGCTGCAAGGAAAGGCAAAGCCTGGAGAACAGTAAGGAGCGCTGTTTTCACACAGGTAAATCAAATTCTATCCAGAGGAATTTTCAAGAGACACTAGTGGAAAATAAGAATTTTAAGGTGCCTTTTCTGAATATGTCCTTACAAAATGTGTAATAATTCAGAGGGAAAAAAAAGAAAATTATAATTATTTGGATATTCATGTGGCCTAGATTGTAATGCTTGGATGTTTGAGAGTTTCTTGAAGAACAAGAAAGTACTCGGTGAGGAGGAAATTACAGGATGCAAATTGCTAGCAATGTTTTTTCATCTTTTATTTTCTCTTTTGATATTAATCTTCAGTTCTTTAACACAGTACTAGAGAGAGAGAACAGTTGGCAATTCATATAAAGATGTAGAGAGGATTCATTTTCAGCCTACTGTATACTTTATGAGACACAGGGAAAAGAATGCAAATATTTTTTCTATGCAAAACTGCATGACTGGGATCAACAGGCATGGAGTTTTTTTATATGAGCTGCTAATGACACACTCAGGAGTATAGGATCCATTGCATGAATCTGAATAAAAGAAGCCTATGTTTAATCTTTGAAAAAGGCATATCCTCTTTCCCCATTTCATGAATGACTATGTGGGTAATCATTATTTCTTCATGAAACACTAGTGAAATTCAAGATTGAGAGCATGAATCTACCAAACCACAAGTGACTAAATGTCATGCATCTAATATTCTTGCTTCCATTAACCCACATGTTGACGGCAAATACACAAATTCAATTATAAATCTAAGATTTTGCATTAATTAATTGTACTTTATTGGAAACATTCTCCTAAATAAACTTGTCTTTAGAAATGTAGACTATGTATTTTATCTCAGGATCTGTCTACTGTTTCAGTATGAATCACAGTATTTTCACCTCCAAAGACCTTAACCATAGAAGACCTGAAATAGACTGCACAGGACTGAAAAGCATCTCCCAGAGTGTTAAGCCCAGCTCCCCACTGTCACAGACAACCATCTCACC
Source organism: Myiopsitta monachus (assembly GCA_017639245.1). Classification (NCBI taxonomy): domain Eukaryota; kingdom Metazoa; phylum Chordata; class Aves; order Psittaciformes; family Psittacidae; genus Myiopsitta; species Myiopsitta monachus. The sequence continues at coordinate 7,948,849 of CM029928.1, forward strand.
CATTACAACCTTCTGGTTACCTTAGATCAAATTGTTATAAACTTGAAGTAAATATATATTCATCAATCCACCTTAGTTAACTTCTTGCAACATCTGAGCAAGTGAATGTCTCTTTGAATCCATTTCCTAGGTATCATCCTCTGTTCTTCTTCCCATTACTGCTTTTCCTATGCTGTAAAAAAAATCAATCATCCAAAGATCCATCCATTTTTTCTCTAAGTCCAGACAAACTCTCTTTGGATTCTTTAAATCCTCTCCCTTTACTTCATTTTCTTTCTTCCATAGACTCCAATTCCTGCTAAAGCCTAATACCAACCAAGGAAAAAGACTGTCCTACTTTGATGCAACCAGCAGAACAGTTTTTTCTACCTCTGAGAGATGAGAGATTCCACTTCTGCCTTAGATTTAAAATTCAACTTGCTTTCAAGTTTTTCATTTGATTACAGCTGGTGGGATCTACCCCAGATTAGATAGATAAATTTGAATTTAGATCACCTATCTTTCCGCATACAGTTTTTCAACTCACTGTGGCTTGTGTGTTATGTATGTATCCCCTCCCATATGATTTCTCACATCAAAACAAACACTGGTAACTAGAAGCCATCCTCCATCCGTTACTATCTACATATACATCAGAAGAATAGTGAGAGAACAATTGAAAAGAGTGTTCTGTACTGAGAAACTGGTTTTATACATATTAACATCTGATTACTGATCACACACACATATCTTAACCAAAATAATCCATAACTGTTGTGCTGCATTTTTGAAATGAATGGTGTGATTTCTAATGTAGGAGCTACAAAGCACTAACAATAACAGTAATTCCTGTGCATTGGGAACTATTCTTAACACACATTCCCAAAAACAAAAGAAAGATTATCTCAGAGTACAACCAAAACAACCCTATTGTGATTACTTTATAAAAGAAAATACAGTGTGACAAAGCAGTGTGTCACTTAAGATGACATAATAAAACAGACAGAAAAGGTAACTTTAAAACTATGTTTTCCTGGGTAACAAACCACATGCAAAAATACTTCATTTTTTATTTAGGTTTCTCGTGCACTCTTGTATTTACTGCTACAAGGTCAAGAAACTGAAGTTCAAACAAAGGGACATATTGCGCTTATTATCCTTACATACTTACTGAATCCTTCACCTTTTACACCATCGGAACCTGTATGTCCATTTCCTAAAGCTTTTTCCCCTATGTTAGGATTACCTTTCCTTGCCTGTCAGTAGGTGGTAGGCAGGGATTTGCCGTGTCTCCTGTGCACACCAGTGTTTGCCTACTTCAGTTCAACCGGCTTCATTCATTACTAAAGAGGTATGATTTGGGAAGTGCCACTCTTTCCCTGGAGCAACTGCTGAAACAGTATTTCATCAAAATATAAAGGCAAATAATACTGCTAGAAGAACTGCTGTAAGGAAAACAGAGCAGGTCTAAATCCCTAGCCATCATTACAAACTCCCACTGCAATTTTCACTAGACTATAGACCTGTATAATTCTCTTTGAGCTCTTGTAAATTCTCCTCTTTGCTTCCTCTAGATACAACACAAAGTTGTGGTATTAGTCTTCATTTCTTGCATCCATTCAGTTTCAACTGAAACAAGTGTTATATATGCAGAATCAAGAATAAATAGAATGCTAATTGTGATCTACCATCATTCACAATTTTCTGTTCAATATTAAAAGGCAGTTGCTAAATAATTTTAATTTTGTCTTTGTTAGGTGCGACACAATTGCTGCACTGAAGTTGAAGTGAACAATTTAAAATACACATAACTGGTTTGCTGGTATGCCTCCTTTTGCAGTTCACATTGTAGTGGCTATTCAGGGCAGTGAGAATATCTTTTAGCTTTCAAAACAGCCCCCAGGCTTGACCAGTCCAGCTATATACAGTGAAGTGACATTTCTTCTGGACATGAATGAAATGGATGGAATAGTCAGGTAGTTACACTTCGAACTTGTTCTTCATTACTATCTGCTCCTTAATGTGCTTCAAGTACATGGACCATCTCCAAAGTCTGCAGAAGTCATTGTTCTACAGAGGAGCAGGTTCATTACCCCCCCCCCCCCCCATATCTAGATGCTGGTTTTGCCAGCCACTCTCTTACATGCAAACATGGATGTTTGTAATGAGAAAGTGAAAGAGGCCTCTTCAGGTATCTTTTGTTGCTGATCTGTAACAAATTCTGCGTGCTGCATAAGATCACTGAAGAAGCTGAGAAAGCACGGAGCAGAGGAACAAAATAAATGGTTTAGGAGAGAGATATAAAGAGAGATTGAGCATCTAACTACAAACACAAGTGGACTGCTATTTTAACTACATTTCATGTATATTCTGTTTCCAATTGAGTTGAACTCACTAGTGATTTACAATGAGACACACAATGCATTACAAAACACAGTCTCTGTATTCACAGTGTAACACAAAAGTCTGCTAAAGAAGTCAAATACATAAATCCTCGTGGTCTCCAATATTAACCAAAGAGAAAAAATTCCAACCACCCCCCAAAAAAAACACCAAACCAACAAAACCAAAGCCTGTAACTACAGTCTAACATCAAAGAAAAGGACTTGTACTTTAAGCAACAGTCTGTTAAATGGAACTAAAACCCCCTTCTTCAAAAAGTCTGTTAGCTAGGATATTAACTGTGAGACCATAACGGGATAAAAACAATAGCAGAAGAAGACAGTGCAACTCTCATATTATCAGATTCATTATTTCCTAGTAAAAGAGAGTGAGCAAAATGAAATCACTTGCTAATTTTTAAAATTAGTTTATACCTTTATGAAATATAAACACATTATGGACAGGACAGAGACCACATGATTGAAAATGAATTTTGCCACGGAGTGGTATAGCGCAGGGTTAAGACTTCGGGAAGATTGCTAATAAAACCATAATGCATATCAGCATGTAAATATACAAAAAGGTGAGCAAACCAGACATATATTTCATTTACACAACCAATTAAAAAATGAGTGTATAATTAATGTAATTCCAGAGGTCATTTATGAACAATCTACTCCTTCTTTATCACGGGCTCAATAATGTCATCATTCAGAAGACTGGTACTGTTTTAAGCAGTGTCCTTCCTGAAAACAGATTTGATCTTAAAAAAGGTATCCCGTTTTAAAAACAACTTCTCTTTTACTTTCTGTATTATACAGTGTATAAAATCACATTGAGAATCAGAGCACAAAAAGGACATTAGAAGAGTATGTATTTATTTTTGTTTAATTTAAAGCTAGCAAGAAGGGCTTCTGTCATGTAACCACCTAGCTTTCCACAGAATTCATGAATAGCAATTTGGAAAACATTAGAATAAATACATATAAAATACTATTCACTGTAGATCTTACATTTTTTTTTATTGTCTTATATTCTTTCACCATATAGCAGAAAAATAAATAACAATTAAAATAAAATTGATGCTGATTTCATTCCTCAAAGCTGTACCCTATAACCAGAGCATTCATCAGTGTGATTAGGGTATGCAGAAATGCTTAGATGGCTTAAGTGATGTATTGATTCTAACACAGGGTAGGGAGTAGGAGAGCTAAGATGGTCAGAAACTGGTTAATGAAGCAACTTCAATTACAGTCAAGGCTGTTTTCTCCCATCCTCAGAATATTAAAAATGGTACAGTGATAGTTGGTGATACAGTGGGATACCGAAACAAGTCTCTTGCCGTTCACTAATTGTGTGTCTGGGGAAAGCCTGCAAGATTTTGTGTGACTGCAGGACTAAGGGTACTATTATTTTTCACCCTCAAATACATCACATCAGCAAGGTCTATGTTCTCCGAGCTTCTCCTTTGTGCAGATGTTCAAATCCAATCGTAATCTTTTCTGTCAGAAGCAGGAAAATGTTTTCCCCACGTTACTCAGTGTCTTACACACCAGCATACTACCATTGAAGAAAGACTGATTCTGCCCCGTTTGCATTTAAAGAGGTCAAACATTCAAGGAAGGCATTCTCACTAAAGTCTTTCTGCAGAAAAAAAGACCATCCTTTCCCTTAAGACTGCCTATGGAAATGTTGCCTGTTCTCATGTTTCAAAGTCAGCGTGCCCTAAAGATCACAGATGTTTGGTATTCAGCCTAACGGCCCCACTGGAATATTTGGAATGCACACTGGCTGCCTCACTGTAAATACTCTCTACTTTCAGTTTTAGGTATATGGTAAAAAGCCAAGTTCTTTATCTGTATCATATCAAACATATGGAACACATGAGGGCTTCAAGTAGAAGATCAATTTAAGTTTTAATTATAAAGTTCTTGCTACAATAAAATATTCGTTTCAGTTGCTTAGACCATTCCCAAATTTTATTACTTGGCAGAAATGCTCTGTAGTAATTATTTGCTTTCATTTACTGTTTTTCTCTCAAAAAGGTTTCAGGCCAAACAATGTAGCTTTTTAGAAGGAAGTGCAAGGATAAATACAATGCTTGCCTAATACAATCTGTGGCTTTTTTAGTAATTCAGAAACTGGAAAACTGAGTAAAACTGAAATTTGGTAGGAAAAACCTTTAATAATAGCTATATACCATTTTCTCCTAATGTTCAAGTATGTTTTCCTGTTTTTACTCGTAAACTGTCTTCAGAAAAACAGCATTTGTGGATCACCAACATGACTGATCATTATTAAGGGCTGAGATTTCAGGCAAAGTCATCCAAGTATATATGCTAGGATGCTATACTTGAACTAGAAAGAACCAACCACTCCCAGAAGGCAGATTGATGATCACATCAATTTGTAAGAATGAAGATATTTTGGGTTTTCTTTGTTTTTCATTTTGGCTGCTGGAAGGCAAGGAGTTCACCTCTCCTCTGATGGTTATTTTCTTCCAGAAAAGCTAGCGCACTGATTCAGGTGAAGAAAAGAAGGAATTGGACACAGACTTTGGAAGGGGAATTAAAAAATAGTGTAAAGGTAAACCACAATTGAACTGAACTTGTTGAGGGAAAGAGCAAAAGTATGAGTGAGAGGAGAGACACAACTGACACACAGGAGTAGTAGTGGAAGCTAGAGACATCATGGAAGGCCAAGAACATGGATGCTGAAGAAGGTAAAAGACTGTGAGCATCTGGCCAAGGTGGAGCTGGGATTTTGGAAAGCTTATCTTGATGAAGCTGTACCAGGACTGAAGGTGAGAAAGGCAGATGCAAGACAAACCAGGAATGAATCTGTAGTAGCAGGAGAATGAAATAATCTGAAAAACAAGTGAGAATACAGAGGAGAAACATCCTGAGAAAAATAGATTGAGACTAGGATAATGGCAACAGATGCAGGAAGGAAATATAAAGTCATGGAGAAGAGCAACTGGCAGGTAGGTAACACACAGACGAAGAGTCCAAGAAGGAACACAGAGATAGATGGACAAGGAAATGAGAATCAGTGGTCCAGGAAAGGCCTCAGCCTGGCCAGGCAGGCAAGCTACAGTACATCAGGTAAACAGACAAATTAAAGATCTCTTTAGCAAATGGGGCAGCAGAAAAATAACTCAGGCAAGAAGAGAAGGGAAAGCAAAACAGTTTGACAATTCTGGAAGGGGAACAACTGAAATAATCAGTTCCCAGAAGAACCAGCAATTTCAGATTTCTGTCTGGGCTTTGCCTGTACACAAAATAACAATGTACCAGATTGGCTCAAGCTTTGGTACATGCAGGATGGACCATTCCAAAGAGTTGTCACGGTGATTCCATTTCATGTTTTTGTCCATGTTTGTCCAGGATGGTGCCACAACACAGCCTCAGGTTATGTAGCTGCTACAGATAGGATTTTCCACCTCCTTTGTTACAGAAGTTGGAAGGCATACGTAGGAAAGTAGTAAACAGGAAAAGTAAACGCAGGTAATGAAAAAATGCTGCTCTATATAAGAGGATATCTTTCCTCTTACCTCTACCACAGAGATTCTATTTGATGATAGCTAGTAACAGAAAACGAACATATTCCACTTGGTTACCAACTACTCCGTCCTCATTTCCAGGGAGACTTGATATGCCCAAGATTTAATACGTAACAGTGCTAAGAGCTGCAAAACAAGAGACATGCCACATCATATCTAGAGGCAGCTCACGTTACTGGATGTTTTCCCCTTTTACTTATGTGCTTCAGAGTGCAATGTGCAGAAGCAGACGAAGGGGATTATAGATGTGAACAGTTAATAAAGGAATCCGTAAGGCATTCTCATAGGCACCATAAGGAAGGCCACATGGAAATGGGTAATTCTGCACTTACAGCTATAAATTAGGCTTATGGCTACATTTCTGTGCAACAAACAAAAAACCCAAAACACTGAGTAACCACTTACTAAGTATGCATAGACCATTTCATGCAGTAAATGAAATAGATTCTTGCAGGGTTTATGGGAAGGGAAAACAGTTATTTAATTAGACAGCTTCTTACTGCAGACACTAAAAGGGGCCAAAAGTTGCAAAAGCAATTTTCTGCCTTCCTGATGTTTGATTCTGCAACTGTAGTAGGGGGTTGCATGTCTAATAAAAATATAAAGCGTGAGCATGAGTGGCTGTGTGAGCATGAGTGGCTGTGCATTGTGCTTACAGCCATATCGGAGACTGCAGCTTCAGTGGGGTTTTGCTAGACTGAGCTCTCCTGTCACTGCTCGAGAAAGACATTTGGAATCCATCATCTGTTCAAGAGATAAAAATAAATAAATAAACTCAACAGTTCATGGATTACCAAAGAACAAAATTTCCTCCAGACAGATTGCAGTCAAACTGCAGCAAATTCCTAACAGGAAAAAGAGAGTTCCCATATTAAAAAAAAGTAATAAAAATACATATCATGTCCCCTTGTATTGACTTTGGATCACTGGAACTGCAAAGGGAAGAATTTCAGTGTTCTGCAAAACACAAGCATTATATACCCAAAGGACTATTATTTTGACCAATAAGTATGCTATATTTGAGAGCAGAAGCACTTTAAATTGCTCTGGCGAATACCCTGAAATGACTAACACATAGGAGGAATCCAAAGAGCACACAAAACACACACACACACACACACAAAAGACTATGGTCTAGAAAACGAAATGTATTTCTGTTGTGATATTAACACGTAAGACAAAAATGATACTTTTACCACTATCTTGCAAGGAGACTTTTTAAAAATGGTTTTTATTGCTGTAGTGAATATTATTCTTCCTGTGAATGGTATCCTCCCTGTCAGTCACTTGATCAAAAAGACAATCATGTTTTTTCTTTACACAGTAGGAATCAGTAAGGATTTTGCTAAGGGCAGTTGTCTTTCTCAAAACATACTAAACATACTCTAAGCTCTACTCAGAGAGCTGAGAGCCAATGGACTTGCGATGTTCAGTGTGCAGTGTACTAAGCATGCAAGATTTACTTCCATTTTTGTTTTAGTCATTGAAGTAACCATTTACGTGTAATTAATCAGGTATGATTATTTTTTAGTTCATTAATGAACTTCTAAGCCCTGATTCAATGACAAAGTATTCAAAATCCGTATCAGTGAAGACTATTATTATTGTCTTTTTTCTTGCCTCTCTTTCCTCCCCAGTGCTGCAAAATACTGACTTCTCAATTGGGCCGAAACATCTGCTTCATGAACCACAGCTGTGAACCTGATCATAGAAGAGATTCAGAGTAAAAGAGTATTTTCACAGGCTCTTTCTAAAGCTGCATCTTGAATATACCAAAACCACTATAGAATTTTTTGCTATGTAAAATCATGGACTGAATCTTCTTGCCACAATGCCACAATAATGATTAGAAACATGCAGAATGCGCTTTCACTAAAGAACCAGAAAATCTATGGAGAGCTCTTTCCACACTGGGATCATAGGTCAGTACTCATCCATTAACAGAGCTGGTTCACATGGCAGCCTTCTCCCCTCATCTTACTTGTTACTGCCATGGTAAACGGTCTTCCTGTCAGGTCCTTGAAACTTCTCAGGAAACTGTGCTGTAGAATAGATTAGCAATGTCAGGTTAACCCCACCAAATTATCAGTCGTTTCTGAGAGCCCACACAGAAGATGCGTCCACAAAGAGCTCTACTGGCAAAATGATGGACATGACATGAAGGTAAGCTGGAGGCCTTTGCCGTCACAGCAAATGGAAAGACATATCCCCAGATAAGACGAGGAAACGCAGAGACATTCACTTGTTTAATAATCACAATGCCAGGGAAATCAGACAGTGTGCAAGCCTGGACAATGCATGAAGCCTGCAATCCAGTTTCCTCCGTGCCTGAGATTAACTTTAGGAGAGGTAGGCATAGGTTCAGTTGCACAAATATGTGTCTGTGTGCCCGGGAAATGCATTAGAAATACACTAAAAAGGCAGGGAGAGTCACACGGAGGCAGCCAGAAAACATTTTTAAGGTAACACTGATAGAAAACTGAGGGAAAGTAAGCTTTTGTTTCAATTCTGACTGAAAGAAACTTGAAAATACAGAAAACATCTCTCTTGCCTGATTCCCACTGGGCCCAGCGCAACGGGACCCTTGCCATCCAGTGCAAACAAAGAGGACTAAAGAGAGACCAAGAGTGCAGCAACCATCTCCGCTTTGAATGGCAACAGACTGTAAGCCTCTAAATTTCTACCAATTATTCAGGGCAATCTTCAGGGTGAAATTCTCTCACATTTTTAACACCAGTATATGCATATAAACATTTCCTCATTTGCTTTTAATTTCATAGTCCACACAGGAAGTAAGTTTTCTTTGGGTTTGTTAGGCTTTATTTATTTTTATTTATTTAATTAATTATTTTTAAGAACACACTGAAAAAGATGACACTGTAGTCCTTCACCCACCATTCAAATGAACCAAGGTAATGAAGTTCACACATCACTCGGATAATGAGGTGACTTGGTTAGTGCTGCTCTGATTTAGGTGAACTGAAACATTTCGTTTCCCATGTATGGTGCACATATTCCTTTGTCCTCCAAATACACACAATATAATCTTTAAACCACAATGAAATGGTCACTGAACTTACATATAAAAGTAATTTACAGATGCATATTAAGATACCCAAATTTCACATCTGAGTAACATGGAATCAAAATAAATGACCTCCAACCCAAATCATCTCTTCACAGTAAATTCAGGGAATTTCTTCTAGCTCTTAACAGTAGTTTTTAAGGCTAAAGCACAGAATGCAGAAGAGACGATAGAGAACATGGCTAGATTAGCCAAAAGCAGAAATTATTTATTTCACTACGTGTGATGACTCCACAACTGCGCAGCAGTGGAAGTGAGGCAACTCTACAGTGCTATGTAACACAGTCGTATTAGCATCTGTCCTTCCCATGAGATGGATATGGTTTAGATATGCTGTTCTCTAACCCAGTAATGGCATTTTCTTCTCATGGGAATAATCCCTTCTAGAAGCATAAGGAAAATAGAGTTGGGAGGTGAATCTATGATTGCAACAGATGATGCAGAAACTGTGATGGTTCCCTCAAAAAATATTTATGCTAACCCTGCAGCAGCTTTTTAGAGTTTCTTCTATCTTTTGCCAGTCTTAGGAGCAATTAAATCCTAATTTCCAGGGAGAGTTTATCAAATCTCACTTTTAATCTGCAATACCTCTGAATGTCTTCATCCTATACCTGTAAACCTTAGAGTTAGTTAAATTAGGCTTTAGGACTTTTGTGTTTTTTCCCGTTTTCTTAAAGACTTAGCTTTGTCGATTAAGAATTAACTGGCCAAGCTTAGCCCAAAGGGCCTCTCAAAAGCTGAGCTATTTAATTACAAATCTATGAGTGCATAAGGGAACTGCAGAAATATTGGTAAATACACCAATACAAAGGTTAACAGTGGAATATGACTGCATTTAGAGATGTGCTTCTCTTCTGAGAGGGGAACTCCTTACTGCTGTAGACACGGCTAATAATCATATGGCAACAACTGTAGATATTGTTTAGCTTTCTAAAAAGCAGATATAAACCAAGAACAGAGTTTTGTCCTCTAGCATGAAGAAACCCAAAAGGACAAACAAGTAACTAAAAGCAAAACCATTCCAATCAAACTTCTTTTAGTCATACACACTGGGAAGAGGATTCTGATTGCTGTAGCCCAGGTCACAAAAGACAACCTTCCTTCTACTGAAAAAGTTCCCAGTGAAACACAGGAGGAATGCAGCATGCAAGGAATTATCTGTACATGCGTGAAATACTTGCACAGTAAGCACAACACACTGCAAGTCTTTTCTGTGCCGGCAGGGACACCGCAACATATGTATGTGCTCTCATGGAGTAGTACAGCACTGAAGGCTAGGAATGCAACAGAGAAAAATATATGAATACAGACTACCTGACTGACAACCGCGTAATGGTAAGCACCAGTGAATATTAAGAAGCCTGCTTCCCTTCAGCATTGGCAGTAGTGGAGCAGCTGTGGTGATTAAAAGGACATGAGGCCAACAAAATCCATATGCAGAGGTAATAACTTTCACAAAGCAATAAAATGAGAGAATTGGATACAATTTTAAGCTTGGAACTTGAAGAATGGACTCATCTTGCAGTTTTGCATTCAGTTTTGTTTGTTTATATGCTTCTCCCAAATGAACCAGAAGGCCTAATTGAAATAAACACGTACAAACAAGTGAAGGGAAGAATTTTGCTGCTCTGTCAAGCAGCCTCCTCCTGGTATTATCACAGCAAGTCCCTGGTAATAACCCTGAAGTTCCTATTCCTCATGAGTCTCCTGAAGGAGAGAACAGCACATCATCCAAGCAATCTCTGATCTCATCTCTCCCACCAGCTGAGCTGGGTTTCTCTTCTAGAAATATACTATCTAAGCCTGAGACACCTCAAAGATGTTATGGGATTGCTAACTGAACAGGAATATTTATCTAGCTGATGCAGGGAAGTTTCTTCCTAGCAATAATACCCAGCAACAGAATTTCCTGAAACCTACTATACACTTCCATCAGTTCATTCAGAACTCATTATTTTCTAACAGAGCATATAAAGGTACTTGCCTTTTGACTGGAAGTTTATAAGTAAGTTTCACTGTTGCTTCAATTTAATAAATAGCATTTATGCTTGTTAATATAGCCTGGTTAGCATACTCAGCATAAATGATACAGTTCAGCCAAGGCAAAAATGCATCAGCTGATGAGTAGTATTTGATTTTCCCAAAGTGTGATGAAATTGTGGGCTATTTGACTGAAGGTTTCTGATTTTGCTCCATAAAAGAGCCACCTGTAATTAGACTTCAGCAGAAAACAAGACTTAAATATTACATGGACAATGCAAGATATGTTAACATATGTAACATTCATAATGAAAAGCCATCTAAAATTGTATTTTAACTCTAAATAATATCAGTAACAAATGATAATTTGTCTTCAGCCAAAAAATATAAAGCCCTGATTTTACCTGGCACTGGATTTACATTTCCTTACACTTAAACATTCATTTAGAATATATAAATAATGTTATAAAGACACATTTAAAAAGACGTTAACAGTTTTTAACTTCTTTAATGAGCTGTGAGAACTAGTACATTTATCTTTGAGATGCTTACCATTAGGAATATCTTGAGTGAGATAGTAATGCCTAACGTATTTAGTAATTAAAAAGAAGTGGAACAAGTCTGAGGTGATGGAGAAATTTCCATTTTCATTTCCTAAAATCCCTTAAGAGTTTGTGCCAGCCCCATCCTTGTTCACACCAGTTCTTTTCAGACAGGGCATATAAGAGTATGTGCTGTATTGTTTGTGGTAAAGGAAGTCTAACCTAATGAATCAGCCTACTGTGTGGGCAGGAGTATTCTTCAGAAACACAGACGGCCAAATTCAAAGGTAATTACAATGGATTTCTGAGGGGAAACCACGTCGTGAGATACAGAGAAACAGTTTAAAGTGGATTTAAAAAAAAAATGCTTGATTTGGCCAAGACACTGGAAATATCGGACAGTTTAGAAGAAATATGAATCATGACTGACCTATCCCTCCCCAATATAAAACCATTATCTTGCAGTTGGCTGCACTGTACAGTGTTTTGCTGCTAACAATGGCAAAACTGCCCTTAACGTCTGTTAGGATAATTTGACATTAAAAATTATGTGATGCTAATAACATCAAAGAACCACCACTGTCATAGAAACATAATCGCAGAACAGCTAGGGTTGGAAGGACCCTTAAAGCTCATCCAGTTCCAAACCCCTACCACGGGCAGGGACACCTTCCACTAGAGCAGGTTGTTTCAAGCCCTTCCAACCCGGCCTTGAACACTGCCAGGGATGAGGCAGCCACAGCTTCTCTGGGCACCCTGTGCCAAGTGTCTCACCACCCACACAATAATCATTAAACACTGTTTATCTGTTATTGGTATTTCCAAACCAGCAGAGGTTAAGCTACAAAGCCATTCTACTACCTGTAGTATCTGAGAGGATTTCAGATCCATCTTCACTCATCACTATACTCCAGAAAATAAGTATGCAACCCAATATAGTAAATCCAGGGGAAAAAAATCCACTGGTTTCTTATCTAAAAATGGATTATAGCGCTGAGTTATTAAAAAGAAATCCTGCTACATTTTTAACCTAACAGGTTCATTGTTAGAAACTCAGCAAAATGAAAATAAACATGAAAAAATCTCAATTTTAGTGTTTTCAATACCCTTCTTAGAAATCAAAAGGAAATCAAAATGAGCAAAGCAGCAAGAACAGGCTGAAGATTTAAGACAACAGAATAAATACCTCTGCTAGGCAGAAAATAAAACTAGTAATAGTAAAACCCCTAAATACATGGTGTAGATAAACATAAGGATTTTAATGACCCATATGCCCACAGAAGCAACAACATACAGTATGTGACAAAAGTTCAATGGATGTTCATATTTTAGGAGCTTGCTAACTGCCCTGGGTAGAGGAGATAAAAGAATTTATGCAAAGGTTGGAAAATTTGGCCCTAGAGATAGGAAGCCCAGCCTGGCAAGAAGACTGAGGATGGTGAAAGGGTCTGTTAGCAGCACATAGCAGCATACTGCTCACTGAGCTGGCAGTAGTATTAACTGCTGGGGAGATGTGCTTATATAATTATAGTATGCTTGGTTTGGTTTGGGGTTTGTTTTCTTTTTCCACAAGTACAGATCATCAGTGAATAAAAAGCCAAGACATCAGTGTACTTTGAGCAAGTGGGCAAACCTGACAGTATATAACTCCGACTTTACTCTGAATTGTAGCAAGGAACCCAAATAATTATGCTGCAAGATGAGAAAGGATGTTAAGAACCAGTATAATTTTCTTTATATTGCAGTTGTAAAATTCTTCTGCAGGAATGCACATTTTTAACTTTTCAGGGCTTGATGGGGCCCCCTCTTGCTGTTACAGTCTGGACCCACCAGAACATTATTGCTCTACTTGTTTCTTCCTCTGAATTAATAGTCTGAAATGATCCATGGTCTGTTTATATCCACTTACTATTATGCCATTAATTATCCTTTCGCTTAAAAAGCTATTACACCTCCCTGATGGCTGCGCTACTGAAGTGTTTTCTGAAAACATTTATATTCTCTTCCAAACTTAATTATGCTTGTGAAAAAAATCCATGTTGTTTGAAGTTAAATTAGTATGTGCATTCATACCTTTCACACCCTCTTCTCTCTTACTCCCCATAATACCAGTTTGGCTGCTACTCACATTCATATATGTAAAATGAAGAAGGTTAAAATAAAAATAGTATGAATGGAAGAACATATGGAAAACTGAATGCTAGAATAGTGTGCGGTTGACAAATGGATTCATTCCCAGATCTGAATAAGTAAAGAATTAGATACAAAGAATGATGTAGGGAGAGATTTTTGGGGGAGTAGACAAGAGTCATAAAAATTACTCCATTAAACAGAAAATATTAAAGATCATCTAAGTTTCTTATGGTTTGGAAATTGAGAATATTGTAAATTTACCCACTCTGTATGATGCATTAGTATCATTACACCATATTGGTCACAATAACAATGCAAGATGTGACTGCACAGAGCATGTACTGAACCAGGGATGCTCCAGCCATACAAGCATCAGGATCTGCAGGAAGTATGACAGAGAAAGCAGTGATGAAGAGAAAGGTACAACAAGATCCTATGTTTATGGAGTGTTATTTACAACTTCATGCATATCTGTAAAAGAACAGGGTCCCTATCATTAGATATAACTTGTTTTTAAACCCAGATCCTTCATCTTTGGACATTTGTGGCTGAGAACTGTAAACTGCTTCTCTGCTTCATAAAAATTACAGACGCTTTGTTATTCTATAATACATTAGAGACAAACACATAAGGGCACCTGGCATTTTGGTACAAGTGCATCCCTACTTTAAGCCGCAGGAGGCACTGTGGACTTCACTCAAAGATAGGTATGTATGTCATGCATTCATACATAAATAAACCTGCTCTGGTACTATTTATCAGTCTAACACACCATAAAGCTCAGTGCGGGCTACAAAAGTTATCCCGCAAACTTGGTAAGTAATGCAGTTAGGCAATTTGCCTGAAGTTAATCTAGCATTCCTATACTTACTATAGCATATCCATAACTGTGCTGCTAGCAACATACAAGTAGTAACAACTAATCTGAAACAACATTGGGTAAGGAAAGCTGCCGCCAAGAAGTAGTTACTGAACTGAAATAATATGTTTCACCTCAGCCTGTATGTTAGAACATTCAACTTCAGTGTTGTCTATAAAAAGATTCTCTCATTCTCCTTATTCCACCTTCCTCCACTGCCCTCCACATACACGCATTTTTAAATCCTGCTCTCTACTGAAGAAAATAAGCTACCCTTTCAGCTTCACCTTCCACAGGGCAACTCCCACCTGGTATCTCAGGTCTGTAATATATGGCTCTCACAGAATGCTGAAAAAGGCTGCATACATTACGCTGGCCTCTGCTGCCCACAGCTATTCGCCCGAATGATCCTTCTCTTTGCGTTTTCTGAGATGTTTCTTCTCACTTATTTTGCCTTTTGAAGAATAAGGAACAAGCAGCAGAAAAGGGAACACAGCAGAAGAGGCAGGTAGTACAGATTTCTCCCAGCCCTCACAACAGACAGTATTTGTGCCACTAGCTTCTTGTGCTCTTATCACATCTTAACGTATCTTAGGCTTGACTAAAGGACATGGTTCCTGAAGAAAAGTGAGTAAACCAAAATGCACTGGAAAAAAATCATCACAAAATATGGTTGAGTTCTCAGAAACTGAAACTAAAAGAAAATTACAATACTTAAACCCAGTTTGCACTACAAAAGCCATTTCACAACTTGTCTTTTTGTACTACTCCTGTTAATTTTGTTTCATAGGACATTCGGTTACAAGCAAAGACTTTTATCATTGGACAATATATTCTCTTAAAGCCTTACATTCGTGACGTTTGCACCTAAAAATTCTATGACTTTTCCTTCTTGCCAGCTTAATAAAATTCTAAGAATCTAGATAAACCCTCTGCCATACAGGCTGCAGGAATATTGAATCTGAAGGGTTACCAACTGGAGGATAAACTTCCCTGGTACCTTCACAATCTAGAGTTTCAAAGGGTTCAAAGATTCAAACAAGATTTATTAGACTTCAGCTTGGCTTCTTTCATCTTCCCCCACCTTTTACATATGCTTTGCTTGAATAATGACTTGGGTTTTCCTGATTTCTTGCCAAAATTACTCAGAAGAGTGACACTATGTCAGCCTTCAGGTGATGGATGAAGTAGAAATGCAGAGGAAAAAGATACTAAACAGTAAATACTCTCTTAAAGCCCATTAAAATCTGAAAGGTTTCTTAAATATTCATATTCATAGGACACGTTTTCAATTGATGTATTTCCCATCTGTCTACTTGCTTGTACACTGCAAGAGTTTGTATGTCAAAATAAGAGGCATTTGATGATGTTAGTACTTTTTGATAAATTGGTTAATTATAACACAATCCAATATAACAATGATCAGTTTATGAAAAACAAATTAAGAATGCTCTTAGGATTATTTTTCAAACTGCAATATGTTTCTCATAAAGATAAATAATGATGAACCTCTGCTTCATTTATTAATACTGTTTGATTCTGGAGGGGAAAATATTTAGTACAATGTTAAACATGTTCTGGCTGAGTGAGGAGATACATATATATATATAGTAAATACATGAAGTTTGGCCACACTATGCATACTGTATGCAGATTTTTCCATCATAGTTACTATTCTGAAAACAATTTTTAAGACTGATTAAGACGGTACAGGACAAGTAATGCAATTCACCTTTTCTCTGTGAGAAAACAACTTCTTAATGTTTGATTTTGTAACATTTACATTTGATAAAGGTCATTTCTAATTAAAAAGAAAATAAATTAGGAAAAAAAAAAATCAAAGCCAACACCTCAGCACATCTTTCTAATGTCCTTCAACAGCACAAACCATTCTACCACTGCTGAATTACAGGAGGAGAAGGAGCTAAGCACTTTTCCAGAACCAGGTCCCATTTCTTAGTATGGCATATCATAGCCACCCAGCCAAACCCTCAACAATACACGAAGAGCCCTGCTAGATTTCCTCTACCAGACATCTACCCTATGCAGAGATAACCATGTAAAATACCGTATGTGAAGAAGAAAATCTGGTACAATAAGATTTTTAATTAGTTTAATGATTCTGTAACACACTAAATAGAAAGACAATATTTTGCATTCTTACTTAATCAGAAGTGAACAAAAGCTTTTATTTTTCCTGCCTGATCACCAGAACATTCATAGGGCTCACTCAGTCAGAGAACATATATCTTATTCTGCTGAATACTGATGATTTGTACATGTAAAACTAGACATTATATTCCTTTTTGAGACAGCAGAACTTCCAGTTCCAAGTCAGCTTCCACAATAAAAATAATCAGATTGTAAACAGCATGGAATAACAGATATTAGTCAATTTTTATACCATCAGCTGACTCTCTGCAATGCAAAACATGTCTAATTTTGTGAAATACAGTTTTTAAGATGTCAGGCTAAATCCCAAATGATTAAATGATAAGTGGTTGGATTCCAGAGAAGGGCCTTCTGATCCCTCTGTGTGTGTATTTTCCACCTCCTTTTTATATTAGTATGGAATAAACTGAAAATAGAATTTCCAGAGGCTGGCAGTGAGTCCTGACAGTACTGACAAGCACCAGACAGACATCACTGACATGGGGTGAGCTGCAATGAATTCTCAGAGGATAGCACCTTGTACATTCTCAGACCTCTTGCTGCTGTGCTTAGATAATCTGCAGAGTAACTCTCAAGTAACTGGGTTAAAAGAAAAGTTGCATTGCAGTGCCTTTCTCAGAAGCAGTCAGATGCAAATTCTCTTTGGATTTCATTCAGCCTGAGATCTGACTTCAGGACTGGAAGTGTCAGAGGCACATTCTGTCTGGGCTTTTCTCTGCAATGTACAAAACCCCCTCAATTTCTACCATGTCCAGTGTGAACTGAAGGTACATGGCATCTACCAAGGTGCTCATCAAATCAAAATAACATATCAAGTCTCCTATGAGATTATACTGGTATGAGTAGAGAGTAAACCAAGTTGCTATTTTAGGCTTCTGTATTCCCAGATGTGTGAATCACTAAACAGAGTAGGAAGAAAATTAATCTACCGCAATGTCTCATATTCCTGTGCTAGTTCAGGGTGTCAGTATAATCAGAACTTTAAGTTAATAACATTTCATGTTTGCTTAAGACTGTGGATATCTACATGCCTGGCAGGACTTACAAATGCCAGATCCAGATCTGAGCTGAAAGTTTTGATCCAAAATGAACTTCAGCTATTGAATGTGATGATTTGAATCTATTCATCTCTGTTGAAGCGATGTTGATGATACCCAGAACATTTGGAACTCTAATTAAGAATACAATTTCTTTTAAATGATGAATAATGCAGGAGTTCATTCTTTGATGTTACACCTACTACAGTTCGCTCATCGCTTCTGTGACAATGTATGTCCTTTAAAAATAAAATAAATCTCTAGTGAATTCCACAAAGGTATATTTATAGTATTAAGAGATAATTATTCTTTGTGAGATTTGGGTGACGTCACAGAACAGATAAACGTACTTTCCATAGATGACTGAATTGAAGGGAAAACTTCCTCTTCTGCATGTAAAATGTGACACAAGAGCTAACCAATGTCTTATTAACATTAGTGCTGAATTGCACTTAGTGTTTTTCTATTTATTATTCAAAACAGATTTCTGAAACATTACTAAATACATTCAAGCTTGGAATTCTCTTGCATTAGAAGCTAGTAAGGATATATCCTTATAGCTGTTCTAAATAAGTTCTGTGGAAGTTGAATTTACTTGAAGAAACAAACTAGAGAGCTGCATGTTTAATAGGATTATTGTGTAGGAAGAAAAATAAAGAACAAGAACAAATCCACTGCTATTGAGTCTTTAGTTACTCCTGCATAATTCCTTTTTCCACTTGTACTTTTACATTCAATGTCAGCACTGAAATTGTGCTAAGGGCATAATCTAAGGCACACCACATTAGGCCTCAGCCTATTTCCATACAAATAACACATACTTGAAAAAGTAAAAATAGCTAAGCTATTTGCTTCAGTTGTTTGTACATGGCAAATGCCTGTAAACAAACAAGGCTTGTTTTCTCTGAATATTTGGCACCTGGAATGTAAGACCATACAGAAGAAAACTTCTAAGGAAGCTGAAGTAACTGAGAAATAAGTGAGTACAGCTGCATTAACACACCAAAGGAGAATAAAAGCCTCCATAAAGAGGGAAAAGAATTAATAAAATCAGGATGTAATAAGCTAACACATTATTTTCTAACTTCCTGCAGAGCTACCAATATAAAATGCAGAACTATACCAGTTATGCATTTTTTTATACTTAAATGCTTATTTGTCAAAACCTTGACTCAACCTTGACTTACATTTAATTTCTCTACCTCCATCTGCCTCAGTGTAAAGTTACATTTTACACCTAACAGTTCTTACCTTGGTACAACCCTTTTCTGCTCACTCTTAGAATCATGGAACTTCAGTAGCACAAAGTAAGCCCTGAAAATCCTGGAAACAATTCCTGCTGGGAAAAAAACCCTTGTTTTCTGTGGACCTGCTTCATTCCCCTACCACATGACTCTTCAACAGCTCACTATTTACTGACAAGAATACTAGCTAGAGCGGCTCTGATTCACTGTTACGGGAATGGCCAGGGAGCCCTGAGGCTGAAAATACCTTAAGCAGCTTTAGAAAACAGAGAGGACACTCACTCTTTCTACAAAATAACCAATTTAAGATATTGTATCCAGGTGCAGAACATCTATTGCAGTGTCTGAGTATGATGACAAAAGCAAATCATTCTTGTGGGATGACTGTATTTCAGATTCTTACTGCTTCTGCAGGGGTATATTGCATTATTTAAAAGAGTAAAACTTTGTTCTAATTCTGAAACAGCCTTATGGAGACTAATAATCAGTAGCACTTATCACAAATTCCTGACATGAGGAAGAAATAACACTAAAAATGCAAATCTAACTGACTGGAATATGGAACAGGTTGGACTATAATGCTTCTAAGTGACATTATTTATTATTAGTAGCAATATTAGTTAATAGTAGGAACATATTATTATAATCATTACTCGTAGTAAAAAAAGGAACTACAAAATTCCACATTTATGCAGCAAAAGACAAAGGTTCCCAGAGCCAAAGGCCTGAAGATTAGAAATAAAAGAAAGATGAGCCAAGCCTCACATTCATGACAGCATTTTCCTACAAGCAACATCTGAAAAGCACAGTTTGTACTGGGCTGCTCAAAGCCAGAAGGACAAGACGAAGGAAGAAGAGGTTAAGTGCACTCTTTGTGTTCCAACTTGAATAACCAATGTCATCCTGGCAAAGCAAGACAAAATGGTTTAGTGATTTCTTGATGGTTTTGGGTTGCTTTTTTTCTAAGTGGCCTGCCAACAAACCAGCATTCTCTAACATTCGGAGTTTTTGGAACATTTAGAATTAAGAAGTATACTTTTCCATGGCCTTAAGCATCGTGAGCAGTTTTTCAAGAAGCTTACTTGTAAATTTAGTGAGACACGTTGTATTATATTACACATATTCAATTCCTTATTACTGGGTTAACAATATACCCTTGGGGTTGTGAGGAATGAGAATAAATGCGCTTTTGGATTCTAAGAGTTAGGACTTACTAACTTGCTACCAATCAATCCTGACAGGTTAAGGCCATGGCATGATTTAAAAATTCCTTTTGAACTGTTCCAGACACAGGGCAGGTTCAGCACTCTGCTCCTTCTCCATTACAAGGAACAGAGCTGGTGAACATTCTGGGGGTCATAGTGTTTAATGACTACAACTTTCTAGATGCAATGAAGAAAAGTGAGCATGTCTCATATATATTTTTAAGAATGTCTTTGAGTATCTCAGGTATCTCCAACTAAAATACCAGGCAAGCTTCTTTCTGTAACTGCAACTAATTTCTAACTGCACACCCTATCATAAATGAATAACAACACTCTGATGCATGACTCGGTGCAGGTAACACTGAAACACACGAACTACATTTCTCTCTAGGAAGTATTCAAACTAGTGGTGGAAGCACTGCTTAAGCTCCTGAATGACAGTATCTTCACTGAAGTCAAGCATGTAGTAACAAGACAACGGGGAATGGTTTTAATATGACATGGGAGATTTAGATTAAACATTGGGCAGAAGCTCTTCCCTGTGAGGGTGGTGAGGCGCTGGCACAGGGTGCCCAGAGAAGCTGTGGCTGCCCCATCCCTGGCAGTGTTCAAGGCCAGGCTCGACAGGGCTTGGAGCATCCTGCTCTAGTGGAAGGTGTCCCTGCCTGTGGCAGGAGGTTACAACTGGATGATCTTTAAGGCCCCTTCTGACCCAAACCAGGCTGTGATTACTTGATTCTACGATACATGTTTCATAGGCCACAGTGAAAGCAAAAAATGAAGAACTGTGCTGTGCCTAGTTCCGTACTAGAAGATGCTTCAATACATGAAGCTCATCCCCCTGGGACCATACACTGTTGTGCAGTATACAGCAAAGCTTGATCACACAGCAAATTTGATCAAATATATCACTTGCTGCCAACACTACAGAAACCAGCCTAACTCTCCTAAAGGTGCCTCAGCACCACATTCTTTCCCAGATTCAGTACAGTCAATAGTATCATCCTTGTGTTGGGAATTACAGATCCTACGGACATGGGATCTGCTATTCCTGTTTTCACAGGTAATTATCTAAGTACCAACACCAGAATATTAAGAATGTTACTTTCTTCAGGTAGAAATCGTGTGCTAGTGCTGTAGTAAAGTTGATTCCACTTAGCAGTTGGTTTTAATGCATGTGCTAAGTGCATAAAAGGAGCTGTTAAAACATTACAAAAGGTTAATCAATGAAACCCTCATTTCTGAGGACATGTATTATGTTGTTTCATTATTTTAAATCCACAAAAAGAAAACAAAAGTTATTTTCACATTTTAAAAGAATGCATCCTTCAAACGTTGCATATACATGTATTCCCTGGAAAACACATAAGGGAAAGCATGCCTCTAAACATGCTTTTCTTTAGTAAGGAAATATTCTTTCTTACATTAGTAAGTAACTATTCCATACATCTCTTAGTAAGAAAATATTCTATACATCTTTTAAAGGAAATGTATAGAATCTTTAGTATTTGTCGTCAGTGAAACAGTTCAATAAGACCCTGCTTAGTGTTAGCATAAACTATGTATTTTATACTGGGTGCTTAATGGCAAGGGAACAGAGTTGAGTTTTTTCCCCTATCAAATATGTAAGCTTAATAAGCAAGCTTTTTAAAGACAACATCATCTGCCATTCAGCTTAACAGAAACCAAACGGCTTTGGTTGCTCTGTTTCACCTCAGTGCTGATGTGCTGCTGCTTCAGCAGCATTTGAAAATTAAACGACACAATGTGCAAAAATGCTTGAAGGTATTCACCATCTTTTTTAAGACCAAAGTAAAGGGAGAGCTAGCAATACAGAACTAGAAAATGCTTTTTCCTGAGTCTATTTTTGCAGCTAAAGGTAGCCGCTTCTGTGAGCTAAGCTGAAAAAAACCTAGACAATTCAGACTGTACCTGATGCCATTTCAAGGAAGCACTCTGATAGAAACTGCTTTTAGTTCTGTCAATGTCAGTACAAAATTACCAAAATGCCAAAATACACATCCCAGTTGTGCATGACTGTGCTAACCAAGAAAACAGGAAGGGCAAAGCTGACTCAGAAGAGCTGCACTGACCGTGTAAAAAAAAATGGAATCCATCCTTTGGGCTAGATGCCATTCTGTGTCATTGATGCAAACCTGGAGGTCAGCAGAAGCACTATGAATTTACAATGGCATGACCGAAAACAGAATCTTTCCTCTAGCACATAAGTTTTGTGCAGCATAAAATATGTATGGATGCTTGACAACTTTTCCTTTCATTATACACAAAAGTGACTCTCTCTTCTCTCTAAAGTAACACTGTCAAACCAAGAGGGACTGCCAGAAACCTGTCACAGATAATAATCTATTTGCCCAGGTTCCTGAATAGCAATGAAAAAGAAGATACTGAGTGTCAGTTCCTAGCACATAAATTAAAGTTCCATGCCTGTAATTACGTCCTGTTCCCCCCTACCCCCAGCAAAAGAATCATGTTTGATATTACAATGACTTTTAATTATTTTCCTGTAAGTAAGTGGCTAGAGATATTGTGGGACACCTACCCAAGGATTAGTGATAAGTAAGATTAAAAGCTGCAAAACTCCTTGCAAACTCAAACAAGTTTCAAGGACATCTGCACTAGAAAGAATATTCCTGGTATTCCTCCAAGTGCCAATGCTGCAAATGCCTACTTTAAAAGAAAAGAAAATCTCTTTTTTTTCCCCTTGCATTTGGAGAGTATGAAAAGGTGAAAAGATAGCACTGGCCGTTTTAATCTACTTAGTTAATGGCTTCCTCCCACAGCGGCTCTGCAGAGTGTTACGTGGCCCACTGCTTGAAGGTTCTGTGCCCTTTTTACGAAATGCTATTATGCGGTACATGTAGGCAACAATAACTTACCAATGAAGGTCCAAGACCTCTGGTCTCCCAGGCTGTCCCTAAACATGTTTTTTAAGTGTATGGAAAACAAATATAGTATGTTCTAAGTGGAGACCCTCTCTGCTGTTGTTTCTTGTTTCTGAAAACACGATAAGAATTAAATCAGCTACAAGGTGAACTAAAGAGCTAACCTAGCACTAAGTGGAATTAGAATTTTCAAGGAATACTAACATCTATGCAAAAGTTTACAGGAACCATCTCATTCTGTCATTAATAGACAAATGGGCTTCTATAAAATTCCTATGTTTAAGCCATTGGTGCTGGATGGCATTCATGCTGCTGCTGAAAGCACTGGCTGACCTTATTGTGAGGTTGTCACCTTTACAGAAGAGGAGGCAGAGATGGCAAACTAGTATATTGGGAGAAAGAGCATAATGTTTCTGATATCCAGTCTTTCATATATCAGAAAACATTTCCTTCTCCATTTATATTATATGAATGCTCAATGGTGTCCTGGGAATACTGCTGTCAGGATGTGCATTAACACAACAAATGTAACTACAGCTCTTGTCTCTATTTTATCCTTTTGATTATTCCTTTATTACTAATCTAGAAGGAAAATAGTACTTCAAAACCACACATTTACCTCAGTCAGCACATGTAAGTCCTCAAAAGCTTTGAAACACAAACAGAAATATGTTTTGCCATGTCCTTTCCAACATCGGCTTCTTACTGATCCAAGAGGTAATGCTGGGTTTAGGTAAGCATCTTTGGCTTGCTAAACCAATCTTTAGAGAGATGTCTCTTCATGCTATTTTATATTCAACAAAAATATGTAGACAGAGGACACAAGTAAAAACTATGTTCTTCAGGTAACCGAAAATATTGGGCACCTCTGTAGCATTCAGTGCTCAGAGGCTTATCTCTCATCCATCAAAGTCAAAAGCAAAATTTTCACAGACTTGACTAGAACCAGACAGGCAATAACTGATGGCGATGGAGTAAGCAAAGGGCAACACGGAAAGCAAATAAAACTAATTTCGCTTCCTGCCAAATTTACTGAATTAAAAAAGAATTAAAAGGGTAAATTTCCAACCAGTTCCATCCAGCTCTACTGATATCATTTACAATCCTTCTATCAGGAAGTTAAAATTACCATGTAACTGTTGACTATCATACCTTTTTCCTGAATGAAATTTGGTGCTACACAGAGACTGCTTAAATAGCAGTTGTAAAAAGCCTTATTTACTCTTTCCATGCTAAAACAGAGAAGGCCCTGCAAAGGTCCCTTCTAACTTTGTTCTACAGCCAAGAGGAAATGATGCCAAAGAAAAGAAAACTGAACTTCAGTCTCCTGTATACATTTAGGAAGCCTGTCAGGAAGAACAACCTCATTTCTTGATTCTCAGGTGCCTCCATGCTTGCAAGGTACCAGCGCAACCAACAAACAGCTATATCATCCTTCAGTGAAGTAGCCAAAAATGGTTCTATGTTTTAGAATGCATACCCCGTGCTTGGTGGGCAGCTCTTCAGTGAAAATCAGTGAGTGATGAAGCAGAATTCACAAAGCCCCTGAACTAAAGTCACTGGTTTTCTTAGACAGAAAAGTCTGCAATCAGGAACTCTATTTCTTGCTCTGACTGGTCTGAGTATGTACTGTACCGAGATGCAAAAAATAGACAAGGAGAAAAAACATGTAGAAGAAAGAATAACAACTACTCCAAGCATGTCTGTTTCTCAGTTCTGTGGAATTAAAAAGCACAAATATCTATTCATGTAACTGCATTCACTGCTTAAAGTCATTGGCCAAAAATAAACACAAAAAGACATAAAACTGGCTATCTGTGAAGAAAATAGTTCTCTAATATTCATACTCTTCTGATGCTAAGTCATCATCACACTGTCTTCTGTGGACAGAATCTGCGTCTCTCATCTTGATCATGCTGATAAGTGCCTCATGGGTATCTGCCTCCACTTACTAACATTCAGTTATAAAGCAGAATCAGTAATATGGAAAAGACCTGGTGGGAAATGTCATCTCCCCACCAGAAGCGCATTTTTGCTGTGTGTGTACAGATTCCTTATTTAAGCCTTCATTTAGCAGCAGAGGCAGAAAATACTTCTCAGTTCCCACACAAAATGCCCCTGGGAATTGTCACTGGAAGAATACCACTTCAGATCTGTCACAGAGTGACATTTTATTACCTGAAGGATGTTATCTTAACCCGGAGTCTAAAATATAAATGAACTGCAATTCAGATGACTTCAGATCTCGCAGAAAGACACAAGGGTGGAAAGTTTTCCAGAAAGATTCCATGGGTAGAGGTCTGATTTATTCAATACAGATAAATATGATAAAAATATATTCATATCCCAACTTTTAATAAGTTTATGGATGACTGGAAGAGCTAAAGACATCCGTGACAACAGCTGATATGCAGAACAAGATGTTAACTAGGAGAGTTGGAAGAGGGAAAAAGGAGCTCCAAGCAGATAAATTCAATTTAATGGCAGAAGATTTTGGACACTGAAAGCTTTTCTGTTAAGATATAATGGGCCAAAGGAGACGATGCCCTTTTTCAGCGACTTATCATTTGTACTGTGGGATAAAATCCAAAGGATCTTCATAGAGCCTCTAGTATTTAAGTTGAGCAGAGAATGTTTAGATATGAAAGGTCAGACCTGTCTATGAAAAGACAAGCGAGAAAGTAAATAAAGGATAAATCAGGAGACTATGTCAGAATGTGCCAGCATCAAAACTTCACCTTTTCTCAAGAGGCAGAGAAGTTCTCTTCTGTATTGAAACAGGGATTTGAGGTTTGCTGATTACAAACAATGGAAAGCCACTACATGATTCCTCAGGAGTGCTACTTTGAGTGCTACAATTATGTCTAAGCAACACTCTTCCTGTTTGTTAATGGGTTACCAATTCTTCCGCATGTTGAAAGCTTTAGAAAAGGTCAGTATCATTAAGAAGGAATTTGGGTTAAGCTGCTGAACCTGGTAGATATAACTAAGTGGAAGAAATGATGGCAAATGGAACATGGGCTGTGGCTTAACCCTGCACTGAGCAGCATTTGCATGTGGCTTTGGGAAGAGCTTCAGAAGAGTTTTTCTGGCAGAGAGGTGTGGGAGGATGACATTTTCCAGTTGCTGATTTTTTCTGTGCTCAAGAAAGAAGATGTCAGCTTGTAAAAACTCATAAAATAATTCAACTTCATCAGCAATTTGTTCTCCTAACTGCAAGATCCCAAATTCTGAGTAGGTTCTTAGAGTAAATAGGTCTCCTATACCAAAATTAAATCACTTTTAAAACTGTGGCAGAATATCAGATTCCTTTGGTATTCAAACTGCATGGGAAATCTGCCTTTAAAAAGTTATTGAAGAAAGCAAGAACACTTCTATCTCCTCAGCCTAGCACTGCTTCCATCAATCCTTGGGTAAAGCCAGCAGTATTCAGGAAGTTTTCCTGAATTCCATGATGCCAAAAGCAGAATTTCATCCAAAACTACACGAAGCAGTAAAGACAAATCTGACTCTTTTCTGAGATTCTCTCCTATAATAATTCCCTTTGCTGGGACATACACAACTATAAAGATATTAATCCCAGTTTACTCTGCAGAGAAAAAGTCAATAGGATGTTTAACTCTTAATTTACATACAAGCTTTTGCAGTATTTCACCTGTGTAATTCTGCACAGTCAGTAGCTTATTTCTTCTAATTAAATCTTTATTTCAGCTCTCAGTGGGCCTGATTTTCCTCTTACTAACAACAAACTTATTAATATAACTCTTATCAATCAAATGGTGGTAGTGTCCAAAAAAGATTAACATAAGAAAAAGCAAAATCCAGGCCTCTGACACTGTTTGACAGTCTCAGCGATCTCTTCATAGCTCAACATGCTTACTGGACATTTACCAGAATGCTGGGCAGGGAAGAGAAGGGAAGGACTTCTTTCTTGTTTAAAGACCTGCTATGAAGGAATGACTGGCAAGATGATGAAAAAAAGAAAAACTCTGCTCAGCAAGGAAAACCAAGCCGTATAACCACAAGGACAAATCAGCTTTGTCCCTTTCGTATGTACTACGGTCTGAAAGCTAAACTGCATATTAAGGTAAAATATTCTGTTACAGTCAAAATCTTGTTCTGGGCAAAGGAGTGTACATCTTATGGACATAGTGAAAAAGGTATCACTGATCTAACACATCTTTATTGCCCCCACCATTCACCAAGATGAAGCCCAGGATAGGTCAGAGTTTTGTTTGACCACTGTTAAACAAGGCACAGCCATGTCATGTAATACCTGAGACTCTGCTTTACCAGGTCAGCACAAAAGTCTGTTGCATTTTACTACATTTTACATTCGTGCTTTCTATTTGACCACATTACTGAATCCCTTCATTCACTATATACAGGATATAAACCAGAAAAAGTAGAATTAATTGGCATAAAAATAAAGTATAAACCTATTTGAATCCTCAGATTAGAAGTAGCTCTCACTCTTTTTAACAGTCAATTGATTCTGCTAGCTGATTATTTGATGTTGCCTACAAACCGTTTTACAATGTTCTGTAAACTCTTCACCTTTTGATTCTATAGATAAGTAGTAAACACAGGTGGGTGTACTATATGGGACTAGAAATACAGCTCCTTTAACTGTACCTCCTATGCAGTATTTCATTTTTATTTTTGTAAAGTGTCATCAAAATATTTCAAACTGAATTTGCCTTTCTCTCCTTAAACTAAATGCTCAAGTGAATTAGGTATGAAAGTTACATCAAGTCGACACGAAAATCTTCACATACTCTCTGATCCCTCCCAGGCATCACGAAGCACTTTCATGAAGTAGTTCAGTCAGTAAAGAGGTTTGCAGTGCCCAGCTACCAGTGAGAAAGGTGGGAATTTAGCTGTATTTGATACATTGGAAGGCTAGACTTGCCCATTTATTTGAACTCTATTCATGCTAAAATAGAGCTCCCTAGTCAGTGCATGCAGCTTTCATGTGTTTAAAGAATATTATGACACTGAAAGCCAGATAAACCAGAACTGTCCTCCACACTAGTATCTTTGGTACAGAGACATGCAGGAACAGACTGCCACCTGCACATCAGCACACAGCTGTCACATGGAATTCCTGCTGGTCAGTTCAACTACTGTTTCTACATCCAGCATTAGACTATGCCCCATAATGAGCTGCTGATGTCCCCATGTAAGCATGAAAGCTGGCACTAAAAGCTGCTCATGAAAGTGAGTTAGTAAATTACAAGAGGTGCATAAAATAAGGACTAAGAGAAATTAACTTCCTCCAGGGAAAGTACACAATTACAGGTGTCAGGCAAAATTACAGCAAAGCTCTGAAATACAGAACACACCTGCACCTAGGTTGTGGATCTAGTTAGCCTAATTCTTCATGATAAAAAGGGGGTGTACCTCCCGTTAGACAGAACTTTGATTATTCCTACCCTACACATGCAATTACATAGAAGGCTGCACACTTGACTACAGAAAATTTTGCTTTGAACAGCTGTTAAAAATAATCAGTGAGAAAATGTGCATCTTGTATCTATAGGACCACAACACACAGAAATCTTTGCGCCAAAGGCAGACCACTGCAACTTCTACATAAACCCAGCAGGTTTATATGCTGATGTCTTAATTCCCTGCACAAGAAGGGAATAAGAAGGTTGCTGTGATATTTGCTGCACAAGAGCAGCATTCTTTCTGCAGCCTTCCCTGGCAGATGCCATAGTTTGCCTTCCTGTGTTTGCACACGCAATTCATTTCACAGGCACTGAAACGCCTGTTGCAACCAAGAATGAAACTAAATATGAAAGTATAAAAATAAATCAATACCTTCCCGGAAAGCTATGCAAAACTAGAAAGTCCACATATTGAAAATTAAGCAATAAATGCATTTTTACTGTGGTATAAATTGTAATAACAAAGGAAACTGCTAACTCCTTAAAATACTCAAACTGTAGTATGTAGATAGCGGATTTTATGGAGATTAAGAACAGCATCATGGCTATAAAAATGAGTGGCTCCATTTGATTCTTGGGCTATTACATAAACTGATCACATGGAGTGAAAATATTTACTCTGAAAAACATTCAGTTCATAATACTTCAGAAGAAAGTCAGAATATGAAAACTCTGGTTCTACACCACAGTAGTTGTGGAGGTTTTGTGAGTGAAGGTCTAAGGGAAAGCAGAAAATCAAATTAGGAGTGCTCACATGTGTTTTCCTATCAGAATGTAAACATAATGGTATCTCAGAATGGTTTTATATCAAGACATACACTGGGTAAAATTAGTGGCAAGTTGTTGAAAGGCACGAGGAAGCTCATGAAGAAGTATTGTGCATAGCCACTTCTCCCTGTAGACTGGGATTTGTACTAAGCAGAGCTAAGGAAGAAAGAACTGCAGTTGATAATTTCATGTGTTTCCTAATTATGATGCACTAGCACCTAAACAAAACATGCCCGTTCAAGATGCTACTGTAGTACCAAAACATTACTTAATTCTTTCTTGAGAGTATTTATATGAGGCAATGAAATATTAAGTTGCAATCTATGGTGTTGACTTTTTATGCTAAAACAAAATGTAATGATGGAAGGAGGCACATATTTCTCATAAAACCACTCGAATTTCACGAAACAGGCAAACTCTGATTTTTAGTTGTTGTTATTCATATTTTACTCGGTTCTATGGTTAAAATAATGATTTTCATTTCATGCCTATTTCATTATTTTCATTTCACCCTACTTCACTAATAGGGTGAAAAGAGAAAACTCAAAAATGTCCATGTGCCAAATGAAATGTTCCTTTCCTACATAATATGTTTTCCCATTAAAAAAGGCATTTTTATTTTTTCTTACATTTCTTCACATTCCTTTTTATGTGACTATGCAGACAATACATTTTCAAATAGAAATGAAATAGGTAGACATAGAAGCACTGTTATAGCTAGACCAGTCGACCAATCCTGTCGAAGACTGAAGACTCCACTATGAAATTAAGAGCAAACAGTAACCACAGATGATTTCAGGCAAAAACAGGCTGAGAAATTAGGTTGCCGTAACTGCTATTTGACATAATCACTGGGTTGGGCTTTTTATGCGGAACTAGATCCATTTGCAAGCGACTCTGTATCTTCCAACCATGATTAGGTTATGACTGCTCTGAAAAGTGTCAACTGTCATGACGCAGCTACAGCTGATCCAGAAATGCCCATAAAGAATCAAGACTGAAAGCATAATTTATCAAAATAAAAGTATCAAGTAATATCAAAAAGCGATCAACTGACACTAACCCACACCCTTTTTTCCAGCAACAAACCTAACCCTGCACCTTATACCAGTATTCCAAAACCTACTTAGTTAGGTGCTAAAAGCTCTGATACTCCGGTAGCATGACTCCAAAGCACACTTAGAGAATGCCACAGTATTCTTCATGCCAGCCTTGTGGTTAAAACTAATGTGGTTGGGGTTTGTGTTCTTTTTTTTTCTCCCTTTAATGAGAGCTTCCTAATTATTAGGAAGTAACAGGAGCAGCCTAATTATTAGGCTAATCTCGACATGGAGTACGCTCCTCCTTTGAAACCAAACACTTCTGCAGAGAAGACTGCAAGACAGATTGGAAGGAAGGAAAATAGAAGCAATGCTGCCTCAGAGACAAGTGGCAATACTTTGTCTGGGCTTCACAACAGAATATTTGTTTCTTCTTTTTTTAATCTAACAACTGTTTCAATATTCTTCTACCTCTTACTCAATGAAACAGGATTTAATGTAGATAAAGTCTGGTAAAACAACTGCTCTAATTTTAGGTCTATGATGCTTTTAAACAAAACCAAGAAAAAGGATACCAATTAAAATAAAACAGCACTTACCTGACGAGATGTCTATTCGGTTCTTCTTCACTTGGGTGACATTGATATGGACACTGACTTTGCCCTCGTTTATGTCGATCTCAACGTTCCCCAGGTCATCTGCAAAGTTGCTGAAGACAAGAAGTCCATTGGGGTTCCAGGTTCGGAAAAGGAAACTGACTGAAAACAGGTCCTGGCTTGGACGACCAGGAACCTCAAGGTAACTGGTTGCATTGAAAAAGACAGGCACTGTATGTGGCTCCACACAAGAAAAACTTAAATTTCCCTAAGTAAAACACAAGAAAAGAAGCAAAATCATAAGCAAAATGTAAGACTCCACTACATTCATAGCTATCTCTAGAAAAGTGTTCTAGGTTTTATTAAGCCTTGACTACTGTGATTGATGAAAGCTGCATGCAAAAATGTGCTATTACTATTATTATTGTTATTGTTGCTATTGCATTGTTGCTGATGTTTCTTTTTTTTTCTAGCAATGCCCCCCGTATTTTGTTCTGAACAAGTACATAATAAGAGGCAGTCTTTGTCCTATACATTTAAAGTCTAACTAAGATAAAGATTAGATAAAAGCAGTAAAATTCCAAATTCAAATATGAAGAAATTAATCACAGAGAAACTCCAGCTTGTTTGTGACCACCAAAGATGCTTACAACACAGCAGTAATTCCTCCTTTTATAAAAATGAAATACAGCTTTCCAAATACCATTACATCAATGTGTCAATCAATACAGTACATGAAGTTGTGAAAGAACATATAATACCTCATGAAGAGCCAGCCTCTCTGTTTTCTGCTAGATAACACTGGAAAAGCTAATACTTCATTTCATTAAATAGAAGGATTTGGAGTACACGATCATGATCAATGCCTAATGCTTGTAGTAACTCAATAATTTTCTCTGTAGAAGAAACTGCAGTTTTCACACTGTAAGATTTTACTCTTCGGGACACTGACAAAAATCCAGTCAACTTTATTGATCGCAAGGCTTTAAAAGAGCCTACCTATAAAGGCCAGCAGAATTAGTATCAACTACATTACCAGGTTGGCAGCCTCCATCATCAATTAAGAAACACTGATGTTTGCAATAATAGGGAACTAGAGATTTCTTCATACTGATCTCCTAAATGATTCACTCCTATCTTTATCATAAAACCTCAGCATTACAAACCATGTTCTTCTCATACACATGTGCTTCACGGGTAACAGCAAATAGCCAAGAATTTAGGAAAATAATCAGCTAAAACAAGTATAGGAAACTTTTAAATTACAGTGTGATGAGCAAAAGTACAACTATTGTCTCAGTAAAGGCAAAGGGCCTCCACTTAACTCCTTTGTTGCTAAGGTGCTCGGCTATTCTGAGTGGGGTTTTTTGTTTAAAAACTGCCTAGAGACTGTAAGTTTTCAGTCAACTAACCATCAAATCCAAATAGTTAACTCATTTGTTTGACTAGTTTTAGTCTCAATATTTCCAAGGGTGCTACAGAATATTTTTGTTTAAACCACAGATTTTAAATACAGATAAAAAATAAGCTGGACAGTGACTAAAATACCCTCTGCAACCCTCTGCTAACATCCTGTGGTCACAACTACAGTCACGACTTCTGCTACACAGTCCTGTGGAGACACAGAAGGCAACAGCAATTCATAAGAGCTGACATCTCACAGTTCAGTTAGATTCCAATTAAGTAATGCTCAGAAAGCATTTTATTAGATATTTTTAAGAGTTTCTTTTTCTGCCTTGTTACCAAGAGGAACTAACAATTTCCTCGTAACAAGGTGGCTTTCATATCCAACTGACACTCTCCTGTCATCCAGATGCTTTGGATAGTCGCATGTATAACACCTATAAATGTTAATGGCACTAAATGCATTCAAATCCTTTTTCACACCATCACCAGCATAACTGCTTAAAAGTTTTCTTGAGGAAGTTAAGATATACTTCTAATTTCTTTGCTAGTTATTATTTTCCCTACTGAGCTATTCATTAATCTGAACTGGATTATCAATTCCCTCTTTGACTGTGAAGTACAGCCCATCTGATATAGTTTGCTCACTAGGTCAAGGTCAAGAGTTAGAACTAATCTGCAGCTTGTCTCTATAAAGACATCCTCATTTTTCAAAGAGAAATAGATCCTTTTACATAGATTCAGAGTTTCTTGCTGAATAGTTCTCTGGGCAAAGACATCTCATAGTCAAAAATATACTGCGCATTTATACTGAAAATACTGGTCTTAACAGAGAATTTTTCATACTACATTGGAAGGGAAATGGTAAAAAGACCTTAATTTGGGTTTCTTGAGCTTTGTATAATGATCTTTAATCTGTCTTGAAAATTAGCTTCATGTTTACTTCTTATAAACCAATTTTTGCCTACCCACAATCGGATATTACCCCTTGTGGAACTACTACTGGGTCTTAAATCATTTCCCAATTAATAGAGCTACTGGCTGAATACATTGCTCCCAAATGAGAAGTAATGAGTTTGTTACGACTGCAATACCTGTTAGATAAGGCTCATACCTTACAGGCAATGTATGCTAATGTTTATCATGTTATTTCAGTACTTTTCTCAAAATACCTTATTATTCATCTTTAAGCTTAACATAATGTTCACTCAGTATAAATAATTTAATGAAAAGAGTCATCTTAACTTTGTATATGACTGAACTTAGTAATACAGGGCATAGGAGCTGCAGAATTGGGTGGAGGTAAAGATGAAGGGTAGTAAATATGATTCTCCTCACCAGTTTTCAGTTATAGGCTTTAAAAATGTAGCATCTGTTCTGTAGAAACTAAATCAAATCAGTATTCACACGGCTTGACCTTAATATACCTCTGGATGGGTTTGATAAAGTGATTAGATTCCTAAACTCAGACTTCTCTGGCCTACTTCTTGTTAGCTGCATATTCTAGCTTCTTCTCACTAGTAGTGTAAGGGCCAATTTTCTTCAGTTATGCAAGACAATGAAATTCCTACAAGGCTTGTTATATTTTAGTAGAAAACATAGAAAAGAAACTGGAAGATTGTTTACAAGCACATTTCCTCTTTCTGCCTTAGTCCTGAGTCAAGCTCTACACAAGAGCGAGCACCTACTGTGCTAGTTAGTCACTGTCAACTCTTGTTTGCAGCTTGGTTCAGAAGGAAAGCAGACCCTTTCATTCTCTGTCTTGGCTGTTCTTTTCCCCTGACTCTTCCTTTCGGGCATCTTTATAATTTGTGTCATTTATCTTCTATGAAAACAAATCAGGCTCCACTAATAAGAACAATAACTGCTTGTGACCATTCATCTGACTCATTCTCCCCAGTAAGCAGTTGCCACCTTATCAGTTACAAAGGACTGCAAATTTTCCCCCCTTATTTTTACCTCCTATAAGAAATACACTATTAAAGTCAGTGATGGACTTCCTTTGTTTAAAGTACTTTAAATCGTCTTTACATCCTTACTCATCAGTAAAGAGATGCCTGGTGGTTCTTTTTTTGCTCATATACCTACGTATATGAGACCTAAAAAAATCAAGATTATCATCTTATTATCATCTTTGATTCTCTGGGCCTCCTCATTCTGTAAAATTAACTTGTCAAGTCCCTTTCACTATGTGATTTCTGAAATTCAACTACCTGTATCTAAGAACAGTTTTTCTCCTGCTGCACACCTCTTTAACATTCTTCTTCCCTCTGTGTTTTTCCCCAACTTACGATACTTCTCATCACCATACTGATTACTCTGCTTGTGTTCCACATCATTACATGTGTCTGTCTTGCCTCTTCATACAATACACCATTTAGGGCAGGGCGTGCCTACTGTTGTGGGTTTGTACAGCATCTCCTACAATAGAGCTTTGATCTTTGTTGGATTGCTTAAGTGCCATCATCATAAACATGATTAACAACAACAGTGCTCTCAATCGAGTCTATTTTTCATGGTAAATCAGACTAAAAACTAGGAGAAAAAAAAAACCCTTTTGCAAGAAACATAAAAATCCATGTTGATTTAGTTAGAGTAAAATTGATTTTGCTTTTGAAGAGCTGAAGCAATTTAAGTAATTCTACTGAAAACAAAGCTCACTTCTGTTTTTATAGCCATTCTTAGAATTGGAAATCAACAGCACCATCAAATTAAACCAGCATGCCATAGTCTTCTGATGCAGCACTACCACTGTGGAAGCTTCGTATGTGCATTTCACTTTCATGATACAGGTAACAATTTTAAAAACAAACAAATAAAGAAACAAGCAAATAAAAACCACAGATTATTTGGCATAGAATTTCCAGTCCTGCTAGCTATGTCACACTTGTGAAAGGATAGGATTTGTACTACAGAAACCTCTGAAGCAGCACTTCTGCTCAGAAAGAGGTTTAAAGAATATGTTCTACCAACTTGCAGTGGGCTCAACTGTGTGAAATGGAAAGGCTGCTTCTGTACAAAGATCTTTGAAAATCATGGTTACTTTACAAGCTTAAAACGCACTGCAGACAGGAAATTATAGGTAATTTTGGAAAGAAGCCAAAGATTCTGCAGTTCACGCAACTGGGTCAAAAAATTCTAAAAGTGGAGTCTTCCTCCATGGCACACGTACCATGCTCTTTGCCTTTGAGAACACTGACGAAACTGATGTACAGAAAAAGTTCTAACTACCAGGCTGTATTACTGAGCTTCCAGAGGCAAACACCACATACTCAAAATTATCCTTTGTGTTACCTTGACCATTTAGCCATATTGTTCATATATAATAGTATTTATAGTAATACTTCAGCATTACTATGTATTGTAATTATTCAGTATCACAATATGCATAGCAATACTTCAGTATCACTACCCAAGGAGTAAGCAAATAATAATCAATCCTTTGCACTTCATCACGGCTGCATACGTAGCTCTTTTTATAACATAAAGAGAAAAGCAATAGTGGGACCATACATATAGTTATCAGCAGTTTGCGAATGCTATAAACTTGTATAGGAGAAAGTCTTGAACAACTTATTCAGATTGTCCCAAATTCATGGCAGTAATACACTTATTTCTTACCCACATTGCCTTCGTGTGCAGGCAAGCAATTTTAGGAACATTTAGAGCCTTGAAAATACAGTAATTACATTCTTTCTTAATCGCTCTGCCCATAAAGTCACAAGTTTGAACATAAAAGCAACTATGAATGCTAAAGAAAAAGATAGAATAAAATGCTAATAAGCTCTGTAATGTTAATAAGCTAAATAATGATTTTCAAGTCTAATGTATTGTGGCTTTTCAGTGTTACCAGAAAGGCCTGTAGAACAACTGCACTCCAGCAATCCAGCTAGCTCTGCAGGGATGGAAGATACCAGAGTTTAAAGCCACAAGAAAGCTGCAATTGATTTAATAACAAACCTTGCCTGTGTTGGTTTTGGACTACTATAATTTGGGAGGAAAGGAAAGAAGTACTTACTGGTTCAGCTTATTTTCTTGCAAAAAGTAATCATCTGATACTGAAAGTTAATTTTGGAAGGAAGAAATGGGACCCCAGAAATAATATGTTCTGACATAATAATAAAAAAGAAGTCACAAATGTACATACATTAAGATCCTTGGGTATGTGATAAAATTTGGTTTGTGTTCTATATCATTTCAGTATACCAGAAAGTTACCAGCTACACAACTCACAAACCTTCTAGTCTTCTTTGATGGAGAAGCAGAAGTGTAGATGACCATTAAATTATGCTCTTACCGCATTAGAAGGTTCCAATTTCTTCCTTTTGGCAAGGTCAGTGATATTATTGCCATTGTAGTTGATGCTCTCCATACAGCCTTTGA
The DNA here is from genome assembly GCA_017639245.1 of Myiopsitta monachus. Taxonomy (NCBI): domain Eukaryota; kingdom Metazoa; phylum Chordata; class Aves; order Psittaciformes; family Psittacidae; genus Myiopsitta; species Myiopsitta monachus. The sequence goes on from CM029928.1 coordinate 7,985,576, forward strand.
AATTTTTCCTACTGTTAGAACTTGGCTTCCCAGAAAAAGGCATGCCTCCAAAGGTTATCTATAAATTAAACAGAAAATGGCAGATAGTTACTGGAGGGCAAAGACTTTTACACAAATTTGCTGTAGATGTATTTGCTTTCTTTGAACACTCGAACACAGTGAATGAGAGCTGGCAATACTGCTTGCAGAAAAAGGAAGTATCAAATAAGCACTGTAAAAGCAGAAAAAATCTGTAATGAATTTCTGATTGCAAATATTTATGGTACTAAATCCCAATTATTATTACAATTGTCCAAACAGACATCACAGTTATTCATATATCAGCTCGTCTTCTGATTGCTACTGAACAACATGCATTTCAAACAAAGAACTTGGAATAAATGTCCACTCCAGTATTTTTCTGGACAAGAACAGTCATGGAATTAGCTGGATAATCTGATTCAAATCATTCACTCAGTTCTACCTGTGTGCCAGAGCTCAGACTACAACACTCCAGCAGCGGGCTCCAATACCATTCATTTCCTTTAAAGCTTATATATCTACTTCATCCAGCAGCATTTGACAGAATCACATAGTTAAAAATGCTATTCTGTGATAGACAGAAGCACTTTCCACTACTGAGAACATGCTTTTATGATGTAGCTATAGTCAATGAGGAGTTACCGCATGACTTCAGTAGGCCAAATGAGCTCCACGGAGATGAAGACAACCACTGCAAAGTCTCAGCTATCAAAGTCAGAAAGGGACTGTTTTTCTCTTAATGCTGAATTTCATTACCCTAAACCACTGGGTTATCCAGAATCGCTACTGCTAAAGAATGAAGAAAACCAAGTGGTTTACTAACTAAAAATGTTCACCTCATGAAGTCCCTCCCTGTCACTCCACAGAGACTATATTAGGTCTCTATCACATTAGGACTTTTCTGAAATGTTTGGAAGTGAATAAATGGTACATGCTTTCATTAATATTTTGCAGCCCAAATGTGAAGAATAAGGGACTCATGAGATTAATCCCTGCAATCTATGTTAAATATTTATGTCCAATAGATGATGGCATAAATAGTAATGACACCTGGTCTTCCTGTCCCACAGATGCTCAACAAAAAATGTCTACTTATAATCTGCTGCTGAGATTTGGCAGAGCCAAGCTTTTAAATATTATTCATTGTTAATTCCATTTGTTATTACTGAGAGCAGGAAAACGCAGCTCTAGGGACAAATTTTCCATTTTCAAAACATGTAAGATGTCACTTTCTATCCCAAAGAGGAGGTTTTGACATGGCATATAAGAAGTGCTAAAGCTATACAGCTGAAAACCTGAATCTTCATGAACAGCACATACCAGCCATGTGAAAGCATTTTGCAGGACACATCCTCAGGTAGCATGAAGTGACATGACTTGACTTCAGAGAAAACACAGCACTTTACATGTACTGGAGAATGTGACTGAAATATTTTAATGGCTGTTAAACCATTACTGTTAATTCCTTTGTACGTTGTAGTCATGTGTTTGGACAAGAGAAAACAGAAAGGTAAGCATTCTGAAGAAAAGGACTGAAACTGCAAAAACCACAAACCATGACATTAAGTTAAGAGGGGCTCATGAGGATTTTCTTTTTTGATCTTGAAATGCAATCAGAACTGATGTTTATTCCTTTTTTGTGCTTACTTTGCATTTCTGAATGTAACCTAGAAACGTTTTTTGCGGAAAAAATATTTTTACTCTTTCAGATTTATCCACCACGATTATTTTACCACAAGGGCAACACATTGAAATTTCATCTGTGGTAACTAACTTCAAAACCAATGAGATAATTGAGAGGAAAGGAATGAGAACAGGTTAAGGCTCCTGCATTTGGATGAACCATGGAAACATGTATCCACACCCATTCAATAAGTTCCATTAGAGACTGAAATGTACCTTTGAGAACTGCCAGTGAGGCCACTAATGTCAGAGAAGAGAGGAAGGTGAATCTCCTGGACCCTATTCTTACTGGGTGTAAATATACTGTATGCAGTATATTAATCATGTAAACATGCTACGTACGTGTGTGTATACACACACACACGTATATATATGTGTGTATGTGCGTGTGCGTATATATATGGGGGTATCTATATATCTAAATTGCCCAACCCTGGCTTATGATATTCAGCCTAACTTTTCTGTAGTTCACTCCCTGAAAATCTACAATAAAATCTATTTATTTGAGTTTTCGGAAGCCCGATTCAGACCTTCAATGCTCAGTAAGTAACAGAAGTATAGGCAAATTTGCTCATTATTTTCTCATTATAATGCTACCAAAGATGACATTCATGAAGATTTGTTGGAATATAAGTAAAATGATTCATTTATAATAATAGTTTTTTTAAACATTCAGTTCACATTATATTCTTGAGCTAAAGATCATAAAACTATCAATACACAAGTTGATTTTGATGCCCTCTCACTGTTTAAAAAGTTGCAAGGATATAAATACATGTATTTGGCTCACTAGAAACAGTAAAGAAACTCGTTACACAAAGTTTGTAATAAGCAACATGCTGAAGTTTGAATAACAATTTAGAGGAACCAAACAAGTGCACAATAGCAGAAGCAGAGTGTAATCAAACAACTCCATGTTTCATTTCTACCAACACTTGTGTGCATTAAGCTGCTTAAATAAACGTTTTCGTAGACTTGCGTAACTCTTTACTGCTTCTTTATTAAAAGAAGTTATTGATGACATATTTGTGAAAATGCAAGGAAGTACCTACCTAGGGAAGATCAAGATCCATATCAGTAAAAAGGTTCTCGCCTGCTTGCTTTGCTAAATATAAATACTAATTGTCACCACAGACTGAGATTTTTTGATTCAAGTGAAAAACTATCACCTGAATGGAACAACAGATTGTACGATGTTTATTTAATTCAGCTCCCACTTACAGCAGCTGCTCTTACAGCTAAGCCTGCTGAATAACAGAGATCTCTCATTTTAAAACAAAAGGCTGAGATGATTTTTCCACCAGATGGAATCTGGTAGACTAATGAAGAGAAACTTGATTTACACTTAAAAGAGAACAGAGCTGAAAAGAATATTTCAGGAGTTATTAGCAAAAAAATAATAAAAATAAATGTACAAAAAAGGTCCCAAACCATTTTAAATTATATTAATTTTCTTTTCTTATTGGACTAATCTTTATAAAGCCAGTCGAATGAAAACAAACAACTTCCACTGTCTACCTCATAATCCAGGTCCAAGTAATCAAATTCTCCATTGGTTCTGAAGTGCTGCATGTGTCTGTCAAGGGTGAGATTGATGTTTCTCCCATGGCGCTCTATGATGATGGAGTGCCAGTGGTGATCATCCAAGAGGCTGCCTGTCATCACAGACGTGTGGCCATAAATAGAGCCAAGCTGATTGCTGCCTAAAATGAGAATAGAAACAACAGCAATTCTCACCTCATACTAGTCAATCAAACATCTTCCTCTTGTTCTGTCAATATTTCACCTGAATCATACCAGACGCACAATAAGCTGGACAAAGTCAGTCCACTATGAAGCTGAGATCTGCCCAGTGGAGAGCTGCTGCCATAAATACAAACAGCTAGATCAAACACAGCAGGTATCTGATCAGTGAGCTGTATAAACAGTTATCTGTAACAGGAGTTATATGGAGGTGAACCAGAGAAGCACTACCAACTTTTTAGTCATAAAGATGTTTTCGTCTAGGGAATGCTAGGGGATTTCTGTGTTTTCACCCCTACACTATAGCAATGAAAAATTGTCACCTCTGGGCCAAGTCCTGAGATTCCCTGGAACTGTACTGATCTATGACTTTTGAGGAGGACACGGTGCCTGATAACAACTTTGTTATAACAGCCTTTTCAGCTGAAGTTCTACACTTTGTAGGCCCTGCCAGTAAAGCTGCATCAGTGAGTCTACAGGAAAAGGCATAGTGCAGACTGAGCTAACAGGAGTAAAAACTGTCTTCTGCTAACATAGTTTATTTCAGCCTTTCCTCCTGCAGCAACCTTCCTATTCTGGAAATCAGACTACTGGCAAGAGTACAGTTTAGGAGTTCTCTGCTGTGTTTTCCAGGGGCTTTTGCCAGTGCAGCTATGCAAGTGAGAGATCACGTCTCTTTGCAATCTGACTGACTAAGCTAGCAAAGACTGAGAGCACTCATCTCAGCTGAAGCAGCAAATGACTAATACAGCAGTAAGTTAAAAAAATTGCTGCACTGCCCAATAACTCAGTACAAACTTCCATGTTCTGAATACATGAGGACTTAAGGCGTTTCTGGAGCAGAGAATTTCTTGCCATCAAGCATGCCTGCAACTCAGGCATTAAGGTTTGTGCATGTTGATAACACATTCTGGGAAATCACACTTCCATGGCTTAAGACATTACTCCCCTACAAATGGCCACGCTGCCTTTTTGCTGAAGGCCACTGATCCTTCAACAGCTGTTGGTTAAAAACTGCATAAAGAAATCAAGCCATGCATGAGCCTTAATTTCTTCAATTCAAAGTCAAACCCAGGAGAAAGTGAAACCCAAATCCAACCCTGTCTCCCCATTCCTCGTCTGCCTCCATTACCCATGTTTGAAACTACGCTTCTGGATTTCACCAGGCAAAATGAACACCTTTGTCCACTGACTGGTGCAAACACAATGCACCCTCAGGAAGAGGAAGAATAACACCACAAACCATTACTTTTATTACTTTTGCCTATTGAGTGTGTGTCACAGGGCCCATTCTGATTTATCTGCCTAATGATTTAGGATCATCCCCACCAAGCACATATACGTAAGCTATAATAGCTTATAAAGACAGACTGAAGATTATGGAGAAACTGGAAATGAATGGGTTAGTATTGCAATTAAAATTGTTAAAAATAGCTAAATGTTATAGGAAGATATGCTTTCCTCCTCCTCATCTGCTCATGTTGATATTTGGAAAAAGAACAGGAGAAAATGCTAGTGGAAATAATTACTATTCAATGTAAGTAACAAACAGAATAATTTACTCTTCACATGTCTGTAAGAGAATTAAGGAAAACTTCATGGAAACTTTTTCTAAAACTCTCTTTCTGAAGTTAAAAAAAAGCCCAAACCAAACTGAAACCAGATAAATGTGGGTTTCTTCATAATAAATGTACTTCATAAGTACAGTCACACATGAGCCTGTAGTCTTTCATTGGGAGGGAAAAGGGGTGCTGGAACTAATGTATACAGGATTTCATCATACGATTGCCTGATAAATGGGTATGTCTTTCCTCTTAGTCCTCCTTCTCAGATGCTAGGAAGGCTGCTGAATCTCAACTCCACGTGGTCTGTTGCTGCCCAGATTGATACCTTTTTGCTGCAAGGTTCCTAAGGTGACTTTTGTTTCTCCAGCACTGATGACAGTGTCCTTCTCTCACACAAAGCCACAGCTGAGACCAAATGTAATTCTAGCCTGGCTTTTTTTATTTCCTGCAAGTTTCTAACTACAATATACTGCTGATCCTGTTTTTTCCATCTGATCTTATTTTCACGGTAAAAAGAAAGGAAGAGAACAATAAATCAAAAAAATCATATACAAAGGGATTGAGCATCATTTTCATCAAATTACCTAATTAAATGATGTGGCCTACCATATTACTGGGGGGAAAAAAGGATGCAATATTTAACATAAATTTGTTGCAGAAGAGTTAAAAAGTACCCAATCCAAACAACCAAAGCATACCTAAATTTAAATTTAGAACAAGTTTGGCTTTCTTCAGTTCCAAGGTGATATAGTCTCCTTGCTGTCCTTCTCCGTGGAAGATTACACCTTCACTTTCAGAGGTCTTAAATTTCAGAGAGATGACATCTTTCAGTGTTTTCATTTTCTTGTTTCTGAATCTGTATGGTAATACTACGTGGCCATCAAAATTGATAACATCAGCCCCTAAAGGAAAAACCAAACAACATTGTTGATGAATGACTATATTCCCATGGCCACAGGAAAATCAGATGTGCTGTATGTAGATTATACCTGGAGAGAATAAAAAACATTCAAGTGTGATATGCATTGTAAATATATTTTCTCTTGACTATAATTTAATACTATAAAAAGTAGGAACCAAGCAGGACATAAATTTAATCCATAGCATATTAAAAAAAAGCAGATTCAGGGGGATAAACACACAGCTGTACTCAACATCTTCTGGTTTCTCTCAAATACAGTTGCTGCTATACAAACTTTCCCAATTACAGTTAAAAAGACAGACAAACTTCTGAGCAGTCATTAATAATTCATGTGATACCTCTTTAAAATCCAGTATAGGTATCTATGAAGCTTACAAGCAGTAAAACGTGAGCCCAAAGAAATTGCCTAGCAATTCTGAAAGATTCCTCAAGCTGTACGTGAACCATAGGCATAAACCTTGCTTAGTTCAGTTTTATATGGAAATCTCAGATTAGCTATGGCTTTAAGTAATGTTGAGAAAAAGAAAAGAAAAAGATCTGTCATTTGGGCTAATTTTTGTTCCAGGTTTGGCTTTACTCTTTGTTCTTACAACATATGTCAAACACATATATAAAAAATGCTTCCTTCCAACTAATCTCTGAAACAGTATTTTACATCCTGATTCAGAGAATAGCTCAACCAAATTTGTACATCTATCTTTGCCATGAGAATTTAAGAACCACCAGAACTGTCTGCTGAGTCAATTTTTAATACTGTTGGGTCCTTAATTGCTATCAAAGAACTGCTTATGTATAACATCTGTATACGTTGCTTTTTCACATTCCATAATTTCCAGAAATACTTTTCACAGTGATAAAAGAGCTCTTTGAATGTCAAAGAAGACCATCTAATCAAGCTTCATGATGTTTAACATTTATTTTCTAGAGAAAAGTATATAAAACCACAACCAGCATTTCATAAATGATATCTATTTCATTGTTCAGTCAAATAAATCCACAAGCCATCTTATATTCATTAACTAAAACACACCCAATTGAGAGGCCACGGTCATGTTGATTCATGATGCCTATTCATACATCCTTATATCACTGAGCATAACAAGTTTTCAGATATAAAGACCAACACATTATGCTTCCATCATTCAGGATTCTCCCCACAAAGCACTACTATAACAAATAGTCCTCTACTACTTCCAGGTCATTTGTTTTGCTGACACTATGATTCTCTGCATGCTGATGCAGTATGTGATATCTGTTTCTGATTGACATAACCATTTGTCATCGGTACATCTTCAATAAATCTGTATGTACAATCACAATATAGTCATTATCCTCAGTTGACACAGACCATTGACTCTCTAGGGATTATTACAAAATGCAGAAGTTGGGGACTTTGCTACCTTGCAGAAACTATGTTAACAGTTCTAAAGACTGATAAGGGGGAAGCATGACAATGGACAGTCATTGACTGACAGGTCCATCTAATTTATACTACAGATAAATTTATGCATTTCAGTGCTGCACGATCATCAAAGATTGAGGTTTTACCTTCACAATGCTGCTGCTTTTTAAGCTTCAGAGTTTTACAGATAAGCAGTATTTTCTGCAAACCGGTATCAAATGTATGTATTTCAAAGCCTACCTGAGATCCACATCTAAGACACGCTATGTTGTACTCATACTCACACACTGGCTCAATTACATAGGCCACTAGGTGTTAATGGAAGGAGCATGAACCATGTCAAAAAAAGCCGTGTTAAACCTGGGAAGTAAGTCTCATCACTCTGCTTATCTTTCCAAGTTAGACCAGAAAAAAGTCCTAGAATTAAAATTTCATTCTCTACTCACAACAGCCAAAGACTTCACAAAATTCTTCCTGTGGGAGTCAAGGAGTTCTAGGAGAATGAGGACACAGGTTCCATAATGAAAGTTTCTTCATGTCTTCATAAGATGTTGTCCCTTTCCTTTCTAAAGGATTAATAGGCATATGCAATGCATTTCTGTGTCACACTAGTTTTTTAACACAAGTGAATCAGTAGCAGCATACTGGCACCACACAGATGGGTAACAGCCACTGAAAGATTTGAAGGATCTTCCCAATGGCCAAGATTTATGTTTTGTTTTTTTTTTTTTTTAATGCACAGACTTTTTCATGGATCACACTGACCCATTTCCATGTCTGTGGAAAAGAGGTATAAGGGAAGAATTTTCCAATCACTTCTTCACATGATATAGAACCATATGTCAACTCTTCTATTCTCTCACCCTTAATTACTAGGCTAGTAATAACCTATGCCACGAATACCTACCATTCCTTGCATCACATAACTAGAAGCACCAGTTTTAGACTCTTACTGACATTAGAAAGAAGACAGGAAGACAGAGATATTATTTGCACAATAATCATGCAGTCTCTGCTCCTCTCTGCTTCTGATTAGATAACAAACTAAGACACTCAGACCCAGCGGTGACAGATTTGTTGCTAGCAGTTGACTTTGTCAATGAGAGAGATTCAACCATATAACCTGAACCTATTACATATCTTCCGAAACTTGCAAAGGCTTTTGATGAGATGATAAACATTGCCTCCCTTATTGTTTATGACAACTAAATGGTAAAGAAATTCTATTCAGCATATAAAACATAAGCACTATAAATTGGCTGCAATATCCCATATTTATTAGTATATATCGTATATAAGAATGTAACAATAAATGCTAGAAATACCACTTTTGTTTATAAAATACACTTTACAATACACATTACAATCATAAGCTCTAAGTTGAACTAAACCTCTCAGCCTGATCGATTCTTCCGAATGACAAATTCCAGGAAGTCAAATCAGCTCAAAATTAAATATCAGAAAGGCATGTTGTATTTGCAGTGCACAAAATCCATTAAAAAGTCATCAGCATGCAACGGGCAAACATTTTCTCGGGCACAGATGCAGATACTGCTCTCAGAAACGAGGCCACCCGGGTTCATACTCTGAGTCTGTATTCAGAAGTAACACTATGTGAATTCAGAAGTGAAGTTATCTTGTATATTCTCATGACTCAAGTAAATACATTACTTTTGGAATTTGTTTTGAAGAAACAAAGAACGTGGTTAAGAAAAATATTGTAAGAGAGTTTACATCAATCTATTTTTTTTGCTTGCCTTACAAGATGTTCAGAGAGCCACGGAATGCCTCCTTGAGATTTTAGGGTGTACCTTTCAAAAACAACATTTAGAAAAGCATTAAATCTGTTCACAGAAAAAGTATCTACATGCAAGTCTCTCTGTTATCACAAAATTCATACTTTTTATGTAAAGCAAATTTGCTATATAGATTATGTTCTTTTGAATTTACATATGACTGCCTTGAACAAATGAAAGAAAACTGAACACTGTAGCTTAAGCAACCTTTATAACAAATATACATACTACAAATATTATTCCTCGTACAATGGAAGACTTTCTTCCATAAACACTTGTTAAATTTCCTTCCTGATGGTTATAGGAACCCCTGTATGAGATATTTCCTCATACCGTCTTCCCTCGAAGCCAGCTGGTGCCTCTTTGTAACATCTGCAAAAGTTACATTAATAGTTCAGCACCTGATCTGTTGCTGATCAGGACAATGACCTGACTTCTGTGTGTCTGTGGATTCACAACATGCTGCCTATGAAAAGGTGAGTATATATTCTTTTCTTACATATGGCATTGCTGCAGTTATGCATACATGTTCTTCGTGTCATTCACTGAAGAAAATTCCTATCACACACTTTAAAAAGCTCAGTAAATGCACTTTCCAAAAACCTGGCCAGGAATTGCCATGTTTTGAATATCATTCAATTAAAAAAAGAAACAGCAGTAATCTTTGATTAAGCAGCTTTTTTTATGCAGAGCTGTGCTGGCAGCATGCACATGGGTCTGCATGATAATTCAATCACCTAAAGATTACATAGCAATTATGTTTAAGAGTTATCATATGTAGACTGTGGTAATGACTTGTGTTCCTTCAATGATGACACTCAGCTATTTAGCATCATGATAATTACCATGATGCAGAATGGTACTTAGACAGTAAGCCATATAATTCCTATAATTGCAGTGTAAATACATAATTTGTTCCCATCCTCAGACACTCAACTACTAGCATTAGTAGTAGAGAGACCTAAGCCATCACATACACGTTTCACCTGCATTCAGTGAAGTCTGACTGTTCTCAGAGGCTACTGCTGCAAAGGGGAAAGAAATTAAAAAGATGAAGTGCAAAAAGAAGTGAGAAAGATGAAAAGAGGAAGAAAGAGGAGAAATGCAGAAAGATGGGAGAAACTAACCTATTTATTTTGATGGTTTTTATTACATTTTAATAGGAAGTACAGCTCTGATTACTGTCAATTTGATTTCTCTTCTCTTGGACTTCCCATGACATGGATCGACTGGATAACGCTTTTGACATCTTAGAAACAGAACACCACTTTCAGCTGGTGAGGAAGACGCATTAGGCTTTATCTCAGTATAAGTCTGAGATGTCATGTTATAACCATTTAGTTAGTTAATGGCACCACTGCATGCAGTTCAAATCTAAAAAGATAATAAAGACAGAAAGCCTTAAAAATACTGGCAGGAAACTGGGTGACAAATGTGACTTCCTTCCCAAATCTCTCAGGGAAATAAGTCACCAGTCACAGGTCTTCCTACCTATGCCTTTGTCCTTTGCTTCTGTCCACATGCTAGATTTGGTACAGGTCAGGGAATCAAATCTGTATAAAGATATTTGGCATTCCAAAATAATTTATTAATTATATAGAAACAATTTCAAATCAGACTCAAGCTCCAGAACTTCTCTAATTCCTGCCTTTCTAGTAAGAGAAATATAATTACCCTCAATGACAGCATCTGAAGGATGAAGTGTTCATTCGTAAAGACTCGATTCCAAGATTTCCACACAGCTACTCAGCTACTGGGATCAAGGTACTGCCTAAAAAGACTAAAATGTCTCCGCTATCAGACATGGTAAAGTAATGCTGATCAGAAAAAATGCAGAACAACAAAGCACTCGCCAGGAAAAAAAATAACACATAGCAAACAAAATCAACATTATTAATTACAATTTTAACATGCACCCAGATTTCTAAATCACTACTGATCTCTGAATGATCAACTCTACAAAGCCTGTACAGGATATTTTACTGGGATTAAAAATACAACAGTTTGGTATCGCTGATTCACAGCAACCTTAGGTGCAACGTTCTCACTCCATTACCTCCCCTCCATTATCTCTGCTTTATCTACTTAAATCTTCTATTTAAATGATTTTTAGGGAAAACATCTTCACTTGTAGCTTTCTTTTCTCACCCCATAATGGGCACATTATGCCTGATGTACTAATATTATAGTAATAAACCATGCACTGAACATCTATCCTCTGAAAACATCAAAGATGCATCAAAGCATCTCTGGCTGGGCCAAAGTACTCCACGTACGTCATTTCATTTGTTGTAGCTATTAGTCACAGATAGGAAAATATCATTATGACAAATATAAGAAAATAGTGTATTATTTATGTATTTTAAAAGCAAAAATAAGGTGTCCTCCTAACAAAGCAAGGGATAAAGCTCAAAATCATACCAAAACCAAATATTCATTTTGTTATTACGACAAATTACATACACAGAAACTACTTCAGAAGACCCTAATCTACTTTTTCAGTAGTTCCAAATACTGCAACATAATAGCATGTTGAATTTGCCACTGGAGTATTTGCAGTGGCACTATGCTAGCTTAGCTTATACTGGAGATGCATTACTACATCTCATTGCACCAGAAAAATGAGGAAAATCCTTGTTCCAACACAGCAGTCAAAAGAGCATCTCCACTTTTATGTCTTATTACAATGAGGCAGAGTGAAACCCCCATTTTCAAGAAGGGGAAAATGGATGAGCCAGGGAACTACAGAGCAGTCAGTCTCACCTCTGTGCCTGGTAAAATCTTGGAGCAGATTCTCCTGGAAGGCATGCTGAGGCACATGAAAAACAACAAGGTGCTTGGTGACAGCCAGCATGGCTTCACTGAGGGAAATCCTGCCTGACCAATCTGGTGGACATCTATGATGGGGCTACGGAACTGATGGACAGGGGTAGAGCAGCTGATGTCATCTACCTGGACTTGTGCAAAGCGTTTGACACTGCCCCACATGACATCCTTGTCTCTAAGTTGGAGAGACATTAATTTGATAGGTGGACCACTTGATGGATAAAGAACTGGCTGGATGGCCGCACGCAAAGAGTTGTGCTCAATGGCTCAATGTCCAGCAGGAGACTAGTAACGAGTGGTGTCCCTCAGGGATCGGTGTTGGGACCGGTCTTGTCCAATATCTTTGTTGGTGACATGGACAGGGGGATTGAGCATGCCTTCAGCAAGTTTGCCAATGATACCAAGCTGTGTGGTTTGGTTGATACGCTGGAGGGAAGGAATGCCATCCAGAGGGACCTTGACATGCTTGTGAGGTGGGCTGGTGACAACCTGATGAAGTTGAACTATGCCAAGTGCAAAGTCCTACACCTGGGTTGGAGCAATCCCAGGCACAGCTCCAGGTTGGGCAGAGAAGAGATTCAGAGCAGCCCTGCAGAGAAGGACTTGGGGGTGTTGGTCGATGAGAAAATGAACATGAGGCGGCTGCAGTGTGCGCTTGCAGCCCAGAAAGCCAACTGCATCCTGGGCTGCATCAAAAGCAGAGTGACCAGCAGGTAGAGGAAGGTGATCCTGCCCCTCTACTCTGCTCTCGTGAGACCTCACTTGGAGTATTGTGTGCAGTTCTGGTGTCCTCAACATAAAAAGGACATGGAACTGTTGGAACAAGTCCAGAGGAGGGCCACGAGGATGATCAGGGGACTGGAGCACCTCCCATATGAAGATAGGATGAGAAAGTTGGGGCTGTTCAGCCTGGAGAAGAGAAGGCTGCATGGAGACCTTAGAGCAGCCTTCCAGTATCTGAAGGGGGCCTATAGGGATGCTGGGGAGGCACTCTTCATGAGGGACTGTAGTCAGAGGACAAGGGGTAATGGGTTCAAACTTAAACAGGGGAAGTTTAGATTGGATATGAGGAAGAAATTCTTTACTGTGAGGGTAGTGAGGCACTGGAACGGGTTTCCCAGGGAAGTTGTGAATGCTCCATTGCTGGTGGAATTCAAGGCCGGGTTGGACATAGCCTTGGGTGGCATGGTTTAGTGGGAGGTGTCCCTGCCCCTGGCAGGGGGGTTGGAACTGGATGATCTTAAGGTCCTTTCCAACCATAACTATTCTATGATTCTATGAACAGTGCCTTCAGCTCCAGCCATACGGACATGGGTGATCCAGTGGCTTCAAATCTATTGCAGGAAAACTGCTGCTGCCTTTACTCCTTTTTTCAAATGACAATGCATCTGCCACAAAGGCAAAAAAACCCCAAACCAACCAAAACCTAATACAGACACAGATACATCTTGCACATACAATAACACATACTTCATGTTCTAGAAGCATACGGTGAAGGGAAATCAATTTTAAGTTTCTCTTGCCTGCTTAGCCTCCACTGAATCTGAATCCTGTCGTTACCTGCCAACCATAAGTGATGTCAGTGCTTGAAAAAGAAAAAATACATTCACTGTGGAGTTGGGATTCTTTTTCTTGCCTGTCGTTACGTTAGATACAATGTATATATGGTAATGCAGTATCAAAGTAGCATAAAATGTGTTGTCAAGGTGTATTTTTTAACTTAATTCTTAGGTAAAAGGCACAAACTTTATTCTGATATTTTACATGCCTGTCAGAAACTCTGAAAAGAAATATGCAATTAAATATTCCCTGAAAGTGGTGAGAATGCTTTGCTAAGTTCTGAGGTATGCCAACAGTAGTCAGACTTTTCCAAGTTTTCTCTGAATTTCAAAGCAGAAACATTTCTTCTTCTTATTATTATTATTATCATCATCATCATCACTGTTGTTACTACAATGCCAATATACTACTATTCATTTTGCTAGCACTTGTGCAAATGTCTGTAAACACGTGGTTCTTTGTCAGGGATAATTTAATGTCTGCTAAGAAACAAATGCAACAAGTAAAATGAATAAGCAGTAGAAAGAAAATAAAAAGGAAGGAAAACAATATAAAGACATGTAATCCAAAAGTCCCTTCTCCCTGCTATTCCTTTTTGTTTTGGTAGGACAATCGGCTTCTTTCTCTAATCTGTGTAGCTGTTAAACTACATTGCTACACAAACTAATTGTTTCTAAAGACAACCATTTTGTGATGAGTGTATACACCAGTGCAGTGCTCTGCAGTTAAACCTAACTTCAGGTTTGCATCCTAGAAGATAAAGACATGTTCTCAGGGAAAATCTGGAGGTCTGGCAAGCCGTTAGTTACAGCACGCACAGAGGACAACAATAAAACATTTGAAGGAAAATAAGACTAATGGACTCAGAATAAACCTCCAAATATGCCACAGAAGGATCATCTTAAGGGTGTGTAGAACTAGAACGATTTGTCAAGAACCTGACACTAGGGTTCATTTTTCCCTGCCAAGTCTAATAAACCACAAAAATTTCAGGTAAATTTTCTTCCCTTAACTCTTCAGCTTTCAAAAAGGCAACACCATTTAAAAATCCAGTGGGGACACTTTTAAATATGCCACGCTTCTACTACAAATTGGACACATTAGGCAACAAACGTGTTTATAGTACACTTTGCAATTCAGCTCTAAGCTTATGCATCCTAACCATAGTGTACAGATTAGACCATAGTCTAATTCTGTGCTCTGATGGTGGACTACTAACAGTACCAGAGAGAACTGAGGTAAAACTGCAATTAAAGATAATCTTCAGCTCAGATAATAAATGTGCCTTCTATAGTCTACTCTGGTTTGTGAGTCCAGAAAGTCAATTATGATGCACAGTATGAGATACGGTCTATTTGAAGAACTCTACTCATAGGGGAGATGGGAGACAGAGCACCACGGAAATACAACTTCCATGGCAATGTGTTTCTCTGCCGATTATTTAATTGCTTAAACAACAATTATGTTCTCTTTTTCCAACCAGAAAACCTCTGATCTTACCTGCATATTGTAGTGAGATTTTATAACAAGGCTTTTTAACCGAAGCATTTTACCCTGAGAATGCAATTGAACTTACTGCTGATGCACACTCACTGCTCTTTAAAGTTATTGCATTCAAATAGTTAAAGTTCAAATCAGGAAAAAAAAGTGAAGGCCGTTCTTAAGACCTGCTGAATCCTGAGGTTGAAGACTTGGATATTTTTAACTACCTTTGAATTATAAGGGTGCAAGTTAAACTGTGCAGTCTCCATCATCTCAAAGTTACACTAGTATGACCATCACCTCTTTTCATCAGTGATATAGCAAGAGGGGGTAGGTCATTAAATCATTCCCTTTTACCAAAACCTCCTCCTGTGTTTCTGGCTGTAGCAATCATGTTTTAGCTGATAATTTTTCAGGTCATAGTATAACAGTGTTCACCAAATGGACAAAATAGAAGCCGTTTAATACCTGAGTTTCTATACTTTAAAAAGTTTTCATGTGGATAGCATTGCAAGGGTCTTTTATGCTAAAATTAAAATTCAGGCATCTTGCAACTATGCACTAGAAGCAGCAAAACTTTCTCTAGCTATGGTACTTCCAAATAAATTAGGAAAAAAATACATGTATAATCCACATATTCTAAAGAAACTCAGCTCTTTGTATTATATCATACTGATTCACAAGTCAGAAGTGTTCCTCACAACCATAAATACATTTAGTTTATCCTTCATTGCGAAACATGTCATTTGACACTGGATCTCAATGGGAACATTAAAGTGCATAATTAAATTCTGAAACCAGATACAGTCAAGAACTTAATTTACCTGAGAACAGTTAGCCCCTGATGATGTTTTCCCTGTTTATTAAAAAAGTACATCACAAGAGTGCCAGGTCAATAACAAAGGAGAATTGTGACTCTCACATAGTAAATGGCCAAAACAGGTCTCAATCTTTATTAAACTGCTGAGCTTGCTTCTTACTTAATGAAAAAAAAAAAAACCCACAATAGGGAAGAAAGAAGTTGCACCAAGTCATACAACATTTACACTCAATTTACTTGGTGAATAAATGAGCTACAAAACGGACCAGACGATCTATTAAACCATTAAGGAAACAGATGACTAGCTGGAGCCCTTGTTTCAATGTTTACAGCTGCATGAAAACAAGAAGTCATACAATTGACCTACAAAATACTGATTTAGAATATCTATTTCTAATTTCTTTTTGAGCTGATGACACCTAATTCAGTTATCTCATGGTATATATCATCTTTCAGATGTCTTTTATTGGCCAGGTGCTCTAATACCCATTGCTCAAGGCCAAAATCTTTCTGACTCACATTCTATATCCTTTATTCACATAATCACTTTCAAACACATATTCATTACTTCTCCCAACCACAGAGCTCATATCTAAATGGAACTTTCAAAGGGAGCTGTATACACAGTGATTAAGGAATATGCAGCAGGGACTCAGTTTCAAGCTGCTGTACTCAAATCTCACAGAGTAAGAATCTCGTTATCGTCATTCAGACTCTTACAGTTGACCCAAAAGAGCAAGGAGTATAGGAGTGTCAGATTTTGCCAAGGGACACTCACATCTATTCTAGTGAGTAGCCTCACTACTGTATAAGGCACACAAGTGTGTGTCATGTAAGGCCCTTTTTAATGTACTGTCTTCCCTTCTTTCTCCCAACAGCCAGTCTGCTGCTGCTTGTAACTCCATCTTGCTGCGCCTGTTATTTTAAGAAAACAGACACTAAGATGGAGCACATTACTATTTTGAACTACTCCATTTTAGTTAAAAATTATGAGTTTCTAGAAGCAAATCCTTTAGCATAAATGAAAGTATAACAACTCTATGCATTCATGAGAGAGTTCAGTATCACTGTTGTATTTCCAAATCACTCAGACAAATACCTTGTGTTTAGTCCAGCATGGCATCAGAAAAGCAGACCCCCTGAACTAGGTGTTGGGCAAGTAATTCAAGATTAGTAATTCAGTCAATTATTTTTAACTCTCCTTGCCTGACATCCAACATATGTAAAACCACACATACTTCTAATGTATTCTTTACTCAGTGTCATCTTATACATTGTCATGTAAGCAAAGGTATCGGTTTCAAACTTGCAAGCCATAAAATTTGAGCCTCAAACTCTAAGGTGCATGGACCAATAACAGTCAATAAAAGTGGTTAATTAATGTGTCTGAATCAGTCCTTTTTCTATTTCTTTGCATGTATTTCAGTATGTATAATTAAACTCCCCCATTCATATTCAAGGTTGTGAGTCAAGGCTTTATTTTCAGATGATCTAAGTAGATTTGGTTCTGCTTTGGTTCAGTGGAAATCTAGGAATTCATTCTTACATGAAGATGATCCCTAATGATTCAGGGTGTCCTACTGTAATAGAGCACACAGTTGACAACTTTAAGTGAACAAGTGTTTTAAGTAATAATGAGCAAAAAAAATAGAATCTGGTACTGCACTGGCATCACTTGCAGCTCTCCTTACACTCCACAGACAGAAAATCCCCAAACTATTCAATATACAGCAATATGAAATGCTCCACTTGCATTACACTGAGTGTACAGAGTGAGGAAGCTCCCTGAGAGGGGAAAAAATACTTTCACTCCAGAAATGCTCCCCAGGACAGGCAGTACAGCAGGTAAGAGCAGGTACAAGCACATAATCACAAATCCATTATGGTTGGAAGGGTACAAATCGCCTAGTCCAACCCACCTGCTCCGAGCCTATTTTCACATTTTGTTCTGCCAGAAGCACTGAGTTTCAAGTAACTGCGCTTTCACATTTCTTTCCTGATCTGAAACAGGAAATAGAACATTTGCTTTTACTAGCGATTTTCCTCCTTTGTATACATCAGGCTGCAACTTCCGAGGCCAGTGATATACTGTCCCCACCCCGCTGCCAGACACGTCTTATCTATAACTTCTAACAGGCTTTACAGTTTAAGATTTGTTGATGTTGCAGAGCTTAAGACCTTCAAATTCCCCACTTGCCAGAACAGTTCTGAATAGTCTTTCTTCAGCATGAGTTTGCTTATGGCATCTCAGCTGTGCGATTCACTTGTTCCTGCCCTATGAATTGCACCATGCATTTCAGGCTCCCCTGTATAGTCAGTGCCATCAATTCTGTCTCCTCAACTCGGTATTATTCTCCATCATTAAAAATAAAAAAGCCAGAAGGATGAGTTTCTTCTCAGGAAGAGCATAAGGAACAACCTCACATCCAGTTAACATGGAATAACATGCAGAAGGTGCAATACTTACAATGACAAACATTTAAATACATTACTGTTGTGAGTTCAAGTCTTTATCTATTGCTACCGTTTTGCTTTTTCTGGCCCAACGGGTTATTTTCATTCTACTTTTCAATCTCTAAAATAAGTACAGACACTAGAAGCTAAAACTGTCTTTTTTTACTCAAGCATTTTGAAGTGACTGTCATGAAGGACGTGCTCTTCCCCTACCGGGTGCTACAGTGTGTGTTGTCCGGTGCTGACCTCAAGGCTGCGGGGTCACCCCAAGGCTGAATTAACACCGGCAGTCAGTGTTGGCTTACGGTAAAGCCCTGTGCCGCTGCTGGACGTTGTGTAAGTAAATTTGATAAGATCCAGCAGAGTTAAGGACAAGAACATGTCTCAACTGACACATCAAACTGCTTGCTCAAAGCTTGGGGAAATACACGTTAAACCTTTCACTCACAGAGTCACCAGATCCAGTAAAGAAAGGAAAGTGCAGTTTTCGTTAATAAGTTTGAAATGTCTGGAGGGCTCAAAATACAATAAAAATCTACCTCTGAGAAAAGAAAGGTCTCCAAAATCCATTACATTTTGTATGTTTTTAAAAATAAAGGGAGTCTCCATAACAGCACACATAGAGATTTTCTTTTCCATGGGAGCATTTTTCTTGTTGGGAGCATTAATCTGTTATTAATGGCAGCCAATGTTTGCAAATGATTTAAAACTGTATTTTCATTCTCTAGGTCTTCAAATTATGCAGGGCTTTTTTCAGATGACTTTTCCTCACCAGCCTTTACTGTAAGGGTGGTGAGGCACTGGAACGGGTTGCCCAAGGAAGTTGTGAATGCTCCATCCCTGGTGGTGTTCAAGGCCAGGCTGGAGAGAGCCTTGGGTGGCATGATTTAGTGTGAGGTGCCCTTGCCCATGGCAGGGGGGTTGGAACTGGATGATCTTAAGGTCCTTTCCAACCCTGACTATTCTGTGATTCTATGATGGATATACAGAAATACGTTTGTCAATAGTTATTTCCAAAAACCTGCTGAAGAGTGTGTTTGCTTCTTGAAAACAATTCAGCCAGCTCTGTATGTTAGTGACTCTCACAACAGCAAACATTCATGCCAACACAATGGATGCAATTTCATAGCCGCTCTTAGGGTATAATCTATTGTGTTTAATAAGCAAAGGGAGAATAACATCCAAGATTGTTCCAGGTAGATAAGAAACAGATGTAAATGTGTACAGACAAATTGCTCTAAGTTCATAAGAAGCTGCTATTTAATCACAAAACAATGAATGCTACACATGAATAAAAGAGGAAAAGGGCTTTTTTAAAACCCCGACGTGGAAAACTAAATTCCATTGCAAAGATTTGCACGTTCCCTCCTTTAAAACTGCTTTGCCTTTGTGCTGGAAAAAGGCACTCAGAAATTTTTCTTACAGAATCATTTGTGATGGATCCAGTGTTTGAGCATTTCTTCACCATTCACCCAGCCAGCGTTGTTCAGAACAAATCAAATAAGCGAAGCATGTAGCAGATAAGTCTCTCTCGGTTTACTATACTGAAATACACCCTGATCTGATATGGAATATGACCACACATATACTGAATTTGGCTGGCAATGGACTTGCTTTTGGGTTTACATGTGTACATAAAGTACAGGGGAAAAGACTTCAAACAGGAAAATTCTAACTAAAGTAACAAGCAATGGACGTCTAAGATTTTGTGAGCTGTTTCTGTCTGTGTGGTACCCTCACACAAAGTATCAATGCCAAAAGTAAATGGCATTCAGAGAGTATTGTTAGGATATGTCATGGTTGAAACCCAGCTGGCAACCCAGAAAGCACGCAGCCGCTCGCTCACTTCCCCCCCGCTCCCGGAGGGATGGGAAGGAGAATCAAAAGAATGCAAACTCCATGGGTTGAGATAAGAGCAGTCCAGTAACCAAGGTATAACATAAACCACTGCTGCTACCACCAATAATAATAATGATAAGAGAAATACAAGGAAAGAGAATACAACCACTCACCATCCACCAACTGATACCCAGCCCAACCCAAGCACTGATCTAGCCCTTTTGAGTCCCTGCCCCCAGTTTTTACATCCTGGGCATGACTTGCTGTGGTGCGGAATACCTCTTCAGCTAGTTTGGGTCAGGTGTCTGTCTCTGCTCCCTCCCGGCTTCCCATGGCTCACTGGCAGAGCATGAGACTGAAAAGTCTGGTGGTTTTAACCAAAAAGTACTAATTACTAACTGAAAATTTAAGACCAACAGGTAGTATTGTACAGACAAGGAATGCAGAAAATATTTGGTGTGCAATGAGTGATGATGAGATGCCACTTGTACTTAATTACAAATAGGTGAAAAACCCCTTACTGAGTAAAAGATCTGCTCTACTTCAGGTAACAAAAAGCTCACACTGCTTTTGTTAATAAAACAAAGAGGCTACTTGCTCCAGTGACTAACACGTAGAGGTATTTTTACACTACCTGCATCTTTCATTTAACTTTCACTTCCAAGTCAAACAAAGGTACTCAAACACTGCCAACAAATGGCATACATTGTAATCACAGACAAAATTGCGTGCGCGTTGCTATCCTGGTGTATCTATGCTTGTCTGTGTTTACATCTTGGTAAATCTGTCATTATTCTAGTCTGTCATTATTCCTTTAGGTAAAGAGGTCTGTATCACTGGCATCCTAAAAATAAGTAGACTGGCACATGCAGAATGAGATTATGAGGAGAAAAATAACAATCATTGTAACTGCTAAATTCAATTAAAAGGTGCCAACTCAGTGCCTTATAGCAGATACAGCCCATACACCACCGCTCCGCGATTTTTTCAGCCTGTGGCGTTCTTTGCCAGGATCATATTTCTTTCTCTGCTTTTCTGCTCATCTGAACCACTGCATTAAATAAGGGAAAGATTTTCCACAGTACTTCACAGGAGTTGTATCTGGTTAGAAATCAAAGCCCACAGAAAAGGACACCCAAACTACATCTTCTAAAACTGCTTAGGAAGCAATTCTGATTATGGGGAGGGGACAAGGAGAAGGAAATTATCGTACAGGAGATGTTTATATTGGTGACTATTAGTTTGGAATGGATTATGTATCTTCTTGTTTGGTTGCTTTTTTATGAAATGTTGTAAACTCCCAGAGAAATTAGACACTATTCCTATCATTTCATCAAAACAACAGCACAGAATATAGCTTCAGTGGAAAGGTTTTGATCAGGCTTACTTGCACAAGGAATAAAGACAAGGAGAACAGAAGGTAAAATGAATGCACGTTTCTTTTCAAGATAGTGTAAGAATTTTGTGAGGAAAGAAGAATTTTGCACAGATAAATCCCCATGCTGTTCAAACAGCATGCAGTACCAGTCCCAGATAATTCAGGAGTTTACAAATGGCTGCTGTTGCAGCTGAAGCTCTGCCCAACCTGAGATTATCATGGGGAACTGAAACAAAATCTCATTCTGCTCAACCTGACAGATACAAACCTACTGCTGGGATAGTACTGAGAAGTAAAACTGCTTCAAAGAGGTATGCTCACCACCCATAGTTACAAAGCAATCTTCTATCTACTGCAAAAAGTAGAAATAAGACACAATATTGAAATATATGGGTCTGTAAGAGCTCTTCAGGAGTTTGTGAACTTTGTGTTACAACAGCAGAGTAGCTTTCCATTAAATGATGGGCAGAAACCTTTGGGAAAAAACCCAACTTTAGCTATACTAAAAATAATAAACAAACAGCGTCTTAGATGCCCAGTTCTTATTGACTTTCAATTCTTAATCTTTTCTAATAAAAGCTTTCTTCCTCATGGGATTTACTTGTTAAGGTATTTAATTAAATTTATTTTCCACATCTGTTTAAAGAAAAGATGCAATAAAAGTAAAAAAAAGCAGACAAAACCAACAACAAAACTCTCAAAGCCCTTTCACTCATTTCTTTTCATTACTGTGGGTCCTTCTGATAGTAACTTTTTCAGTCCTTAGGACTGTTTTCTTCCAAAGATCTTTGATCCCTTAGGATACTGCCATGCAGAGAGACGAGTAGTTAAAGCCACAGGGAGATCAAATGGACTGTACACTCTTCTCATTCAGAGGTGCTTAAACCACTTCAGATGGCCTTGTCTACACTGAAGAATTATTACAAGAAAATCCCACCACTACCAAAGCTATTTCAGCTTCCATTGAATCAGTATTGCTTTGAATTCCAGAGGAGATTGCTATCAAACATATGTGATCATATCCTATGTTAGCATTTCTTCTTTGTTCGCTGTGAAATGTTCTCTGGCATGAGCAAAAGTTCTTAGTCTCCCCAAATGCTACGAGCAAACTTTACTCAGTTTTCTGTGCTTTTAAGGAACAACTCTGCTTTTCTTCTAAACAGGTGAAGTAAACCACTTAACAATACTGATATTTAAACTGACCCTTCCAGAGAGACAACAAACATACTGCCTCATTGACAAAGGGGACTGTTGCGCAAATCATCTACCCTTTCTTTTATAGACTT
This sequence comes from Myiopsitta monachus, assembly GCA_017639245.1. Classification (NCBI taxonomy): domain Eukaryota; kingdom Metazoa; phylum Chordata; class Aves; order Psittaciformes; family Psittacidae; genus Myiopsitta; species Myiopsitta monachus. The sequence goes on from CM029928.1 coordinate 8,008,353, forward strand.
TGCATACAAGTGACTCAGCAACACATTTAGACTTGGTTCATACTCTGAGATGTAAGATAAACTGTATTTTAAATTAAAGTCAGGATTTTCCAGGTTCTTTTTAACCTCAGTGAGGGAAAACTGATCTCTTTTTGCTTCTTCCAGATGTGCCATGCATCATCAGAGCATGATGCACAGGTCAGTTTTGTAGTCTGCTCAAGGGATGTATGAAAAAGCAGTATCTAAGATTTTGAATTAGTATTTGCAATACTAATTTCTCATTGCCTAAGGTACTAATGGCAAAAATCCCAATGAACTAGAAGGGCATTTCTCAGTGTATGTCCTTCAAGTAAATAAGGGCTTTCTGGTACAAGCTTTTATCACTGAACTTTAAGACAGTAAAACATAAAAATGAAACTGTAAAGCAGCAAAAAATAAATACACAGCTTGAAAGCAAAACGGCTATGTACCTTGCAATAAAAAGAAACCTACTGCTCTATCAAGCCCAGCTCAGTTCTGTGAAGAGGATGGGAAGGAACATTTTGCCTAACTGCCTAATTGCACAGCTTTCATCCTAATTAAGACAGCACAAAGACAACATTTTGATTCCTGATACTGGACTCTTATTACTCCGAGATGCTTTTCTTAAGAAAACTGGATGAGAAGACATTAGAACTGGTCAAATATACTGAATATAAATCTGCTTTAATCTCAGTGAAACCCACGGAACAGTTACAGATCACTGAGCCTAAGTGGTGTTTCAGGGGTTTTTCTTCCCCTCTCTTTTTCTCTTCACTGTCTGCCAGCATAATGGGCCCTTTTGCCCTTTATGCTATATTGCTGTGTTACATGCATTTTCTACTTCACACAGAGAGAGCTGCCTAATTAGGAAGACCAGACTGAGCTTCTAAAGTATTGCTCTTTAATACTGCTAGTTTATCTGTTAATTAATGTGCTACTCTTTCCAATCTAATTAGACTTTTTTTTACTGCAGAGATAAGTCACTGAAATCATTCGAAAAAATATACAGAAGGAGGAGGCTGGTGGGAGGCTCAGAGACATTTATTGTTAGAATTTGTTATGTGTGATGTACATAGATTTGTTACTGTCTCCTCTTCTTTCACCCATGCCCACAAACTTAATCAGGCTTTTGTCAGGAAGGATGCAGTCTACTTCCCATAAATAATACTTATTCCTGCTAGTGAGCTGCATCTTGTCTCTATCTCCATCTCTGCCATGCCCATCTTTTTCTTCTCCTGCTTGTTCCTCAATGTTAATAGCAAGGCTAACTCTCTTTTTACATGTTTGTACTGAGTCTTTGTTACCAGCAATCCTTGTCAAGAGTGGTATTATTTTAATAACTTGTATAGAGTTTACTAATGAATTACATCAAATGTTTAACAGCGTGATGGCAAAAACAGGATGGCAAGCAACCGGCACCACAGCCTGGTTGCATTTTTGGTAGCTTATGCTGATGAAATACGCTAAGAATTCTGCTTTACGTTTTCTAAAAGTTTTCTGTGCTCACTGTTGCCCACTAAGAGAGCTGCTATTTTATAAAACTGAGAATTTCTAAGGACAACCCCTACTTTTGCAGTATAATTCCTGATTAAAAAACACTTTAAAAGTTTAAGGGAAAATAAGTGACAGAAACCCAGAGGCAACCTCCATCACTCTGTAAAATCTAAAGTACGACACCAAATACCTTAGTTTCTTGGTGCCATAAAAACAGAGAAAAGGTAATTTTTTAATTTTATTTTATAATTACATATGGAAGCCTTTATTTTGAATTTTCACTCTGGTAACATGGACTTGTGAAGTCAGATCTAACTCATCTCATATGTCATGTTCTGACTACAGAAACAGAAGTGCTTCTTGCCTAACTGAAAATTATGTGCTTCACTTGAATGTATTTTCTATCTTCAAAGGTGGCATGTAACTTATTACAGAACCATACTCAAAACATAACACCAATACTAGTAAGAGAGAAAAATGTCTCCTCAACACATCTGAAATGTGAGATTTCTGAAGCCTGGAAGAAAATTTATTCTGATCTAGGTTGTTTTAATGGAGATGGTCTGGTGAGAGATAAATCTTTTTATTCATCATCTGAAGTCTGGGTTTTTAATAGTACTGCAAATCCTGAAGAGCAAGAATGACACTTAGGAGGACTTTCAAAATTATGAAGACATACTCCCATCTATAAGCTTGAGAAAATATGAATCTTTAGATGTCTGTATGCTTTGGAGATACAGCCCTAAGTACTCTGATGTAAATCATTCCAAGAATCATACAGAACAGTTTGTCTTACTCTAAAATACATATTGCCAGCAAAGACAATGATCACAATAATTTCTCCAATAAAAACCAAGACGCCTCCAACCCTCAGATCAAGTGCCTCAAATTTGAGAGGAAAACCATGCACTTTGCAATCTGATGTGGTCATTAACAGATACAGGTTCATGATGGGTGTAACACATTTAGAAACAGAAAAATTACAGACATTGCTCTGTACATCTAGTCCTGTCATTTTACCTGTAACAGTTAAAGATTTATGGCTATCCTATAAATACTGGCCTGAGATAACTTCCTCAGAGCCATTACACTGAAGTTACCTTGTTGCCCCAGGAAGAAAGCAGTTGTACTCCAGAAAAGTTTTTCATGCTGGGAGCCATGCTGAAACTCCCAGTATTAGCAAATTTACTTCCATTCAGCGATGGCTGTAGGTTTGTCAAAACCTACCGAACTTCTCACAGGTGGAGTTTTCCTGGGACACCCCAATCACATTTGTTATTTTAGCACAGCATAGATGGCTTTTTTTGATTCTTCCCACATTCTCTGGTTGCCAATTTCCATCGCAACCTCACTATCTGACAATCACAGAATCATAAAATCCTAGAATGGTTTGGGTTGGAAGGGACCTCAAAGCTCATCCAGTTCCAAATCCCTGCCGTGGGCAGGGATACCTTCCACAAGACCAGGTTGCTCCAAGCCTCTTCCAACCTGGCAATAAAAGGCTGAGGTATTGATCCAATTCTAAAGTCCCACCAATACCTGGATAAGGCTTATGTATGGGATGCTGGCATAGGCCAAATGCTGTTTGGAGGGGAGCAGGCAGCAAGCAAAGCTCCAAAGGATGACAAAAAATTATCCTGTGTTCCATCATTGTGCCCATCATTCACCCATTTTGCAGAACCCTGGGCATGTTTCTCCTTTCCCACTTACTCTCACACATCCCTACCACCTCTTTCTTTGTTTCTCTTGTGTACATGGAGTTATGCAAACCCATTCTATGGAAATCTGCTACACACCCTAGGAACGTACCTTAGAGACAGAAATATGGACCACTGAGTCATTCCACATCACCCACTAAATCAGAGACAAAGTCGGCTGTCTCAAACTGTGGAACATATCCCTATTTGTGGCAAACTCTACAGTGAGATGATGATCTGAGCCCCTTTCTAACTCCTCCAATTCAGTAGAAGGATGCTATATCCTTACAAAGGTAAACAATATGGATCCATTTATGCATTTAAGCATTTCTATCACAAAAGTACAAATTCCTATCTGAGTGCTTTTCAGAAATTAATATACCAAGACTGGTGGCCCTGCAGTAATTTCTCAGAATGCTTCTAACGTGCAATAGAAATGACACTTTGCTGAAACATTTTACAGCATTATTAAACTATCGGTCTCTATTAAATTTGATCATTCCTCCTGAAAAAAATCCACATCAAAACCATCTTACTGGAATACTTGCATTTGGTTCATAGAGTATTCTGCTGCTAGATTCACAAGCCAGGATGTACTCTGCAAGGTTTTTTAAGTATACGCTGCCGACACTGAAAATAATTCTAACCTATGATGACATTCAAAATAGATGACTGACAAATAAGACATTCATTATTAGAATACACTTACTATTAGATTGGAAAGTAATAAATGCATAATAAATTCATTCTGACTTATGTATCATATATTAGTCCATCATAGCAGCATGAACAGAACTTTAATTTCATTATCAGTTCAGGGTTCATATCAGAAGTAGGCTTTCTTAGAAAATTCAAAGAAGCTCCTATAACTTTGAAATCTTCTAAAGGTATCAGAATGACTACAGCAGATTTGATGCTCCAGCCAGTAAGGCTTTAGCTGGCCTCTTTCAGAAGTAGTTTCTACCTCCCTTCCCACTTCTCCAAAGAGAGGCAGATAAGTGATTCATAACCATTAGGATGGCTGAAGTGAAAGTTGTTTTTTTTTAATCTCTGTACAGGGTCTAGCTAGGATGAAAACAAATGTAACCCTCTTCAGGGCAGCCCATATGGTGCTGTGCTCCAAAACTGTGGCTGAAACAGTGTTAACACACCAATGTCTTGGCTGCAACTAACAGGATTTGCATGGCAGTAGGGCTCTCTCTCCATGCAGCTCCAACCCCAATGTCAGTAAGCTGGGGGGACACAAAAGGTTAGTGGGGAACACAGCCAAGACAGCTGATCCAAACTGACCACAGGGATATTCCATATCAAACAACATCATGCTCAGCAATGAAAACCCAGGGAAAGAAGGAAGGGGGGACATTTATAGTCATGGCATTTGTCTTCCCAAGTAACCACTAGGCAAGCCAGGAAGTAGTTGGACATCTGCCTGCCGATGGGAAGTAGTGAATGAATTTCCCTTTTTGCTTCGCTTGCACATGCAGCTTTTGCTCTTCTTATTAAACTGTTATGACCTCAGCCCACAAGTCTTTTCACCATCCTGACATTTTTCTCACCATCCCTGACAAGAGGGAAGTCAGCAAAAGGCAATGTGGGTATACCCACCACAACCAACAGTGCCAAACAACCTTCAGTTTTATAGTGCAGCTACTTCTTCTGGGAAAACTATGTTAGAAGCCATCTGGCAGTTATCTTTTTGAGGATTTAAGCTAAATTTAAAAGAATTAATAATCAAATGGAAACAATCATCATCAGTTCAGGGTTCTTAGAATAAGGCTTGATTAGAAACTGATTTCCACAAAAGTCAGAATAAACACATGAGAAAGAATACCTACTTCAAGGCTCATCAAAAAAGTATGCCTCTACATAGCAGAAATCTTCCCAAGGAGGGAGCATGACACCTTATGAACAGCCTTCACCATTTCTAATACTACCTACTTTCCTTTGCTGCTTTCCAGAGCTATTCCTGACAATCTGTCTAAGGCTCTGATCTCTGATGGGCTCATACGCCTTATGGCCTGTAGTCCAGATTTAAAGGGGTTCATACCAGATAATCTCAACTCATGACTCCATATACTTTCTTTCTGTCAGACTTATACCCTAGGGAGATCTTTGTGCAACTTTAACAAGATGAGCTAGAAGACAGGAATACCAAATATATACTGGGAAAGATGTATGAATGGCCTATTACCTCTCCTCAAAGTTCTGAGCAGAAACAGATATTCCACTAATGTACCGATTCACCTTGGAACAGTAGGAAACACTATTTCTGATAACTATAAGCAATTGAAAAAATGTGCATTTCATTCCACTGACCGCATTACAGATACATATATGCATCTGCACCTGAGCTTATACTCAAGAAAGCAGATATAAGAGGAGGTCTTCATCATGTCTTAAATGCCTCCCTGCCTTTCTAATAAATAACAGAGAAATCTTACTACAACTAGATATCAAGTTTACAATTTAAATACTGAAAGAAAGGTATCCTCCGCAACATGCTGAAAAGAAAATCACGTCACATATTCCTTCTGTTGCTCTGTTTTAATTTTAAGCTCTTCCTTTGTCTAGTTTACACAAAACAACATTCTTATGCTCAGAAAAATAACCACCATCACCACTAAGCTATCAGACAAGATTAAATAGTGTAATTGATGTATGCTTCTTTGAATACATTGATCCCAGTACAACACTTGCTGGCTGATCTATAGTTTATAAATTATGTCTTTAGCCTTATTGTTCAAAATCCTATTATTTTCTTGCTCTTGAGCCTATAGAGAACATGCTGATAGTCACTCAGACTCCAATTGATAATACCTGGGACCTGAGAACATGAATCTTTTCTAATAGCTTCTTGATTTAATACATATGTCTTTCTTTGGCAAAGTCAGTATCTAATGCTAGTATTTTGTATCAGAAGCATTTGGCTATGTTTACAAATTGAACATCAAAACAGTTTTTCCTGCTTGTCTCTTTCTCAGGCTTTTATAACCACACACCGTTTGACAGTCTACAATATAAATGTTCCTGAACACATAAATGAAAACAAAATACAGTACACTGAATATATCAACCACCAGCCTGCTGAAATACTGAAGGCAGAATGAAGCTCTCACTACTGAGAGACTGCAGATGTACTGTACCTGACGAGTGGCAAGCCTTCAGCAAAAGGCAACACTCAGGTACCACTGTGAGAGGGTTTGTCTGACTGTTGGCTAAATGGATGTGAAGAAACATGCATTCTGAAAACACTCTGCTTGTTAAACACACCTCTCATGGCCTTTTCTCAGAAGATAGTTTCATCTTGTGCCTAAGTTCCTCTCCACTTTATCAGAGGGTTGAAGCCCATCCTGTTCAGCTGTTCTCCCTCTGCCTCTTTGTTTCAGCACAACCACAAACAGACAAAACTGACCAGTATTTTCTGACACAAGCCAATAACACAATTTTCTTTTCAGTACCTCAGTTCTTCTTACACACTTTCCTGCATTAGATGTATATTATTTCATTTTCTTCATAAAATCCAAATAACTTTAGGACAACTTCCAAATGACTATGATGGTGTTTCACTAAGAAAACATCTTTAGAGCGTAGACATTGCTATTACCAATGGCCATACAGTAATAAATCTCAAATATAAACCTGATATGACTGGTACTGAGCTGCTAGAAGAGAAGAAAGCCTTTCTATAAATAGGTGTTTCCTGATGACACAGTGCACACAGTTGAAGGGTAATGCTATTCTTACAGCAAAGGTAAGCACAGATGATTTCATACCTGTTCAAACTGCAGCATATGTTATTTCTTGAGGGTTTTTTCCCTAACATTTATCCATTCTTCTGGTGAACTCTAACAAATGACAAGTCAATTTATGCTATTTTTAATGTAATGGAACTGAATTAAATCAGTACAAATTTCAAGAAAACAGATCTCTGGTTATTGTCAGAAATCTGTGCTTTGACATTTCATTCATGGCAATGAAAAGGAGTATCTTAAAATACTCCCCCTTCACCACGCAAGACACAAAAATACAGTTACATACTTGAATTCTGATTCTTACTCTGTGAAAAATTTCAAGGATTTAGAAATGTTCCATTCACTTTTTGTGTGCAGCTGGTGAACTTCACCATGTTCAAAACCAGCTGCCACTTGCCTGGGTTCTGTGATAATGAGCAGACCAGAAACTTGGCTGTCCTTTGCTTTGCTCTTTACAGTCCCCTTGATAGAGACCAGAAGCACATGGAGCCTGGGAGCACTGGCTCTTTCAAGACACTTGCACTGCCAGATTTTTGTTGGTAGTAGATATGGGCAAGATGCAAATCTAATGGAGGTATGTACTTTACTGGAACAGCATCCTGTGAAAAATACTCTTTTTGTATATAAATGGGTAATTATGCTCTTTTTACCAAATATTATCAAATATACATTTACACTTCAAATGTTACTTGTTTTTCCATATATAGCTAAATAACATAAGTCAGCAGAAGCTGGTAAATCCTGCTATCTAAAATTATGAAGCTCTTCTAAACGAAGGTATAAGACACGATCCTTAAATGTTCATTTTTTCATAATTAATGTTATACACATTTTAGATAAATAATATTTGAAGACTGTGCTGCTGATTTATCTGTTTCAGCTTAGCACAGAATTGCATTTAAGTCTATTGGAATCTGCATCTTGCTGATTAACTAGAAAATGATTACTGTATTATTACTAGTTTTACAAATTTGAGTCTTTTGAAAAATGTGAAGGTGGAACATCAGGATACCCATGAAACAAAAAGGATATTTCCTTACATTTATATTCAATAAAAATAAATTCCACAGAACAGAATAATTCCTGCAAAACAAATACAAACTCTTAGAAAACTCCTCTAGAGGAATCAGAATGCTTTTGTGCATAATTATTCCATGACAGAGATGGATTACTAACTTAGTGCAGCATGGGGACAATAAAATAGTACTAGGTGGAAATGTGGAACTGATTTAATGGTGTATTTTGCTAGTAATGTTCAATACTATTTAGGATTTTTCAGAGAACCTAGTGGCTTAATGCTAAATGTTGCTGCTCTGACCAATATTAGCTATTTTTGTGCTTCTTCCAGCTACCTATCTTCATCACCAGCAATTTAAGTATCCTTTCAAAAATCTGAGTGCACTAAAAATTTAATTAGAAAAGTAAAAATGGTACCAAGGAAGTGCAATAAACCACACAGAACAGTTTCGCCTGTGTGAAATTGTGCCACACAGAGAAAAGTGCTGAAGGCTGTGGTGCGGTGGTAAATGTTTAATTATCATTATGAGCAAGCTGCAGTGGATAGATGTAAAGGGACCACAGACTCTTTAGCTTATCCAATACACAACTGAATTTCTGCCAAGAATGCCTCCTGTGACAGAAAATACTTCATTATGAATTCTAGTCTCTGTCTTGATGTAAGGGAAATTAATGGAAATTTGGTCTTACTAAGAAATGCTGAACAAGTCTCTTCATTAACATCTAATTCATAGCTCCTGAATAGAAATAGAAAAGAACATGAGGAGTATGATTAGATACACAGATGCAAGAAAACAGAGAAGAAAATACAAGTTGCTCCAAATTTAACCTATTGTGTCATGAAATTGCAGATCATCTGAAATGAAACCCAACTGATACATGTACCTAATGAACCATATGAGACAGAGACAAAGACAAAGAACCTCAAAATTCTTAAAAAAAATAAAGTTTACGTACTTCTTTTTAGGAGCACCATGATGCTGTTTTAACAGCACATTTGTAACTGGCACAGTACTTAAAGCTGATTTGGCTCATATTATTTGCTTTTGTACAGAAAATGTTTGGAAGCCTAAGAATAAAACTTCTCTTCCTTAGTGGTAGTTTGTACAAGGCCACCAGCATTTCTTTTTCCCCAAGAGTTTCAATATTTAAGTGTTATCTGCACCTATAAAATGTGGAGTATTTTCAGTATTTTGTGCTCTAACCATGTTGGAATGGTAACCTTGCAGGAGCCAAGATGGTCACTTGGTCCAGAGACCAGCTCTGAGAAAGAGTTGATCACTCTGAAAAACAGACGTACCTGGTGGGTACTGTTAAAGCATTATCACTTCTGTTTCACTTACACAAAGACAGCCAGACAACAACATAATTAAGGAATCCTATTCTAATAGCTATGTGACTACCGCTTCTGGCTTCATGGTCAAAGCATATGACAGTACATTACACAGTAACATGAAAAGCCATGCTGGTATCAGCTTAAGCAGCTGGATAAAGTTTGTTGAAAAGTAAAACAGAAGAGAAGAGACAGAAGAGAAACAAGGGAATGTTATATACAAAGCTTTAAAGAAGGAATTACCGAAAAAACAATGCAGTAACTTCATTTAGATGGGGGAAAGTAATGCTGCTTTATACATGTCAAAGTTTAATGCAGCTGATGTGCAGCTGGTTTTATAACCCTGTTGAACATAAAATTGCACCAGTACTAGTATTGTACCTACTCTGAAGGTTCCTTCACCAAAGCAAAAACCTACCCCTTTAGGTCACAAATGGTCGCCAGAGTCAAGCCTAACATGGAAACCTAGTCAAATCTAAAGGTCCACCTCTCACACACTAGCAAAGCATGCATCAAAGCTTGGCTATTTCCAGTGCCAGCAACTTTACAGAACAGGGAACTGGACATCAGCCTGCCAACCCAACACTATCCCAGAACAAGAGTTTATCCATACACCCTCCTACTACCAGTGCTAATACACTTCTGGAAAGCATTTAATCTTGTCTCAGCTGAGACACAAGAGTATGCTTGGAAACTGTTGTGACTACTGAGTTTACTTTTAAGACTAAACAACAAACTACCCACTTTTTTATCTGTTGTGGTTATAGTTACCCAGGTTTGTATGGATAGCAAATGGCATGCAGGAATTGTTAATATGTTTTCATTATGACAATATTGTTACGTATTTTCAGCTTTTGAGCACTAAGCAGATAAAAAAGATTCCCCTACTGTGTTATTATAGATTACAATTTATTAACAACAGCTTGATTCGAGAGTTTTACTGAAATGACTGTGAAAAAATTACTTATTCCTTTGCTTTATTTCCGATACTGTGTTTATTCTGGGGTCATGACTTTTTTTCCCCCCTTTCTTTCACAAGAATGAAGTCAGTCTCCAAGCAGCAGACTAAAATGTCACTCTCACTATATTCTGCTCAGAAACGCTTGGGCAAAATATCTCCCAGACTGAATATGCCTGCAGAACATTGGGCTTGGGCTTTTTTTTCCTGAATACTAGTACAGAAATTAGTCACTACTTTTTTAAAGCAGACAATACCCTGCTGTAAACATATAAAAAATGGCATGAACAGCGCACTCTCCTCATAGTAAATGATCACAGCTTGTTTTAGCTACGACCATTAGCTATTTTAGCATGAAGCTTAAAATCGCAGTGCAGATTTTTTCCTCACAAAAGGCAATTTTGTGAGGAGAAAAAGCTCCATCCTGTATTACCCACCAGCAGAAAAAATAATGAATATCTGCAGTGTTTGTAAACGCTGAAAAGTGCAGGATGGAGATCAATGTCACGTTTACAGCATTTTTATCTGTCAAAAGTCGAGTTCGTGTTTGTAAGTTTTGATAAAAAAATACACAAATCCAAATTTTTATGTATAAGATTCAGAAACTTCAATTTATTTTTTTATTACAAAATTCACTTTAATGTAGAGTAAGGTGTTTGTTAGAGATATACAATATATGAAGTGATATCTGAACAGCTGATTTACTGTTAAAAAAACCCAGAAAGATTGGGAAAGGTGAACACTTTAAATCTTTGAAGACAAGAGAAATTCAGGTCATTTTGTTCTGTAAGACGGTTCACAGAAGTATGAAAAATCTTGAAAGACAAAAGCCTGAAATAAACCTAAGCACAAAACTAGCAAGCTGAATGAATATCATGCCTGACAAAGAGACAAAGCTAGAGACTGAAAATCAATGGACCTGAAGACAGAGATCAGAAACTGGGCTTACTTGATGGACAAGACGATGAAGGACTCACATCACCTTTTCTTTTGGAACCCAAGATTTAATACACACGCCAGAGGGAAAAGAAAGAAATCAAGAACAACTTTATTGTAAAACTATGCATTCATTCATCTCCCCTGGCTCAAACTTCTGCATTATCCCCAGAACCTGCTTTATCACCACTGGTTGATTTGTCCTGTCCCTGAATGGCTATGAAGCATATGGCCACAGACAAACCAAAAAAGGAGCCTGTTGCCCCTGTCACTACTCCTGCTTGTAGCTGGATTTGAACAGCTCTTACAGCGACAAACTTCCAGCTCTCTCTCTGCTCATCATGTTCCTTTGCCAGCTTAATTCTCCTTTCTTTTTCCTTATTTTTTCCCTTCTTTTTTCTTTTCCTCTTTTACCTGTTGTTAAAAAAGAGTTAAAAAAAATCTTCTATCTGGAAGTGACCATGTAATTTGCAAGGAATACATAAGTAGTCTATAGAGTGTCTGCAGCAACATAGTGCTGGTATAGGTTTGCTTGCTCAAGAGAGCAGTTGACAGAATCAACCTATGTACACGCAGGCAATGTATTTACTTATAAAGTAACTTCTGGTGGAATAATTTTTGGCTTTACTGATCCTATGCTTTGGTTTGATAGGCTATTGTAATATTTTATTAAACTGATAGTACTCTTCCTTGTTTATATTATCTATTACAAAAGTTCACTGAAAATGATGTCTTCAGAGACAACAGGCTCATCAGCAGCCTCTTCAGATAGTATCGAACAGAAATTCCTGTGCTTAACTCCCAAGAGTCAATGCAGTTTACACCTAGATTATACCAGTTACATAACCAAATGTTCACGTTCAGAAGAAAATGTCTGAAAGCTGACACTAACAAACTCATACTTAAAAAAAGCAAAGATACAAAAAAGTGAATACAAGTATATCCTATGCCGACCTTCTCAAACAGCTGAGACGCATGGGCTCTACTTCTGAGCGATGCAACCCATCAGAACACATGTATGACACTTACAAAAATAAACTATTGCTATTTTCTCTACATGTTGCAAGTTCTTTTGTTTGTGATTTCCAATCCTCTGTTTTCTACAAGCTGTGAACTACAGCTTTGCTATTGTTCCCCTACAATCAAGGCAAATTGTACCTCAGTAAGAACAAGGAAAGTTTCTTTGAAAGAAACTGATTTACAAATATTCCATTACTATTGGTTTTGGTACTGATGGATGAAAATTTTGCAGCAGGATGTTTTTTTATCAGAACCTGTTGCTTCTTCCACTGAGAACTGTCAGTACAAACCAGGAGAAAATAGGAAGATAAATGGCATTAGAATCAGTTTATAAAATGTGTGACCAGTAGATAATAGATACCTCATTTTACAGAAGACGACCATTAATTGTTGAGATATTCTGTTTCGCATCTTTTAAAAACCAAATACAGTCATGCTATTTTTTTTCAAACTTTTAAGAAAAAAAGGTAAAATGACGAGAAGTTGAAAAATTGGGAATGAAATGTCTAATTGGCTTTTCTCGCATAACTGGGCAGGAAACATTTCAAAACTATCAGAAATTCTTAGGAAAGGAAAATAACTTTCCTTTCAGCCTATCCTAATATTATTTCAGAGAGGTGCCTTTCCAAGGTTCAAGTGAATTTAAATTAGTCAAAGCATCTTCTCTTCAGCTCACATGAGGGGCTCCAGGGGAAACACAGAAACTGCTACGCCCAAATACAGGAATAATACTCACTTCACCCCTCCACTAACATGAATAAGACTTAAAAGTACATAGCAAAGATAGTTAAGAACTCTCCTGGGTGAAACACCCTGGAGGTATGTGCCATCCTAGCTTGATGAAGTTTCTCTTTACAGCAGGGATGTATTAAAAGGAAAAGTTAGGTTTATTCATGAGTATTTAACGCCTGCATTATGACGGAAGATCAATTGTTCAAATCCCCCTACTTTATCTGTGGAAAAGATCGTGCTACAGAGATATTTCGTTCACTGTGTCTGCAGCTCTCCTAAGACATAGCTGACAAACTCAGGGTCAGAATTTAGGTGAAATAATGCAAAATTCAAGGCTTTCAGTGGAGTTGCCAAATAGCTCAGAGATGTGTTCAGTTTGAAGACTCACATCTCACCTCCTGCAGTGCTGTATTAATCCATAGAGAATAAAATAGCCCTCTAGTATGTTTTTGCTTGTAGAAAAAGCAGTCTGCTCGATTTCATCTGAAAGTTCCTTCAACAGGAAAAAAATACAAAGATTTATTGCATGGAAATGGTGTAAGCATACAATAATGAGCTAACAGAAAGCCTGCGGTGTGAAGCCACCACGTCTCATAAGAAGGAAATATTTCCAATATGCTTCTTTCTCCTCAAAATTACACTAGATTACTGGGAACCTTTAGCAGAGTGAGAAGCACAGTACAGACCTCTTCCAGTTTACATACTGGGTGATTTGTACTACCACCTAGATCAGGTTTACAGAGACTTACTCAGTGCCTGGGCAATTATCCTGCTGGTTTGCTTCTAAAATGAATGCTGTATACAATTAATGCTTATGATGAATTACATTACAACTACTGAGGCCAATCATCCGCCTTTGAGGCTGCTACAAGTTATCTTAGTCTTAAATTGACCAATGTCCTTTGTTGAGTTTTGAGTGGGAAAAGATGTGCCTGTGAAACTGACCCTGAAATTTATCATTCATCCTGAGCCTCACATTTCCAAAAAAATCTCAAATTTAGATGCCTCTACAGTCATATATCCATATTTCATAAAGAATGGTAGAGATACTGAGGAGTGTTCGATAAAAAGGAGGTACTGAAGATGGTTATTAAAACTATTGCCTCAGTTTAGCAACCATTTACTGTAAAACATTTATAAGCTAAATGACTGTATGGCAAGTGTGTGAGACAGCAAGTGAGGGATGGACAGTTAGTGCTGACAGCATGTCGCACCCAAGGCTCATTTTTATCTTAGAAAAACATTATTGTGAAGAGTTACATTTGTTATTCCCATCAGCAATTTTGGTCATTTAATATATGCATTTTCATTTCAGAGAACACTAACATTGCCTCTGGCAGAGAGGAAATTGGTGTGTACTCATATCAAGACTCTATATGCCATTTTGCTTAAAATAAAAAGTACAAAACGCATCACCTTCATCTAAAGTTTAGGGAAAAAGCAGAATACACTGAACTGAGCCTGGAAGTGACTGCATCCTTAATATATGCTTCATTGCAGACATACAGGAAAACAAGTATCAGCAAAGCACTTCAGGCTCCAACTCAGTGCCACAGAACCAACACCTATAGTTTGAAATCTGCCAGAGCTTTTTGTTGCATGAGAAAAAACCCATCTGATTTCTCTAATGAGTCATCACAGACAAATGGATCAACCACCACTTACAGCAGTGCAGGAAAATAACTGCTGGGCAAAACCACCATGACTGTTCATTTAGGCAGAAAAACTTCAAAGGCAAGACTACTGTGATTTGACTGAAGCTTTTGACTGTACTTACCTGAATGTCACCACCCTTACTTTGTGAAAAAGCACACTGTAACTTCTGTTTTCTACTTTATCTGATGTTTGTGGATCCTAAGGATACTTTTTGAATCTCCATACCAGAGTATGGAAGAACCTTTCTGTGGAGGGTCTGGGCAGTTAACGGAAAACCTATTAAGAGATGTTAGTGTGTTCCTTTTTCACAGGAGAAAAGCCAGTCCTAACTTAAATAAACCTTAATCAAAGTCAGCAAGAGTTTATCATATTTGGTCATACATTCTATTTGCTCAAGTTTTGCTCTGTTCCACAGGAAACACAAAAGTAAAGTGCTTCTTCAAACGAGTCAGCCACACAGATTTCTTTCTAGTGAAGGAAATGCTGAATAACCTCACAAATGTTCAAGTGCAACTGAAAACTGCCCAAGAATACAATTGAAGAAGCTGGTGGGGCATGTATTCATACAGAACATACTTGGCTTTCTCTGACTGATTATACATTCTTTGCCAGCTAACAAATGAACCTGCAAAGCTGTGGTGCTTGAGAATATCTAACAGTAACCTCATTACAACTATAAATGGAAAAATAATGGACTTTTTCATTTGCTGCCAGTTTCAAAGAGCTGAAAGAAAAAAAATACTCATATTGCATCAGGTTAAACAAGGTGAAGAACAAAACTTCAGATTCTTTTTTTAAAGAAAAACTTATGTGAAATCTGTCTGAAATATTCCATTAGGAAAGAAGAGTTGAAACTAAGCAATAAGGTATTTGGAAATACCCTTCTTCTGTTTCAGCTGTACTTTTCTCGTTTTAGAATAAAGGTTTTAAATGCCATATACAAACACTACATCTTAAAGTAGACAAACAAACAAATATATGCAGGAAATAGAGGTTTTAAATGCTAAATAGCACCGGCTACCAAAACAAGACCCCTATTCGTTAATGGTAACGACCAAAAGTAATGAATGGATGAAAGCCTCTTCTCCTTTCTCATGCCAGAATATATGAAGATAAATGTAGGTACAATGACAACCATCGTTTTCTGGAAAGGAGATGGAGGAAAACAATCCATATTGAGAATCCTTACAGAGAAAGACAGTGTTTTCAGGCTGAAATTGCAAAACTGTACTGACCATGACCTGAGGATACACAGAGGATAAAAGGCATCCATTTTCATTAACCTTAAGGAAAAAAATACCTCCCACATGGCAAAAGCTACAAAGTATGCTAACAGAGAAGCAAGCGTACAAATAGAGCACATACTCAAACAGATCTTCAAAGTTCACAAATAAAAAGTTCAACAGTTCATTCTCCTCACTCTCCATAGTTCAGATGTGAGTATTCAGCCATGTGCCTTATGTCAGAAGAAGAATATCAAGTTATGTTTGCCGCTCATGAGCTGTGAAGATGATGGCTAAAATTTAAACGCATAGACCTAAATAGAACTACCCATTATAAAAAAAAACCTGAAATCTAAGAGAAATGGGGAAACAAAGGTCAGATGTTTAGCAGAATTCTTAACTATCCCATCCACTGTCAGAAGCAAAGCTACCCCAAATGATTGCTTCAGCTGTGTTTTTCCCCCCACCTTAAAATCTCTGTGTATTCAAAGCATGGTTACTTACAGCAATTTAATAAAACTGCTAGGAATATGATAACATGATGTTACAAAATATACATTTCAAAGTGGTTCTTCCTTTCTGCCACGTGATATTTTTATGCAGTGCCATTATTTGGATGGTCAGAAAAGTCTGAGCATACAACTTAGTAGCAAATCTATTGTAAGTAATAAAATATCCTAAGAGGAGGCAGGGATTTCTTTAAGCAGATCGCTGGACTGCATTAGCATCTTCACCATTCAGGTGAATCTTCACATACGTAGCAAGAAGTGTAATAGCAGAAATATGTATGCGTGCATTTATATACATACACAATAGTACTTTATTCACCACAGGGTGTTCCAATAGCAATCATGACACTTTAAGGGTCTTTGGCTCATACTATTTTATTATTATTATTTTAAATCTATTTGGTGAAACAAAATGTCCAGGGTTTACACTGAATCTGGCCAAGTGAAACTGACTCACATTTCACAAAAGGGAAGTAACAGCAGCTTTCTCATCTACCTTAACTAGTCCCTTTAATGTTTGGATGCAATAGATGGGTTTGGACAGGACAGAGGTCTCTAAGTATGCATGGCGACTGTGTAAGACAGCACATGAGAGATGGACATTTAGTGCCAACAGCATGAAACAAAGCAAAGGTTATTTCAAATAAGAATCACAGAAAATTTTCTAACAGTAAGTATAGCTGAATGTGGAATTAACCGCCAAAGGAAACAACAGCCTAAGTCAATGTCACTGCAGGCAAGCAGGATTAACTGCACCAACGATTACTCAAACGATCCGTTCAGCCCATAGTTCTTAGCACTTCAATACTTCCTAATCGGTTCTTGCAAACATTCACTTGGCTCATCCCTTAACAGCATGTGCAAACCTTATTTTGGTCTTGTAACATGTTTACATGACCAAGGTTTTGTTCACTTTATTATCTGGAGAGTAAATGCTCTCCATACAAACATCCATTACTTCCATACAAATCCCTGAGGAATGTGGTTGCTATTTTTCCATCTTTTCCTTCCCTTCCTGAAAAGACCACTCACCTGTCAGGAAACTGAAACAGCAATATCTGACATAGCACAATACAAGCAAATAAGTGAAACAAACAGATCTGCAAACACGGCTCAGGTGACATTTGTTCAGTCCCACTGCTTCCTAAGGATTAGCAAACAGAGCTGGTCAATGAATGGAAACAGCTCAGTTGCCAGCCATTCAAGGAGCTTTATCATTGTTTCTGCCACCTATTTGCCCTGAGTATATTGAGTATTTGCACAACTTCCTGCTGTTTCCAAGTGATTTTTTTTCAACTATATCCTATGCTTCACAAATGAATCAGTCCGGAATTTGAGTATTCTTACCACCAGACACAAAACTGCATCAAAAAGACACAGACATACAGTTTAGATGCAGAAAATGAACATGGCCAGATATATAAACCCCTCTGTGAACAAAGATATCGGTGAGTGCTTTCCACTCATAGGATTTCAGCATCCAGAAGGCCTCTTTAATAGTTATCTTGAACAGCGTAGCCAAAGACTGTGCAATAGTATCACTATTGCCATTTTTGTAGCATTCATCTGCCACAGGACGGAGATTAAGGGAACTATTCATATGGCAATGATCCTGCAGGAGCTTATTATGATCTTCATGAATCAGTAGTAAAATGTGTTACACTGTAGTTGTCATAGCCTCCAGATGCCAGTGCCTTTGCTGCCTGTCTCAAAAATTCATAAATGTGGGCATGATGGAAGATGTATGTCACAAGCATTTTGCACACTGTCTCTAAAAGAGCATGAATCTGCCATCAGTTTTGACTTAACTGATTCAGCTGGCTATTTTGCCTTTGGTTATATTGCTTTCTTTTCTGCAACTTGCTTTTTGATAAATGATGTCATTGCACTGTGTAAAGACCCTTTTCCCCTTTACAGAGTATGAAACAGATCATTTTAAAATAAAAGCTAAAACTCTCATTGACTATAAAGTGTTGTTTATGTTATCTAATAGTCTACTTGTTCTCTCCAAACTTGTTCTTCTCATGCAACTCCTCCATTAATATAGCCATTAACTAAGTATTTACCCAATTTTAATATTTTTTAGTAAGTCAGTTTTGCCTCATGGAGAATAAAACACTTTTTTAAATTCTATGTCACTTTTAATTCACAGATATAAATACAACAAATATTCTGAATCTTCTTGTGGAGCAAGGCCCTAATTATTTTTTGGTGACTTCTATGAGCTCTTCTGTTAGAAGACGACCCCACAGATCTCATCCACACAAAATACAGAGTTGCAGTTTCAGTGACAGCCCATATGTCAAGCTTAAAGCAGAACAAAACAAAACTGGAAGAAGAAGATTTGGTAATGCTGTGAACTTCTCCAGGGAAAAAATGTGAGTTCTTACCCCTCTCCGGAAATCACATCTCTTTTTAAACTCTAACTGGCTGGGCAAGGAAGAACATGGATTTCACCTCTTGTACCAAAATAAAATGTGTATCTTTTGCGCATACTCAGGCAAAATAGGAACCAGAAAATATGGCAATCTATGATCTGATTTTTGAATCAGCATCTCAGTATGACAAAGTATTTCCCTTAATGCTCTAAGACTAATGACCTGGTTGTGCTGATGTACAAGGAAGGAGCTTTTGTACTCACAAAGTCTGTAACTTCCCAGTTAAACCTTGCCTGCACTAGTCAGAAAATACCTGCTTTTTGTATTTGATGTGTTCTTTAAAGTACCTAAATAAAATAATATAGTCCACATGAATCTATAAACATAGAGAAAAACTATGATTGTGATATATTGGGCAGCCTTTTTATTTAGGTAATATTCCCAAAATTTGGGGCTGATTTGGCTAGAAACCTGTTTTTAATCAGGCTTTTGATAATCACTGATTATTTAAAGGGCCAAATCATTCAATGACAGCAAGATGAAGCTGGAAATCACACTGGTTAATGACACCGCTTGTATTTACATGCTTATATTCATATGCACTTCTAATCATAAGGTTGAAAACTCTGCATCTGCCAAAGGACACATCTACATGGAATGATGTTGCGATATACACGTGGCTCCAAAGAATGCATATGAAGACAAGTTGGGAATGTGTACATGTTACTCCCTTGTTCCAGTAGCCATAACAAAAGGCTGCCTTCCTCTCTCAACACAGTGACTTTTAGTTCTTTTCAACTACTCTGCTGATATCTGCTGATATCTACTGATAGCATTTTGGGGACAACCCAATCCCTGCATGTAAAAACCACACTGAATTTTAGGAAGGGTTTTGAAAGAAAAGTCCCTGTACACATCAAAATGTAAACTATTATTACTAATCTTATAGAAAAAAAAACCAACCCAACCCAACAGTCACTGAATTCACTTGTAATACAAAAAGACAAGCAATAATCTGTCAATAAAATTACAAAATTGCATTTGGCCATGTCACTTCTTCTATGAAGACAGATTTTATCAGCATTTTCATAATTCCACACACTGTTTCTTCGACAGATGCTTTTTATTCTCTTCCAAATGTGTCAAGCAAGCACCTCTTCATCAAACAACTGAAATCATTTTGTCAACAGGCTGTGTTTTACTTTTCCCTCACATTCCTTTTAAGCCTCTAAAAGCATCCTTTTGTGTACCTACAGTATTTTGCCTATCTATTCCATCAAAAGAAGATGGTACTTTTACCTGCAAACATTTCTGAAAAGACCATGGGGTTTACTCTTTGATTCTACTATATTTTTCCTGTTAAAGTCTCATATTTCACATTAAAGCAGATGTTGGTTTCTTGTATCAAACACCTGAATTTGCACTTGACAAACAAGTAAGGAGGTATACTTAAAAGTAAGTATTTATCATGCTACAAAATTAATCATGCTGTAATGTTTGGTATCCTTGAAACGGCATGTAAACCATTTTATCAGTATGATGGTAAACACTTGTTTATTAGGAGTCATGTACTCAGTAATCACAGTGGTACCTAAAATTCCAGAAGCTCCATTTCTTTTTGAGTATGAATCAACTTCAGAAGAATGCACAGTTCCTCAGAAAACAGATATGCTCTTGTGTTTTTAGGAACATATTTAACACCCAAGGTATGTCCACAGCAGAGCAGTACCAACATCACACTGAGTTTGACTTAATTTCTCAGGTAGGTTACTGAAGCTGCTGGGAAATGCATCTCTGTGGTTTAAATAAACATTTTTAAAATAGGCTTTCCTCCATCACATGGAAACCGAAAAAAATAACATTAAAAACTCTATTCTTCATGGTTCTTATTTGTGCTAAATTTAAATATATAGCCTTTTGATTATCTGTCCAAATAAAACCAACTGAAATCACAAGGTGTTCTTCTTTTTTGCTACTTAGCATGGCAAACTGATCCCACATCCCTTAAGTCACACAGTGAAGTCAATGGATGAGAATTCCAGATCTTTGCTCCTCACCTTACTCTGAACACCTGGTTATTGACAAACAAATCTCAAATAGCTCCTTCCAGCTCAAACACCAACAAAGCCACAATACTGCCTAAAAAATACATTCTTGGAAATAGGACATCAGTCACTCAATCTTTTGCAGGTTTGCAGACTTACTTTAAATGCTGGCTGGACTGAAGTCAAGGAAGGGAATTTAGAAACTACCTTTGCTTTTCTTGAAATATAATCAGTTCTGCTCTTAACTTTAGAAGAATTTGTACCACTGCTTATCTGGATTTTAAAAGAAATCCTAAAGTCATGGTCAAATACTAAAGGAAAAACCACTGAAAAACATGTCAAAACACGTCATGCATTTAGAGAATGTGAGCTACTCCAATAGACTTCTTAGCCATTTGTTTTAATTTTATCTCTAGCACCAGGCAATAAATTACGTCCTGTTTCCCAGCTGTTCTCTTCAAGACTCAATATAACATTTATCTGAATACTATGTTTTCTTCAAGTGGCCTGTCCAAGCTTATATAATAGTTTAAGTCTTCTGCAAGAGAAAGTGTGAAGATCAAAAGGAGCAATCTGAAAGTGCTATCATGAATTCCAATGTTGCACCTTCCAGAGAAGAACAAACTAACAACCCAGACTTAAGGTTACAATAAATATTTCATGAAGCCCTGGTCGATATAACTAGGAATCCCGGAACATCTTAACCTATCTAAGCTAAAAGTACTTGAGACGCAGATTTAATTTGAGATCCAAACCCAAAGTAAAAAGAAAGTATGATCATGGGAAAACTTACAATAGGAGCAGCCGTAGACTTCGATTCTTAACCCAATTTGTCCCTCTTCATTCCAGTCCAAAGGAACTATCCGTACATAGCGAGCAATAACTGGATGTTGTAAATCATGCCGGACCACACTATCAGAGTTTGTATTTCCAGGAAATGCCTAAAGGAAAGAAGAAGAAAAACAAAATTATTGTATTGCCTCTATCTCACATGCTATAAAGGTCCAGTTCTGAAGGAAAATATTACATAGTGAAGTCCTTTGAGTGTCTAGGCCACACTCAAGTTTGGTTTAAATGGTCCTTTGATAATTACCAGATTATGAGTTGATTTAAAGTTTCACAACAATACCAAAACAGCAGCATTGAGACCTCTTCATCCACAATACGTATGCTGAATTCATGGGCTAGCTGCTGCTAGGTGAGACAGTGATCCATTCTGCATTACTAATTTGTTAGTTATTAACAAGTCAATAAAATTGTCCATGAGAGGGGTTTCTGGAGAAGAAGATACTCATCCTCTATCAGTAAGATTACACGCACCAGTCATTTTTCTGTAAATACGAACACAGAAATAACTTTCTTCCTAAAATAGACAGGGACCTCTCTTATTTCACAAATTCCTAAGAAGTTTAAAATCTTCCTTTACTTCTGATGTATTACACACTGCAAAGTGAGTGTCCAGTTTCTTTCCTATCCATAGCTGTCACTCACAGCACAGTATATTTTTGGTCAATAAAAACTGGAAATCAGGAAAGGATGAAGAGCTCTCAAGGGAGTTTTGAAAATCAACGAAACAAATATTTAGCACTTGGTTTGTACGTTTGTACCTACTGGTAAAATATTGCATAGCATCAACCTTAAAAGTAAACACCTATTAGTTACTACTTGTGTCAGTTTATGGATATTTTTGTGCATCCTCACTAACAATGGTATTTTTACTACAGAGAAAATATAGTCAGCAGTAGTATCTACACATTTGTCATCCAAATAACTACATTAGTCTTGTTCTAGGAATCACTAAACTTCATGAAGGGAATGAAGAGTTTGGTCCTTTAAAAAATACAGATTCTAGTGAATATGCAAGGTAACGCTCCCCATTTCAAGAACAATTTCTGCTTGGGCATGTCTTAATTTTGTCATTCTTGGCATAATCTTAGCAAACATCTCAATGTAGGTTTTTGATGGTTGTTTTGGGGTTGGTTTGTTTAGTTTGCTAAATGTATTAAGAGACAAGGAAGCTCAATACAAGAGGGCACGATATTTCCTAAAATGTTTTATTAAATAATTGATGAAAACCAATTCTCAAAATAAGCATGATTTTCTGTAGCTCTCCAAACATTGTGCCCTGACTTGTGCTTTACCAGTCCTTTGTCAGAATGAGTTAGAGCCAAAACCAGCAGGTATTTGATATTTTGAGGGTTTCTATCAGTACATGACCCAGTAACTTTTCCTAAATGTATAAACACAGTCAATAGTGTATAGAGCAGTCTCTCATTAGTTTCCCAGACTATTAAAATGCATTCCATTTGGTCTCCAACAGAACAATACCGTTTAGAAACAGCCTTCAATTAGATAAATGTGGTACAGTAACACACACTCTGTGGATAATGCAAACATCAGGCCAAAATCCGTCATTCAAAGGCTGAGAAATCAATTTACAAGAGCTGGTGCATTATGTACTATTGCTGTAAAATGTCTTTTTCTGATCAAGATTTGTACATAGACTCGGAAAGGCAAGTTTTCATTAAAAACGGAGTTTCTACGATTTTCAAGACCACATCTTTGCTTTGTTAACAGATAGTCTATTAAGATTTAAAAGCATAATTCAGACCCAAGGCTCTAATAGGAAATCTTCTTTAATTAGGGAGTGCATCTGTGGCTAAAAGAAAATAAATATATAAATACACAATAAGAAATTCCCTTAGAAACTACTTTAAAGAACAAAGTGGAAATACTTGTATAAATTAAAAAAAATGTTTCAGATTACTAACCTCATGAACTCACTGAAGTATTATTGACAGATATGTCTGGTCTTCATAACTAACATGGCTTTTCTTTAACCTAACCTGGGAAAATGACCAAAATGGCTCACATGTGTGTAAAACAGTTAGCACTGTTTCACCAGCTCAGCTCCAAAACCCACTGTCATTTTTCAACTTATACGGATACTGACTGCCATAAGTTGCTCTAAGTTTCAGCTCACACTAAAATAAAAAGAGTGTTCTGAGTTACAGCCACTTTTCTCAAAGGCAGTGCTCCACAGGACAGCAAAATAATAGGAGTGAAGAAAGGTAAGAAAATATGTCCCCAAATCCTGTCTAAACACTGCCTTTGAACTTACGTTGAACAGAGTCTTCAGAAGTACTCACTAAGGCTTTTGGTTCCTTAGGAGTAAAAATTGCTCAGCTCAAAGTATTTTTAGAAGATTACCAGGGCAGGTTTATAGGACAGATAATATCTTTTAATGGGCCAATTAATTAAATTAAGACAAAAAGCTTTGGCACAGGAGCTTTTTTCAGCAGCAGCAAAAAGCTGCATGATCTCTGAAATTCACTTTGGTTTTATCCACATGCTTCAGCCACAATAGTGTGCATAAAGACACAGTAACGACATTCAGTATCATTTTCTTTGCATAACAGACCTGAGAGAAGTGAAGGAAAGTTTGTGAAATTTGGAAGAAAAGTTAGGGAAATTAAGATTCAGACTCAATTCTTTTCCATATTTACAGAACAATGATATTCTCTATCAATAATTAGAAATGTTAATGCTAAATCATAAACTTCTAGCAGTATTGTAGTAAAGTAACATACAGCTTAATAGTATTATTTAGCTAAAATGGATAAAAATGGGTTTCGTTTCCTCTAAGACGACAGTTTTGCAATTACATTCAGTCCTCAACTTTATAGATACAGAAGTACGTTACAAATTCTCTTTTTGGGAAAATGCTTTGATCACCTTTTAGAATAAAGGATTAAAAAGTGATTCTCCGTAGTAAAAGATTATGTTAGAAGTAAGGAGGCTCAAACTGAATGAAATATTACTAAGTGAATGAAAGTGAAAGGTTTCTTTAACTGAAGAAGAATGAGGGAATGTTGGTCAGGTACTCAATCAAATGAACAAAAGGGTGTTTGCAATCTTTTAACTCTTTAGTGAAGCAGAGAAAGAAAAGATATGCTTCACCCCCAGAAAATCGCCCCCTCTATAATAGAGAACCTAACATGCTTAAGGGGAAGATTAATTCTTCATCTGACTTACAGGTGAAAAGTTCTCTGAAATTGGTGATTTATTCAAGTATTAAACCTACTAGTAATTAACAAGTATTAAAACTACTTTAATGTATGTAGGGTGATGTAAAAATAGGACAATGCATGGAATAGTAGGATGACATTTCCAGTTAGGAGGATGAGAAACTGTTTTGGTTTTTTTTTACAACTTCTTTAATTCTTAGCATTTTTTTCATTAATTCTATATTTACTATTACACTTGACTGACATATTTTGCCACTGGCATTTTAAGCAAAGGGTCTGCATTTATGAAAATAATCTAGGCTTCTAGCTTTATTTTGACACAGCAACAGTGAAAACACTACAGAGTCTATGGTCTGTTGCACAACAGCTCTATAAATGGCTCTCCTAATCAGGAACAGGATTTGTGTGTAAAACCACATTAATAAAAGCACAGCATTATAAAATATAATGGGAACATCCATAGAGAGACAGAAGATGTCTGTGGGAAACACCAGTGGGTTTTCTTTGAGGACTCCAAGGTGGAGCTGGCTAACCTTATGACTTTCATTTTATAGAATATCCCCCAAATTCCAAACATGTACTTTTTCAAAACATAGAAGGATTACAAACTTTGAGAAGTTGACAGCTTTGGGTATGGCTGCAGCCCTCTGCCTACACAGCACTGATAACCTGGAAAACTTTGTTCTTCCCTTGAGTTCTCAAGACTGAACCACTGAGGAGCAGAGCGGACTAGGCTATGTGCTGGGAGCTCTTGCCTGCACTGCTGTGGAAAAGTGCTCAGCAAAGCAAGGCAGGGCAAATCCAGGAGCCCTGAAAAAATTCCTGTCACGTACTGGCTCTGCACAAACTAACTGAACATTTCCAAAAACCCCCACAAACCTCTTATCTGCCATTAGACAATGGAGTCAACCTATAATTACCTGCTGAAACATTTCTCTGCTACGTACCTAAGAAAATCCAGCCCAAATACACGGTGTAAACTGAAACAGCGAGAACAAAAGGACTGGGTAAAGCAAAATGTTATGAGGTTAACTTCAAGGAGGAAGAGGAGGGAGAAAGAGTTAAAAACAACAGCTGGTAGGAAAACCAGTTGCAGAAGGAAAGACAAATAGGAAATCAACAGGAAAAAAAACTGAATGGGTCAGAAAGCAAGAAATTTGGGTTTTGTCTATTTAGTTCAGTTCTGACACGTTCCTGTACTTTCATTTCCTAGTGCTATGTGCAGTGAGAATAGGTGATAGGAAGCAGTAGTCTTTTGCTTGAAGAACCATTTCTTCTCTCTCTACTGAACAGCAGAATCTGTAACACTACGGCTTGCACACTCTCTCCTTAAAGTTTAAGTGTTGTCAAAGCAAGCGTTGTCAAAGCAAAACATTTCTATAGCATCCTTCATAATCAGCTTACACAACAATGTAAGATAGTAACATAGAAAAACAGTATCTGAAAGCACTAAAAGCTGTATCAGGCATTTCCCTTATCCCAAATGATTACATCCTCAGATGAGAACTTCACCAAGTACTGAATCTCACCTTTGAGACTCATTATTATAAAATGACCAGAGCTCCTAAGAGCTCAGGATTAACAACATGCCAATAAACTAAACATTCTAAACCTGCTGACAGTATTCTGTGCTCATATAACTTGATTCTACTATCGGTGGTATCAGTACTCTCAATTTCAGTACAGTTAGCTACACCCTTTCCCTAACTGCACACATTTGTCATGCAAGCTACCTATGCAGCAAGTGTAGTACCACAAATTTCTGGAAAACTAGTCACATACTCAAAGTAAGAAACAATTAGTAACAGACTTTTAATACAATTGAATACACATTTTTTCTGTGCCCAAAGTATTTCCTAGGATTTTTTAAACAGACCCATAATTTAGATCACATTCCTCCCTTAAATTCTCTAGTGATTCCCAGGGGGGTTACTTTCAAGATTAACTTCTGTCTTTGTGTACTAAAAACACATTCTAACTATGAGTGCATTGTCCCTGCCCATGGCAGGGGGTTGGAACTAGATGGTCTTTAAGGTCCCTTTCAACCCATTCTGTGATTCTGTAATTCTATGTATGTATCATAATTAGATGTATAATATCATGCAATTATCACTACATTCAAAGAACAATACTAAAAGCTGTATTTACTGCCTTTTACCCTTTCACATCTCCGAGCAAAATGACATGATTAATCAACATAAAATTATTGGCTTTTATAAAAAATATGCTAACATTATATAGCCTGCTTAACCATTGTTAGACTTACAGAGAGCCGGACCTCATCTTACAGGAACATTTGTTTTAACAAAGGCCTCAAGAAATCTCAAAGTCTCTGCTACATCTCTTCTGTCAAGATCGACGGATTGCATCATTAGTAAAAAATTCTAAAAACATCGGGGAGCAATCATTAACTTGCTCTCGGTCCTAACTAAACTGAATGGAGTTTAGCTCTTTGACATTTCAGGTCACAGGACAGACCCACTCCAGGGAGAAGATAAGGTTTCATTATGAACAACACCAGTATATTCAAGATAATTCCTTTATTTGCATGAGAAACTGACACGTGTAGTGTCCAAGCCTATGGGCTGCCAGATGGGAAAGGACTGCCCTTCACGAAGGACACATAAGCTGCCCCTTATAGCACAGGAGCTGGACTCTCTTTGTGACAGCTCCCATCTGATGCTAGACAAATTGCAAAACACTTTCCAGTGGCACGTAGTGTAGTTTCCCACGCATACAAAATGATTTGGTACTTTTGACTTAATCCTTCACTGTCTCAGTTCCACATATAAAATAGGGGGTAAAAATTAATATGTTTTACAGGGTTGTAAAAATAAAATAATATTTATTAAGCACTTAGTCAAGTATTCACATGGGTGCCTAAATTAGAAGCCTGAACCTTTTGGGGTTGGTGAAGCAAAGGAGGAGGTAGGAACTAGTTGAAAAGCTTGCTACTCTTCACTGGCTATACAGTAAAACATTGTTTTTCCCTGGTATAATATAAATGTATTTTACAAAATGGAGAACGTAATCAACAACTTAGTTCCAAAAGTTGATTCGTGACTGATTCATGATAGAAGAAAAAGAATACAAAAAATACAAAGAATAAAAAAAACCAGTGGGAACAGTAAACTGTCAAAGAGACAGAATAAAAACTACTTTTTTTCCAGGGAGTTGTGAGATTCATTAGTAGACAAAGAATTAACTTTGTTACATCTTTTGTAGAATGAAAGAGACAGGCGGAATGTGTCTCCAAGCTAACGAAACACAACTGCAATCGCTACTGAAATTGTAACAACAGCTATCTGATCACTGACTGCTGGCCTACAAACCTCAATAGTACCAGGATTTCTCGTGTTGAGAAGGACAAGCACAGAGGAATGCAGTGTGGTCCATCCTTGGGGTTTTTTTTCCTCTCTAAAACTGATGTACATGTCAATTTTCACACACTTGGATGCTTTTTGAATAGCTTTTAAGTGATTTTCAGAACAATGGTATTTATTCCTTGTACTCCAGCCTCATCTCAAAGCTTCTTATGTCTCTTCTACACAACTCCACTACTTGACTGTGTTACTTATAAAAAACTGCAGCCAAAGAAGTTGAGCCTGATATAGTGAGTGCACTTTTGAGAGGCAAGTACAAAATCAGCAAGGTCATTCCACACCCCCAGCACTTTGTGTAATGGCTTTAAACTAAAAGAGGTAGATTAAGATTAGATTGTGGCCCAGAATATACACAAAAAATCTAAACCAAATATAACTATGGGAAACATCAATTAAAAGGATGTGGGTCCTTTGTAAGGCTCAGTACAACACTAAAAGGGCTCCAAATGCAGTGCCATGAGAAAAATTGCAAGCAAACACAAAATTCCTATCTCAGAAGGAATACCCGGAGTAGGACACTTTAGAATGCTCCTTTCATACTGAACAAAGGAATATTACTAAGAAATCCCCAAAGGCAGAATTACAGTTTATGACAGCCTTCAAACACTCCTGCCTGTACGTCGACTTGCATCTAAAAGCTGTTCATCTTTCTAGGGAAATATCGGCAATTTTAACCACTCAGCCTTTTGAACTGATACCAAAAAGCTGCAGGATTATTTTACAAAGGATTGCGCAACAAAACAGCTGAATTGTTACAAGTTACCTCTTTCTTCAGTTAACTTCTTAATTTTCTTCTTTTTTTTTTGTTTTTTCCTCCTGCTAAGATGAAAATGACAGATTTTGGAAGGGCTGCAGAACACTTCTGTCTCTGCTTAAATCCAACTCAGCCTTCATGCTAAAAGCACCTGATATCCAAATCAGAAGTTTTGACTAAGAAGTAATCTCTGATTGGAAACCTTGGGAATTTAGTAAACTGTTAAATATCTTGCCAAAAGAGACAATACAGTAAGAGATACGGAAGGTGCTATTTTTGTTCTTAAGTAAATAATCTAATTTCACCCCCTTACCGCTTTTCCAAGTGCATGACATTTTTCCCTTTGACAGAGATACTATGCTTCTCTAATTCCCTTATAATGTCAGTTTGAGGTTCACATAAAGTACTATTCTGAAAGCGACTGTATAGCCATCTCTTAGGTCAATAACCCTCAAACAGCTGTAGACATCCGAAATAGGAGCTTCCACATAAAACCCTTGCTTGATAATCAGCAAAGGTGAACCTATTTTGAAAACAGTAATTGGAAGTGGAAAGGATTTTAAAATTTTGATCACCTGTCCACTTCTTTTCCTTACTATTCCTGACATGACCAGTGAAGTGATTTAATGGTCTTGCTTGCTTGCAACAAAACCTTCTTAAATTTCATTTTAAGCTGTGCCACAAATCTTGGGGAATTGGACATTTAGAGTCAAATCATCACCAACTGTGTGCAATTAATTTCTTTTCTCCTCACACAGCATGGGAAGTTTTACCTGACTCAGGTACTCTTGTTCATTGGGTTTTGGCAGCCAGGACACAAGAAGCTTCCCTGACCAAGGAGGCAGTGACATTATGAGTTTAGTGTGACTTCATCACAGTCTCCTGAATCTGTCACTGACCAGAGTTGAGGGCCTCTGCAGCCACTGAAGGAAAGGAAGAGTAAGATGCCAATACAACAACACATATGCCATTAATAGCCTTATGTTTTACTACGTGTGTAAAAGCAGAAGATGGAAATACTGATGTACAAAGATCTTTATTACTGAGGCCCAGTGCTTGTCCTACAAGATTTACTTGCCTGTGACAAGGATTTCCAGCATCACAGAAAAGGTGGAGTGCAGTTCTGCTCTGCAAAAAGGCCTAAAGTGATCAGAAAAAGGCTAGTAGATAGACAATGAATCTCCTTGCATATTCTTATTTTCAGAGCTACATCACATTGATATTTCTGCTTTCTAGTAACTGCAGGTGCTCTTGGTATCACCAGCTTCCATAGTAAATACACTATGATCTTCTTGCTATTTATTAGTCTGGTATATGCCTTTCTCCACAATTAACATGGCAGAAACCCAAAATACTTTGTGGTTACTTTTAGGATGGAGTAGTGAAATGATAACGGAACAAGGATCTTCCTATCTCACTTTCCCTGCCTTCTAGACTCATTTAGTTACTGATTGAGTGTATTTTGAAAACATATTTGCAAGTGCTCAAAGTGGGAGATATTCAGAAATAAGAGGCTATCATAATGTTACCGTTTCTCCTTAGGATTGCAGATGGCACCTGCAGGAAACGTCTTTACAATCATTTGATAATGCTCAGTAAATACTTGTACTATACAAGCACACGTAGGAATGGTAGGAGCCACGAATGATTGCTGGCAGTTGTGCTTTGCTGCTTACTTACTGAGTGAACTAACAGCCCAGTGTCTCTGAAACTCATTCTGTCTGTAAAACAGAGGTAATACTCACAGAAGTGCTTGCCAAGAATGAATTAGCTATTATTTATGCACTGATCCTTTAAAAACAACAACAAAAAAAATCCATGAGCTGTTTTTACAGCCCTGCTCACTTAAAAAAAAAAAAAAAAAAAAAAACAAAACCAGAAATAAATCAAAAGACAGAGAGACTCATTGACTTTCATGGCCAGGAGGGAGCACTATGATAATCTAGTCTGCTGTTCAGCAGACACACAGTACTGACTCCCATGCAGTAAGTTCACATCATGAGTTCTCAGCCTGGGCAAGAGTGCAACATTCATATGGTTATTCAGTCTTGTATTCAAAAGTGAAAGTGATAGAAAATCAAATCTATCACACCCCTATGGAAGCTTTTCCAATGACTACTTATATTTGGTGTTAACAGTACGCATTATTTCTAATTTGGCTTTGTCTAGTTTGCTCATCTAGGCACTGGATCTCATTACATCTTTTCTCATGTATCACAGTTCGGTTCATTATCATGGATAACTCCTCCTTTGCAAGAACCTGGAAAAACAGATGAGAAAATGCTGGCTGTATTTTCATAACATCAAAATAATCAGATAACTAAGTGTCCTGGGTTCAGCAGCAGCAGTCATTTTTCTCCTCGTTAGCTGGAGCAGCGCTGATAACACCAGTGTTTTCAGTTACTGCTTGGTAATGTTTTGGTCTGACCAAGGACCTTCTGAGTCTTATGCTCTGCCAGGGAGGAGGGGAAGCTGGGAGAAAGCAGAGACAGGACACCTGACCCAAACTGACCGAAGAGCTATTCCATGCCACAGCACGTCATGCCCAGGATGTAAAATACTGGGGGCAGGAACCCGGAAGTCTCTCTCTCTCGGCTCAGTCGGGTGGTGGGCGGTTGTATCCTCTTTCCTTGTATTTGCCTTATTATTATTATTATTATTACTGGTGGTAGCAGTAGTTATTTGTATTATACCTCAGTTACTGGACTGTTCTTATCTCAATCCGTGGGAGTTACATTCTTTTGGTTCTTCTCCCCATTCCCCCCGCCCCCCATTGGAGTGGGGGGGGGGGGGGGAAGAGAGAGGAAGAAGTGAGATTTACAGCTTAAACCACGACACTAAGTAAATCCAGTAATTTGTCCAGAACAGTTCCCAAAATGACAACATGATCTGGCTTGAAAAATCTGTACGGGCTTTCTTTTAAACCCCCCCTCAATAGATGTGTAAAGTCAGACTAAAACAACAGCATAGCTGTCCATTCATTTCTGTCGAATTCATTCTCTTGCTGTGTCACTTAGACATCATCGTTCAACCCTATCTTAAATAGGATCACCAAAAGGTTCCAATTATTACTCACATTATTATCTAGCTGGGATTGCTATATTGTACTGTAACAGAAAACTTCCAGGCAGTCTCCACTGTGCTTCATACAAACACAGCTGTGACTCAGTCATACAGGCAATATGAGAACACAAAAGCTCATATACTCCCATTTAAAAATTGTCATTTCTTTTTGTGCAATCCAAACTGATTGCTTAGAATAACAGATACAACTATTAAATAGCTGCCATGTTAATACATCAGAGGCCATGGTGAATATCTAGTTTTTAGGAAGAATTCACAGAAGTTCAATCCATCTTTGAATATTTTTTTTTCATTCAAAAAGCTCATTTCGCACTCATAAATACACACAACACAATTGTTACTCTGTTACTCTGAGCTTGCTTACGGAAGAATTGAAAGAATATATATTAGACAGGACAACAAAGCAAGGTAGAAAGAAAGCAGTAGTGATAGATCCTCGTTTTCAGCAGCTTTTCATAAATTCTCTTGGGAAGCCAACAGTTTCACTAAAGGGAATGAATCAATGGTCCTTCATAAAAACAAAATCAATTAGAAAGTCATTACCTGAAAATTAGCACTCAAAAAACAAAATTCCATTTAAAGCCAATTAGACTACATGTCAGTACTAGGCTGAACTGCACTTGCATTGATATATGCAAAATGATGAACATCCTCCATCGTTACGACATGTAGAGAGTGAAAAATTAAATAACATGCTTATAGACACTACTGAATTTGTTTTTTGCAAGCTATCTCAAGCAGCAGATGACTATGCTTAGCTTTATAACAGGTTTACATTGCACACCTCAAGTACTGATGTTCTCATGGGAATTAGAGCATTTCAGGAAACCTTACTTCTGCTTGCTGTCATAACAACACAGGAAAACTGCTACTGTAAAAGGCAGAGAGAGGGCTAAGGATAGGTAAGTACCCCAGTGGCCTCTTTCTCCAGCAACTCGCCATAGTCCTGGCAGAGATCTGTGCTTTGTGCCACACTGCAATAGCAAATACTACTAAGCATTGAGAAGGAGGAGCAGACAGCATCTCACAGAAATGATCTCCCTAAAATCTCCCCTGGGCTTCAGCAGTCAGACCATCTTGCTTTCCTGTCTACAGTGACCAGGCTAATCCATCATGCCTGGTATATATCCCTGCCTCTCTCCCAGATCTGCGTAACAGGAGACAGCAATAACTGCCTCCTGAAGGTGGAATGCTGCAGCAATGTTCAGGTAAGTACACCTCACCATATCATGTCTTTGCATGGGAGGGAGCACTCCCCCTTACATCTGCTACTAGAGTTTTAACCTTGAACACAGAAGATGGAGCTAGAAGAAGCAAGACAAAGAAGTACTAATCCATTACAGAAAATTAAGCACATCTTAATCACATACTTAACATCATGCACACAGTTAAGTAGAATGAAGTTAAATAAGTTAAGTAAGGTTAAATGGCTAAATGGTAAATGGCATCTTCAAATGAGATGCGTTTCTGAGTCGGGGTAAAAGGGTTCAACTTCAAGAGCTTCATTTAGGGGCACAATTGAAGTGCCTAGTGACAGGCATTCTAGAATAACAACGACATCCCCATCAACCCAGAAGATGTGACACAATGTGCAGGAGGTCTGAGATGAGCCAACAGCTTGTGGTCAGGCAACGTGCCTGAGGTGTCCCAGCTGGTGCTGGTTACCTAAATTCAGGAAGTGATGCTGGGAGCACATCTGTCTATGTATGAGGAGAATCCTGCCCTAGGGCTATTCAGTTGTCCTCCAGCACTATAACATAATTCAGAGGAGTTTAGATAAAGGTCTACCTGTTCTGGTAGCAGTTACTTGTATGTTATAACAAGTTATTCTATGTCATAGGAATGTATAGAGTGGAAGGTTCACATACAAATTCATACATGTTTCTTCAGTTATATTGATTAGTATTTTTGCCCTTGGTTTTGGTGATGGCAGAAGACTAATGCTTGGAAACAAAAATACCCAAACCCTATCAGATGACATTTATGGTGGGCTCCATTTGGTCTGGGTCCACAAATTTATCACCATGTTTAGACTTAATTATTAAGCCAAACAATGCGTCTCAAAACACCTCACACTCCATCCATGATTCCAAACTCTAGCAGAGAGGCCATCATCTTGAAGTGTTAACCCAGATCTGTTGAATGGTGCTGTAAACAGAAAAATGAAAACTTACATGTCAGAAATGAATAAAAATAATACAGAATGAAAATGTTTATTTTTTAAGCTGTAGCTGGAGTTGTATGTTTACAAAATCCAGAACCACCAGCTTCCAGGCCATCACTGTCCCTCTTTTAATGCCTAGCTAACAACATCTATTTTTAAACACAATGCACCTTCATACTACCTTTTCATACATGATAAAAAATGGTTATCGAATCAAAATACACCTAAGTTAGGTGTCAGTGTAAGATAGAGTATAAATGGCCAGTATTAAAGAATATATATGGAAAGTTTTTGAATGTTCATTTATATTTCACAACTGCAGCTCAGGCTCTTTGGCTCTACTTCCAAGTAACCCCAGCGTATCTGAGCAGAACACCCAGACATCTAAGTCGCTGCTTGTGCTTTCAAAGGTGGTTTGCTCACTCGTGAGAGGTGCTCCTAAGAGGAAGGATTTCAGAACTATTCTCACAGCAGAAATACTGAGTGCCTTATCTTCTTCTCCAACAGGTCAATCAGTAAGTCAGCTCTGCTTTCTTTGCACATCATCTGTAAATTAGAATGCCAAGGGCCGACTTTTCACCTATCTGTTGTGTTAAGGGAAAGAACTACAGCAGTAAATGATGAGAATATATAAGAAGTTGGCTCTAATCACAGCTTTGCAATGCTGTATTCCTGAAAGGAGCCTTAAACCCTCAGGGCTATGCAGGAAAACTGCTGCGTGGAGCTGTAACTAAGCACTTGCCTTTGACAGCTACATCTTGACATAATGTTTGAAATACCTAAGTGAGTGACCTAACTCATTCTAGGCTCAAGTGAGATGCTGCATTTCTATTCAGGGGAAAGTTCATTAATTCAGACATCTACAAGTTATAAGCTGTTATTGTTTCTACCTAAATTTTGAATTTCAAATAAACATGTCTTCTCAGACTGTAAGTTTACTGATGCATTTTAAAAGATCATAAAAGTTATAAAAGAATGAAGTTTTGTAGAAAGAGTCAAACCCTAAGTACTGTAACAATCATATTGAGCTCTCAAGTGTTAAAAAAACAAGGAAGAGACAAAGGTGGGAAGGGAAAAGGAAAGCGAACACACTTCTAGTTCAAAATTATAAAGCCAGCAAATACATCCACATTTCTGATGACTTCTGCTGACAAAGTCCCAGAAACAGCAGAAATCAGGAATCAGTGGTTGTACTGGGTAGTTGCTGGGACTAATTAAGTCCAGTTTATCACTACATGATTTCATTTTCAGAAACAGCAGAAAATATCAGTACTGTCTGCCCAAGAGTGTAAGACCTTCGCATAATAAACAGTAGTGCTTATCAGTGAAGCCCTGAAGTATTTTCCTAAACAGAAATTGCCTTAACTTTAATTAAGGTTAGTGAAAATCTGTTAGTCAAAATCTGAACAATCCTATACTCCTTGTTTATGACTCAGAAAAGGCCAAGTTATCCTCTCGTTAAGCAGCAGGGTTGATCATACTTCACTGGAACACAGAAAAGCGTAGGTAGAGATGAAGTGTCACGGTCTACATGCATGTTATCATGTTCTCTTTCGTTGCATATATCCTTGTAAGTACAACCACCTATTAACTTACAGTCTGAACCAAGGGGATGCTCATCAGACAAAAGTTTCAGGTAAAGGACAGTGAATATTATTTGTGGATTGGGCAAAAAGCATTAAAAACAAAGATCCTTTTGCTACATGACAGAAATTAAGAGACAATATGTCGTGGTTTAAGTCTCTATCCCCCACCCTCCCCGCAGTTTTCTCTCTCACTCACTCACTCGCCTCTCTTTCTTCCCCCAGTTCCGGGGGGATGGGGAGGAGAATTAAAAGAACGTAACTCGCACAGGTTAAGAACAGTTTAGTAACTAAGGTATAACACAAACCACTACTGCTACCACCAATAATAATAATGACAGAAACAGTACAAAGAAAGAGAATACAACTGCTCACCAAGCCCCACCCAGCCAGTGCATGCCCCCCCAATGCACCACCACACCCTTCCGGGTCTCTGCCCTCCGGTTTCACATCCTGGACATGATGTGCTGTGGTATGGAATAACCTCTTTGGTCAGTTTGGGTCAGGTGTCCTGTCTCTGCTTCCTCCCGGCTCCCCCTCCTCCCTGACATAGCATGAAACTCAGAAAGTCCTTGGCCAGACAAAACACTACCAAGCAGTAACTGAAAACGCTGGTGTTATCAGCGCTGTTCCCAGGCCCAAAATCAAAAACACAGCACTGCACCAGCTACCAAGGAGGAGAAAAGTGACTGCTACTGCTGAACCCATGACACAATATAAAAAGAGAAGCAGAGACACTACGCTGTGATAATTGGGTAGAGATAAAAGTGTTTACAAAATGAATACTTAGCATTTGTTTTTTCCTTAAGGATGGCAAAATTGGACACGCAGTATAAAAGCAAAATAGCTAATAAGAATGGTTCAGAAGGGAAATGACCATGTCAGAAACAAATCATAAAGACACAACATAAGACATATCTAAGAAAACAAAGTAATATTTGCCCAGAAAGGACAGCAGAAAATGATGCATGAAGTGGTTAACTCATTTTGCCAGGATTTATGAGATCTATCAAATTTGGACAACAGAAAGTGGGAGACAAAGGTATAGGGAAAAACAAGGATTCACCATCTACATGTTTACCAAGTTTAAGAAAAGCCAAATAATTATCCAGAAATCCAAAGACTTTTAGCATAAACCTACTCAACACTAAATACATTTTGAAGCAAGGAACAAAAATATCTGGGAAACAGTAACATCCATCAAGGGCAGAGTTAAGCTGATATCAGCTGCCATCTGATATCTCTTCTACAGTCAGGTTTTTGGGGTTTAGTTGTGGGTTTTTTTTTTACAAGAGATGGAATGTAAGCAGATTGCAATGCACTGTTTGCGATCCCTTCATGGAAGACGAGTGAACGAGATCGAAAAGATGGCAAACAATGTAAGATTTGGAAAGGGGGCAAGGAAATGTGACAAGGGGCACATGGGAAAAGAGTTTATTGGTAGAGTTTCTCAAGAATCATTCTTGGGTTTTATATTATTTCATTTCATTAATGAATTGGACAGAGGAAGTAAGGCATGTAGTAAAGAATGCACAGACGACATGAAGTGCCTACCAAGATCAAAGAAAAATAATCAGATTTGAGCAATGATGTGGTGAAACTTAAGAGACTGCTAAGTAGTGCAAAGTCAAAGGACATCACCTAGGAGCCAAATGACAATTTCTCCTATTGTCTGGGGCAAAAGTGGGCAACAAGTGAGCTGCATGGACTGTGTTATCACATACCAAAACAAAATGAGTAATAAATATTTATTCAAACATGTCAGAAGAACACAGCCTGCTTGACCTTTTGTAAAACCAGCAGATTAATACACAGAAACAGAACACAGAAGGAAAGTCATGGCAGAGAAATTAAACATGTTCTTTATATTCTGGATGTGGATGATACTGGGGGGATCACTCTGGTGAATCCTTTCTAAAGAGATTCTGTCAAAGATTTGGTTGGAAGCGGTTTTGGAACAAATAGACAAAACTAAAAGTAACACATCTAAAGGTCAGTGTTCACCCATGGGTTCTAAAGCAACTTGAGAACGAAAGAGCTGAATTATTAACAATGGTGAATAACTTCTCACATAAGCTTAACCACAGAAGGGTTATTTCTAATTTTAAAAGACAGACCTGCATAGAACCACGGAATTACAGACCAGTAGGCTTGTCATCTATGTCAGGAGAACTGTTAGAAACAAAATGAAAGAATTAATGCAGATACCTGAGTAATTATGATCTGCTTGAGAAAAGTCAGCTTGGCTTTTACAAAAGAAAATCCTGGATTAAAAACCACCTGAAGACCACTTAAAGAGGAAATACGTGCATGGATAAAGGTGATCTGGTTAATGTAACCAATTGAGCTTTCAAAAATGCTGCTGAAACTATCCAAATGTTTTTAAGGAGACTAAGCAGTTACAGTGTAAAAAGGAAGGTCCTTGTATTGTAAA
This sequence comes from Myiopsitta monachus, assembly GCA_017639245.1. Classification (NCBI taxonomy): domain Eukaryota; kingdom Metazoa; phylum Chordata; class Aves; order Psittaciformes; family Psittacidae; genus Myiopsitta; species Myiopsitta monachus. Next base: position 8,046,533 of record CM029928.1, read on the forward strand.
ATAACTCTTTAAAAGAGAAGCATCAGACAATGTTGAGTTCTAACAGTGGAAACCTTCAGGGGAGTTGTGTTGATATCTGTAGTGCTGAGCATACTCACAAACTATACAGGGAAGAAGGTAAGCAGAGGGGTAAGAAAGGTGGCATGGTTTAGTGGGAGGTGTCCCTGCCCATGGCAGGGGGGTTGGAACTAGAAGATCTTAAGGTCCTTTCCAACCCTAACTATTCTATGATTCTATGATTAAAGTTTGTTGATGGTACTGTTATTTAGTCAGGGAGGGAGGGAAGGGTGAGAGAGCACTGTGAAGAACTGCAGCAGAATATACCTTATGAGCTTGAATGAATGAAATTAAGTGTAAATAAATGTAAAGTACCACATGGGGAAAAGACTATCCTAATTTCACATCAAAATTATGAGCTCTGAACTAACCATTACTATTCAGAAGAGAGACTTTAGGAATATAACAGTTAGTTCCACGAAGCAGTCAGCTCAGTAGCAGTTAAAAAGCAAATGAAAGGCTAGAACAAGAGTACAGAAAATACAGTTATGCCACCGTAAACCATGGTTCATCTCCAGTTTTAACGTAATGTGAAGTTCTAGTCCCCTCACCTCAGAAAGGATATAGAAGAGGAAGGAATGAAATTTCTATATAAGGAACAACTGGATAATCTGTGAGTCTTCCATCAGGAAAATAAATTAGTTCAATAGAATATGAAGAAGGTCTCCAAAATCACAAGGCATGTGGAGAGAGTGTAAGAGGGATCAACTCTCAGCACTGGTAAAGACACAGTGGGCATCAAATGAAGGCAGGTTCAAATTAATCGAAAAGAGATGAAACTCAGTAAAGGGGCAGCAACCTATAAAACTCATTACCACAAATGTGGGTACTAAAGGTCTGTATGGGATTAAGAATGGAAGCTGTGAAAGAACACTGGAAAGCATCCACTGAGGGTTACTGAATACACAATGCCACACGTGACTCAAGAAGTCTTTCATCTGAAACAAATTAGAAGGTAGAAGCCTTTTACATGGAAGCATCGAACATACTTCCTCCATTTTTATTTTTCCCTCAGGTTGGAAATGGTCTAATGAAAGGTGTCCCTGTCCGTGACAGGGGTTTGGAACTGGATGAGCTTTAAGGAACCTTCCAACCCAAACCATACTACGATTCTACAATTCTATCAATGTGGGAGATACAACAGATGGATCTTTCATGTGATTAGTTATGGCCATGCTTAAATTGTACTTGTTCTGTTCTAGGCAGTATGAACATGTTATTGAGTCCCTGGTATATTGCAATAGGAAAGCGAAACTTGATATATTTCAACTTTGTATATTTCAGGTTTTCCTCTGGCAGAAATAAGTATTAATGCCGGTGTACAAGGCAAAGAAAACTACAGTTCAACTTTACAGTCTAAACCATGAAAACGTATATAGCAAAAAACACTCAGATGAATCAGGGGAACAGAAAGTCTCTCTCTTACAGAGAAGCACAGGCATGCTTGGTACACATAACACACTGAAGAAAGTAAAAAAACCCAACTTTAGACTACTATTTATAAAAAAATCAAATAAATTAAATGCTAGTGAGACAAAAGGGAAAAATGTGAAAAAAGTTGCAGTGGTCATCAAATATCCATTACTAAAATTAGGAGAGAAGCTGAGAAAAGGTTTCTGACCAGCAGCATGGGTGAAATTCTGACATGAACTTCAAACAGAGTTAGCAAGGCTAAGAAATGTAACTCAAGAGAGGCAGAGCCTTCTTTTGTATAAGGACTTGCACAATGCAGTTGCTAGCAACAGCACACAGTAGGATATTATCACCTAAGAGATCTCTGGTAGATCCATTTCTTATGCTCATATGATTGTTTTTAACTGAAAAATAATTGTTAAAGTATTCTAGATTCTCACTTTGGAGAGATTCAATAAGTTGTATGACTGGATTGTGTCAGAATGCTTCAACAAACTAGGAAATGTATTTCTGTCAGACTGCTAGCTGTAGCTTTGATCACAATTACAGAAAATTAAACAGACTGTTTGTCAAATACCAGGTTGCTTGACGTTTAATTCATGTCCTAACACCTACTCCAGTGGCTTTCAACATCTGCTGTACTAGTAACTGTTTCCCAGAAGTGGTCTCTATTCACAAAGTAAGAAAAACAAGTGTGAACCTGCTGCCTGAAATTTAGTTTGTTTTCCTAGGATAAAAATGTCTGATACACTGGAAACCAAAACTATCTATTTTTATTTTGATTAATGTCAAGTGATTCAAGCAAATATTTACAATTCTTCTTGTCTAAATCCAAGATAAGTATATTCTTTCAAAGATAATTTTAACTACAACACAGTTCTTGTAAGTGAGCAGCACTTCAACTATGGCCCATGAGCCAGTCCAAACACACCTAAACAAAGCAGATCTCCCACACTTTCCTAAGAACCCCCCATATTCAAAATACCCACATATGTGGCAATGACAGATTATCATTAGTAGTAGCAGTGGGCATCATAGTAATAGCATTGGTGGTGGTAGTAGCCCTTTTCCTCACTGAGATTTGCCTCTGGACAAGGTGTTTTGTTCACAAAAAATCCACTTGCCAGTTTGGACCAAGGATGAACACTGCTGTTTCCCTAAGGAGACTCTGGGAAATCTAAGAGAAACAATAATCTGGAGAGATGTTTTCACTATTATTTATTTTAAGATGCCTAGAGGACCATGCTGCGTGGACTTCTCTTGCTCCAAAAAGCTGTGCAGAGAGCATGAAATAAAGTAGAAGGGAGGAAAAATACAAAAAGGCAAAACTTGGCCAAGAACAAGAAGTTTAAATCTAATATGGGAAACCAGAAAGAGGATTCTAGTTGAATGTAGGGTTTCTTCATCAGCAAGTATGGGAGGTGATCCTAGTAGTCATATCACAGATGAATTAGAGTGAACACTGTGTGCCAGAGAGGAGGGAAGCAGATTTCTGTAATCAAAATAGAAAATCATATATATATACACCCACATATATATCATGTGTATATGTATACTAACCACAGTGTCCAGGAATCAGCCCAGACATACTGTTTACAGAGGTTTATTCCCGTCTTTTCACACCCCTGACACTAGAACATGAAGCTGAGAAGGGATCTCTGCTTGCGACGAGATTTATGAAAGCTCTTGAGTAAAGAAGAAAGGAGGATTCAATTATTTGGAAGCAAAGAGGCTGCTACTGAAGTTAAAGAAAGGTAAAAGGGTGCTGTCTCAGAGAATTATTAACAAGGTTCTGGTCACTGGGACAGTATCTATAGGAGAAAAATAATATAACATACAATATACATATTATATAAAATAAATATTTATATTATATAATATAATATGTAGTATATATAGGAGGAAAAAAAGCCACCAAGAACAGGCAGGAGGAGTTACCAAGCAAATAAAAGGGATGAGAAAACTGCTGTGATATCAGTAAGTACAAGCAAGAAAGAACAGAAGGAAATCCCTCAATTAATATGAATGGAAGCTGCACTGACATGGTTAAGAATGAACATTTTCAATTAAAGGAAAAGCAAAAGGAAAGGCACTTCTATTGTTTAGCTGGAAGACAATTCTGAAGGTGGGATTTGGAAGCCTTTCCTACACATGTGCTAGTTTAAATTTCTATATGCTTTATACTATAAGAGGGAATGATGTAGCAGAATTTTACATGTTCTTAATTTCATAGTATTTTCCTATTCAAAAATTTTCTTTCTTTCCCAGATCCACTTTTTTAAAAGGTGAAGATGTTCCCTAAGTGCAATTTTTAGCCTAGGTGCAGCTAACATCTTCCTGACAGTCACAGAGTCTATACAAATCCAGAAGAGTAGACAGCAATTGGTTTTCCAGTCTCCCAGGTGTATTTCCAGTTCCAGCCTATACTATGCCTTACAAGGTACTTCAATATGTGACTGGGCAACAGTCAGCAGTTTCACAAGAGAAAAGGAAACTCTCCTTATCTGTTTAAGCTTTTTTCAAGGAGAGCTTTAACACTTGAACAAGTTTTGAAACTGCTCCAGGCAGTATAATATGAAGTGATTTTAACATGTTTCAGTACATTAGGTTTAAAGAATAATACTTACTTCTTTACTCGAACATTGCCCAAGTCTCTGCTAAAATAAACCACTGGACATAGGAAAGATTTGATATTTCTGGAATAGGAAGCAGTATTTCCTACTTACACCTGTGTCCCTCTTTATGGTGTGCAGTCACACTGGTTGTACACCAACATGCACGTACTAAAATACAAAAAATGCCAAAGTGTGGTAGTTAGAAAAAACATAGTACTAAAATAATGAGGAGCTCCTAGCTACTTTGTATCTGAAGAACATACATTTTACAGTTGCCTGAATACTGAATTGGAAGCTTGGCAAAAAGGAAACATGTTTTTAAATAGTGCTCCAGTCCTTGACAGCCAATTCTAACTTCAACTTCCTCATGTTTCATGGCATCTTCTATAACTTTTAAAGTGAAGTTAAGTTTCTCTGGTTTTACTTAACCATATCAAACACAGACGCAAACTGTTTAATTATCCTTGGTTAAGAATTCTATGTCATAAACAACATGCATGTTTTGCCCCCACTCCATGCATTTTCTCTAATGCTCCTGAAATAAAGTCCAGGACACATTTCAAACTTATATTTGTAGGGTAAGACGGAGGAACCCTGTCTTTATCATGAATAGTTTGTTCGGACTATAATTTTCATTCTGTTTTCTTCTTTCTTTATATATGCAAACCAGACAAAGACCAGCTATCCCAATGTACCAGCAATATCAGTCTGTTTCCATTTTAGTATCAGGAAGAACTCAGACACAGGCCAAAGGCATCCTGAAATGCTCTGTAATTTGAAATTTGCTTTTGCTGATTAAAAAGACTAATACTAAAGGCGATACTCTCTTGATATGGCTAGTTTGGGCTTTCATTTTTTAACTGAGTCTTCTGAAATTGTTACTGCACAGCATGGATTTTTGAAAACATATCTGACTACGAAGAACTGATCTACCACACAAGATTTTAGTTATTATCAATGAATTAAGGAAGTAGCTTCATATATGTTATACCTTATTATTAATCTACTAAATAGCCCTACCCAAGTGTAGACATTTTTAGAAGGATGGATTTATGCTTTCTCTCTTCCATTCTTTCATATACACCAAAAATGTATCTTGTGAAAATCACCAATCAAATTAATATATGCCCAGTAACTGTTCTTCAGTCATGAGATCTGGTAGCTGCTTTACTGACACACTATCACCTTTGACTGACAAAAAAAGGACACCGTAACCATTCTCTCAAACTGTTAAAATTTAGTGCTGTATAATATACTACAGATCAGAATTTAGAATTACCTTCTTGGGCTTTAAGATTTAAACTTCAATTTTGATTCATTTTTAATAGAGTAACAAAAAAGAGCATGACATCACCCCATCCTTGCCCTGAGGGTTTATAACAAAAATTCAGATAATCAAAGCTAATTCTGATTAGGTTACAACCTTTTGCTCCTCTCCAGTTTTTACAGGCATGTGATTTAGCAGCAGTCCTCAGTAACTCAAGAAAGCACACCTGAAAGTTGCACTCTGAACTTAAAGAAAAGATACTTCCACATTGATTTTACAGATCAAAAGAACCCAGCATCAAAACCTAACTGATTTCTGTATAGCATCCTTTATGCCATAGAAATTCTGGCATTTCATTTTAAGTGCTCAAGGTATGACAAGCAAGAGATATTAAAAGGTCACATTCTGTCTAATACTACAAACTACTGCTCAGTCTATTTCAGACTGATTGACTTTTCTCTGACTACTGTCTGCCAGGTTGTTTTCTATTCTTTCCTTTTTCCCCAGTCACATTTTATAGATGGAGGCTATGCCTCCAGTGTTAGATTATTAATGAAAAGTGTACAGTTTAACTAGAAGATAGTGTTTGATTTCATTCTATTCCAAATAAAAGTCTCAGGCTGAGGTGAAAATAAATCCTGTTTGTAGCTTTGTGCCATCTGATTATTTTGTATAGCTGTTACAAGAAGAGCCATAACTACTCCCCCCAGCTGCCTGTTTAATACCCTCATTTAAAATGTATACAAAGATAATTTTATATGAACAAGTACTATTTTAACTTTCATGAACCCAGCATGCCTCATGAACTATTCGTATACCACCAGGCATACACAAAACCATTCCTCATTCCTAAAACGAGAACCCAGTACAAGACAATAACTACAGGAATCTACAACAGAAGCTGCAGCTGAACTTGAATTCGAATCATGAAGAGCATCAACCAGTTAATAAATCAATTTTATTGCCTTCCTCTAATGAATAGAACTATGGTGGATTTTAGATGGTGATCTTGTACATTGCATTTGGAGCAATCTGGTTCACGTGAGCCCTAAATGACCTAAAAAGGAGAAGTATTTCGGAGATGAGACAGCTGATAAGATACATGATGGAAGTGTCCAGCCCCACAGGACTGTGACTGGTGATAGAGACCACACACAATTTGCTTCTCCACCAACAAGATGTTGCAGGATACCTCTTTGATCCCCTAAGTAGTCCAAATTAGAAAAACCTTTAGTTTAAAGAAAATTACATGTTTGTTTGAGCCTATTTATCTTAGAGTATTTGCCCCAGGTGAGACAGATGCATACCCTCATCCAGACAATCGCCATGCACCAGGCATGCTCTGTTACCGTCTGACCATGGTACAATATAAGCTGATACAGCACTGGGCCATCTTGAGGAGCTTCTGTCAAAGGTTTTTCTCAGCTTTTGCTATTTCAGTAGGAAAAAGAAGAAAATTCTTCAACATTTACACTTTGTAGTAGCCTACTTCAAGCACCTGACATTGCATTCACTCCTGACCAGCTTAAAGAGCTTTCTCTAAAGAACTATCTTCCTGGCAGTGAAGGTCCGTGACTTTGTTACGTTAACAATTCCATTTCTACTACTTCCCTCTTAGTTGCCAGCTTTTTATGGACAGAACTTCAACTTAGTATTTCTGTTCCATGAGTTTGTATTTCAAATTCATAACTTTCAGGCAATGGAACACTTCCTTTTACCATGATCTCTGAAATAACTTGGCTGCATTTGATACTGTTCCTCCTGACTCTACTGTAATATATTCTTAATGTGCACTATTGGTTTCTAGCAACGCTGCAGTGTCACACAAGATTGTTCTTGGTTTACTTGCTTGCAGACCAATATTTCATGCAAGAAGTCATTAGCTACACTGATTCACTTAAGAGTATATCTTGGGTGATGAAATTAACCTCCAATACATAATAGGAGAGTTCTTCCATGGATCTAGGAAAGAGAAACACAGCAAGTGTTGCATGGAGCATCAATAAATAAAACAAAGTCCAGCTCTACCTTTGACTTCTTTAGTTTTCATAATGAAATAAAAAGAAAAAATTAAAGACAAATTTGTTAAATTTCAAAGAAACTATTTTAAAAACTCCCTCTCTCTTTCTCACATTGTTTTCCTTTTTCATGCATTATTTTACCCAAATACAAAAATGCATTGTGAAACTACAGGAATATTAAGTGTAACAGTTAAGTTCTGGACATAGGATGTATGATCTGGAAGCCAAAGTAACAACTGTAATGACGCTAATGGCATTCCAATTTATAAAAAGATAACACTGTCATTTGCCAAGACAAATTATTATTGCACCCTGATTTGCTATCATCTCTAATAAGATGCTTAGGAAGTAACACCACCATAGTTTAACAAATTTAATGAGCTACATAAAATTCCACTACCATTTTTTAGAAGAAAGTTATAATAATGAAAAAGCATAGAGATGGCTCACAAGAAAACACATTTGGGCATTAGGAGCGGCTAAATTTAACTTAGTTAATTACAGGGAAAAAGGCCTCTGTTCCATTTGTGTTATTCTTTCTAGTGTCTACACTGCTAGAGCATCTGAAGCTCCTGACTGCAATTATTGACCATTTGAAGCATCATTAAAAGATCTCTTAGACCATGTATAAAGGATTTTACACAAAATTTATTCTTCATCTGATCAGTGACGCAAAGAAAATACCTATGTGCAGAAAAGCGTCAGAGGCATTTGCTACAGGTGTGTTAGCACCCTAACTTCTAATGTACATTATAAACAATAACACATACTGATAAACACACTTAAGCATATAGGTTAAAAAATACACTCATTTAATTCTGCTTTCCAAAGAAAATTAGACTTTTAGGAGTATATCATAATTGTTTGGGGTTTTTTTGTCTGTTTTTCTATCCTCCTTTTAGCATCTCCCAACAAAGTCAGGATAAGCTCACCACTGCTGACCACATTTGGCAAGAGGGCAGGAGGTTTCAGTGTTCCAATACCTTTGTAAGAACAAAAGTTTAGTAAGTGACACTTCATGAGTAAAGAAGAAGGATTCAAATGTAACCTAAATTCATTGGTAACTCTTTTGTTAAATATGCCTGTTGGTCATTCAAGATTGGCATAAGCAGTAATGCCTACCTCTGCACTGACAGACAGCATTAGGGACATAGGCAGGAAGCTAGGACAGCATGGGAAAGGGGGACTTAAGGTCACAGGGAAGAGAGGACACACACCTAAGACCAAAAATATGTCTATAACAAGAACACTGTTCAGCTGGAAAAGAGAGTTTGAGGTTTTTAGCAGTACAGTTTTTTACTTAAAAAAAGAAAAAAAGGTCTTTTAGTTAAGATGCAAGATCCTTATAAAGCAAAAAAATTGCACTGAATTCCTACATTTATTTGAATGCATATATTTAAAGCTCCTTGAAACACCAGGGTTAAATAGAAATGATTATGTATTGAAATCACTGCAAAAAACTGTAATCTGTTCCGCTTAGAAATATATCCTGAAAAAGGTCTCTTTTTTCCCCAGTTGCTTCCCAGCTAGATATTAATTTGAAGATTGGGATAGTATCTGATGCTACTTATATGAAGATAAATAAATAAAAAGCAGGAAGAAGCAAGAGCAAAGATATTGCTATAGGGAAGGTTAATGAAGCAACTCAAGAGATTGCCAGGATAGATACAGTCTTCTTGTGACTGGTGGACTGCACAGGCACCGTGAATGCTTTGCTTTCATGGGACAAAGAGCACGAACGGCACAAGGTGGTATTAACTGCTACAGTCTCTTAGCTTTCACACTATGTGACACCCGTCAGAGAAAGATATCAAATAAATTCCCTACAAAAGAGGTCCAATGACAGTGATAACTCTGGAAAGCAGACCAGGAAAGAGGGACCTGGGAGAAGTCACTGAGAAAAAACGACAGAGCCACCAGGAGCACCTCTTCACTCTCCTTAAAAGAAACACAACATCTAAGTAAAAAAAAAAACAAGTAAACACCAAACCAAACACAAACCAATTAAACAAATCCTGAGAGAGTGGTAAGCTCAAGACTGTTAAAATGCTCCCTTTGACAACATGTAGCTGCCACAAGAGGAATGAATACCAGGACCATAAAAAGGAGTAAGTAGGATCGCAGACATAGTAAGAGAGATGAACCCAGTACCTTGCTATGGGCACTGTGTATGTTTTATATTGTACCTGCAGTCAACCTGCAGCAAAAAGTCTTTGGTTATGCCTCAGGTTTACCCCCATCCTGGTTTGTATTAACTATTCACACCAGAAACTCAGTCTCCAGCTCTTTTGACTTCAGAGTTGAGAATTCATTTCCTTATGAGGCTTTGTAGTGTGCCACCCTGGTAGTCAAGTTCTCTGCTTCACTCTTCACAGCCCAGCCTAACCTAGGGATAGTAATGTTCTGCATTCTTACCTCTGGCTTTTGCTTTTCTGCTTTTTGTTCTTTGGCAATGTTTTACACTCTTTTAATCCCACTTCACCTTTGGGCAGTATAGAGCTTAGCACCCAAGGTCCTTCTAAAGTCTGAAACCAGTAGATATCCAGAAGATACAGCAGCTGCCTAGTTCACTTATCCACTCCTATATATATAATACCCAAGGGGAATTAATGTTTTATTGGTTGGTATGAAGGACTGGTTAAGACACCTGTAGACTTTATCTCTTCTTCCCTCATGCTTATTTTCTACATAACTGTTAACTTTGAACTCATGCTGAGTTTCCAAATGTCCTATTTCTTGTCCTTTTTTTTCAGTCCATCTCATCCCACATGATCTATTCTCATCTTGCTGACCGATTCTTCTGACTTGCCCTCTGAATTATTTTTGCACAACTGTTTGTGACTAAACAGTAAATGACCTTCACTATATAATTTAGGAATACACTGATTTCTTGTTAGGCCATAACCAGTATAAATTTAGCCAAAACCATCTTAGACATATTCATACAAACATATACACATTTTCAAGTATATGTATATATTAATATAGTTTATTTTAGAAACAATTTGCAATTTAAATGTAAAGAAAGGAACAATTACTTTACTTTTAAAAGTAATGTGTCAGAATGCCATGGTGGGGCTTTTTTAGCTACATTAAAAGAACAGACCTTTAGTTTTTAAGTCCTATGAATACAGCCAAAGTTATTTCAGGACCTACATCATGATCTCAATGCTTTTTTCCCTGCTTTTGAATTACAAAACCCTCCACATGTACAGAATTTAGAGTGCAGTGCAGCACAAGCTTTTATGCTAGTTATATTTGGTATTATTTGGAAATAATAAACATGCAAAAGTACTCTTTAAATACTGACAAAGTTTAAATAAATTATTCATAGAATGTTTCTCATTCAAAGTAAACAAGATTTAGTTGCAGTAAGCAAGTAATTACTATAGCGCTCTAGATCTTTCCATCAGCTAGGAAAAATTTCTGGGGGTGAACAAACAATTCCATATTTTTTTCACATTTCTAACCCAGCTACTTCTTTGACCTCTTCCGAGCACTGGTAATTATTGTTTAACTCATCTTTGACTGTGAACACACAATGTGTTTTATCAGCTTACTGGGGCAAGACCATAATACTCCATTCCTTTGCAAATATAAAACAGAAGCAAATGTATTATTTTTTAATTTATTTTGCATTAGCACCACTGAAAAATTAAGCTTCTTCCTCTAAAGCAGGGTAACTTCAGTCTTAGAATTACATTATTCCCCTTATTTCCTACACTGTACTTTGTAACATGTACTTTAGGTTAACTCCCATCTGTTTATCTTTCATTCCATTCACTTTATGCATCTGTTCTCATTTCCATCTTGGTTTCAACACTGAGCAAAGCGGAATTGTAACACAGTTATATTCTTTCTTAAGTACGAATTTTCTGCTATATATGACTCCTTAGAGGTCTGATTTCCCACCTAAAATTTGCTTTTGACATAGATCCCCTTTAAAATTATAATTAATAAATTTTAATTATCATTTTAACTCTTATAGAATCATAGGATCATTTAGTTTATAGAATAACTTAGTCTTGAAATCATCTAGCCAAACCTTCTGCTCAAAGGAGGTCCAACTAGCCTAGGTTACTCAGGCCTACATCCAGGCTGTTTCCATCAACATGTCATAGAATCATAGAATCATAGAATAGGTAGAGTTGGAAAGGACCTTAAGATCATACAGTTCCAACCCCCCTGCCATGGGCAGGGACACCTCCCACTAAACCATGCCACCCAAGGGTATGTCCAACCTGGCCTTGAAGAAGCTGCAACCTCTCCAAGCAATCTGACACAGTTTTCTGGTGACCCTCACAGTAGCAATGCCTTTTTTATGCATTTAAATCAGAACTCTCTGTGTTGCAACATTTATCCATTGCCTCTTGTCCTATCTCACCTGAAAGATGAGTTTGTCCCCATCTTCTCTACACCCTGTCGTTAGGTAGTTGTGGGCAGCAGTAAGGTCTACCTTTAGCCTTCTTCTCTTAGGAACGAACAAACCCAATTCTCTGAACCACTTCTCATACACAGTGTGCTGCAGCCCCATGACCATATTGTTTGGCCTCCACTGTCTTTCTGGTACTGTGGATCCTAAAACTAAAGAAAGCAATTCACATATGGTCTTCCAAATGCCGAGCGCAAGGTAAGCATCACATTCTCAGCCTGCTAACTCCACTCCTGTTCATACAGCCCAGGCCAGACTCTTATCACAAGCACAGACTGCCCACTGCCAACTCTTGTCCAACTTGTTGTCCTGTACATTTTCCTGCAAAGCTGCTTTCTATGCAGCCAGTCTCCAGCCTGTACTGGTGCATGAGGTTGCTGCCCCCAGGTGCAGAAATAGTCCTATGCCATTGTTCAATATCCTGAGGTTTCTGGTAGGCCATTCCTTCAGGCAGCAAAAATATCCTTGAAGAGCAGCTCTGCTCCTAACCATCAGAACACCAGATGATCCCCCCACAATGTATCTGTGAAGGCACTGCAACACACCATCCACTCATGTATTAATGACGATGTTAAACAGTACTGGCTCCTTATTGGTCCCTGAGAGATGCCACTGATAAACAGCCATCATCTGGAATTAGTATTACAAAGACCACACCACTTTGAGCCCAGTGGTATAATCAATTTTGCACTCACCTTACAGTCTATCCATCTGAATCATTTAGCTACAAGGATTCCAAGACAAACAAGAGAGACATGGGCATCCTAGAGAGGGTCCACTGAAGGGTGATCAAAGCAATTAAGGAATTGGAGCACCTCTCAAATGAGGAAAGGCTGAGAGAGCTGGGGTTGTTCGGACTGGAGAATGGTTTGGGTTGGAAAGGACCTTAAGATCATTCAGTTCCAACCCCCTGCCACGGGCAGGGACACCTAACAGTAGAAGATGTTTATAAATACCTGAAAGGAGGATGTGAGAAAGTCACAGCCAGGCTCTTCCCAGTGGTGACAGGACGAGAGACATTAGGCACAAACTGAAACACAGGAGGCTCCCTGTGAACATCAGTTAACACTGTTTCACTGTGAGGATGCCCGAGCACTGGCACAGATTGCACTGGGAGGTTGCAGAGTTGCTCTCCTTGGAGATACTTACAAGCAGTCTGGCCATAGTTCTGGACAACCGGCTGTAGGTACCCTGCTTGTGCAGGGGTCTCCTGAGGTCCCTTCCAACCTCAACACTTGTGTGGTTCTGACATTTTTTAATGTCTTTTACTTCTGTTTGCCCTTTTAAGTCCCAAACACAAGTTTGTTTCTCTGATTTCTCATTTCCATTTCTGACAGTTCCTATTCTTACATTTGTAGTGTTCATATGAATAATTTTAATTCAGTCTAAGGTTTTTTGTTGCTTTTGCAAGCGCTGTGCAGTGTTGAAATATAAGATTCCAGCCCACATAAGGACAACATTGTTTACCAACCTGCATTTCCTGCATCAGAAAATTCAACTTAGCATTGAAGTATACTACCAGTGTTTAAGTCCAAACTTTTCTTTGATCCAGCAGCATGCCTCTGTTATGCTTTTACCATTACTCACATCACAGCAATACATTTATGCTAAGGCAATTACTTCTTACCAGGAAACTTTTAGAAATGGCATTCATTCCTTGTATGATCGTTTATGCTTTATGCCATTCACACTGAATATAAGTATGCAAATCACTAAAGCTGCCTAGGAAATGAGGAGATATCATTTCACAGATTGTTTGTCATTTTGCTGTGAACAGCAGCACCTGACTTAAAATAAATGCCAAGTTTGGTTTGTTTTCTAAGTACATTTGAAATAATCTGTTCTGCAGTGTATGCTTTACTTTCTCACAGAAGTTCTGCCCAATTTACTAGGTTTGTTCAGGTTTTTTCATTAGAAAACTATGTCTCTATCTTGCCCTCTCCCCGCCTTTTATAATCAAAATTAATGTCTAACTTTGGAGGTGTATCCTGCGCCTAAAAGCTTTCTCACCTCTCTGCTATGCCTTTTTATTCATGTTGAGGTTAAAAAAAGAAGGGTGTGGGTGAGAACAAATAATGCTTCATCCTGAAGGGTGCCAAGTGACTCTAAAAGGTATAGCAACCTACATATAAATCATCCTGATAGAAATTTTTCTCATCAGTTTAACAACTACTATTCATTAATAAGTTTCAGCAACTCAAGCATGATAAACCCATATAACAAACAACTTGCAGAGGGTCTTTTACTTGCTCCTAAATTGTCCGAGTCAGGGAGTGAGAAGCCCTGCAGCATTTCCTCTCTAAATGAATAGTCATAACTTAAAATTGCAAGACCTAACAGCAAAACGTGCAACAGTAGGTATCACCACCTCATGACTTCAGCTGGCATTAGGGTAAGAATGTGCTGCTGAAATGCAGTGCATGCATAATGAAGGTAATTTCTTTATATAAGCATTATTTATACCACAGGGTTTATTTTTCCAATAATCAGACAGAAGTAACACATACTCCTACTAAAGTAACGGAGCACTTCAGGGGAGCCAAGACTTGACCCAAATTGTCTAGATTGGTCTTTCTTAATCCAGTATTTTATTGTCAATCCCTTTGACTCATCTTGCTTTCAGAAAGCTTGCATACAAGTGAAAATGCAAAAGAAAACAATTAAGAACAAATGCAGACCTTACGCTTCGGTTACTAATACAATGCCACTGATGCCCTGTGAAGGCCAGGAGATAATGAGCTTAGGAGAAAGACTAAACAATGGAATTAAGAGATAAAAGTTTATACACAACAGAAAGGGCACAATCTTAACATGCTAGATAGCAGAGAAATGGGGATATAGCCAAGTAATACAAAACAGTAAATAGCTCTTGCTGACAGACGCACTGCCACAAAATTTCAGCCAATGCTCAAAGCTATACTGAAGTTGAAGCATTCATCTTGACATGAGTGTAATGATGTGAAAACAAACATTTTGCTAACAACTTCAGAATTATGAAAATGATGACTGTAAAAAACATATGAATAGCTTTACTCAAAAGTACTAGTCTCCATTTTGGTACTACTTTGAAACTTAGAGATGACCTTCACACATAGCATGAAGTATACGGTATAAATGACATAAATGTGGCTGATGATTCAAATATACAGCACACTGATACAGGATCAAAAGGAATTTGCAATCTGTTTTAATCAACCTAATATTAAAAAGATGGTCAGCAGTATGCTGAACAAAAAGCAGTAGAGATAAGAAACTAGAGATTAGGTTTGACTCCCATTCTATTTAGGATTTCTGCATGTGTCTGGGCAAGGGGTTTAAGCCATGATTTTTGGAGGTAATTATAAGAATAAAATACTTGATAAAAATCTAGACTTTAACTGTTCCCCATTACTAACGTGACTTATAAACAACAAATAAAAATCTTCAGAGTCTTTGTCTTCCTGGGCAAACAGTTTTGATTAAAAGCAGTATTCATAGAATCATAGAATAGTTAGGGTTGGAAAGGACCTTAAGATCATCTAGTTCCAACCCCCCTAACAGGGGCAGGGACACCTCCCACTAAACCATGCCATCCAAGGCAACGTGCAACCCGGCCTTGAACACCGCCAGCGATGGAGCATTCACAACTTCCCCGGGCAACCCATTCCAGTTCCTCATCACCCTCACAGTAAAGAATTTCTTCCTCATATCCAATCAAAATTTCCCCTGTTTAAGTTTGAACCCATTACCCCTTGTCCTATCACCACAGTCCCTCATGAAGAGTCCCTCCCCAGCATCCCTATAGGCCCCCTTCAGATACTGGAAGGCTGCTCTAAGGTCTCCATGCAGCCTTTTCTTTTCCAGGCTGAACAGCCCAAACTTTCTCATCCTATCTTCATACGGGAGGTGCTCCAGTCCCTTGATCATCCTTGTGCCCCCTCCTCTGGACTTGTTCCAACAGTTCCATGTCTTTTTGATGTTGAGGACACCAGAACTGCACACAATACTCCAAGTGAGGTCTCACATGAGCAGAGTAGAAGGGCAGGATCACCTCCCTCAACCTGATGGTCACACTCCTTTTGATGCAGCCCAGGATACGGTTGGCTTTCTGGGCTCTGAGCGCACACTGCCGGCTCAAGTTCATTTTCTCATCAACCAACACCCCCAAACGTCCTTCTCTGCAGGGCTGCTCTGAATCTCTTCTCCGCCCAACCTGGAGCTGTGCCTGCGATTGCTCCGACGCAGGTGTAGGACCTTGCACTTGTCATGGTTAAACTTCATCAGGTTGTCACCAGCCCACCTCACAAGCATGTCAAGGTCCCTCTAGATGGCATTCCTTCCCTCCAACGTGACGCAGTTTGGTGTCATCATCAAACATCCACCAAGTTAATTTGCAACTGTTACAAAACCTATAACTGGGCTGAGCCTTTGTACCTGCCCTGTAAAAAGCAATCTTTAAATGAATATTTATTTAAGAAAAAACATTCTTTTAAAGCAGGATAATAGCGACATTATAAACAAACTTCATTGACAAAGATCAGATGGATGGGTCTGTCTTGCAACAGTGTAAAGACAGGAAACTTTCAGCTATGCCTATAAGCAACATACAAATAATGTGAAAAACATTTTGATGGTAATCTTTCTATCAAGGAATGCAAATTTGTCCATCTGGAAAAATCTGAATATACAGTTTAAAAATGACAACTATGTCACAGAGAACAAACTTTTACCAGTTTTCTAGTGACAGAAATCTCTTTTCAACTGCAAACACATCTGAAACACAAAACCAAGACTCTCCCAGTCACTGGCCAACAACCAGGCCTCTAAGATAGCGACTCAGATGCGCCCCAAAGCTTTCAAATCAGATGAGAGCACAGAAGATTGCAAAGCACTCAGTTCCTTCTGGAGATGCAAATTCCTCCTGGTTTCACCCAGGATGTTCTACTCCTAACGGGCTTCTGAAAATATCATCCACATATTTCACCTAACAGCTTTTAGTCTAACATCAGGACCTGGAAGAACGATCAAGATCATCATCCCAGAAGATAGTAAAAGTCATTTAAAAGACAAGGATGTAACCAGGCATGTAATGAAGTCAGCAACAGTGCTTGTTCTTCAAGATTTCAGTCTTCAGAAAATAAGACCTACATTTTCTGTAATCCTGCTATCACAGCCTAAAGTACTTCATTCAATTCTACAATGTTCTAGGAGAGACTAATTTAGTCAAGACTTGGCAAGCATATTCTACATGTCTATGCCATGTCCCAGGAAGGAAGCAAGGGCGAGAGCTCAACATACCTTGAATGTGACACAACAAAGATTGCTTGCCCTGTTACCCTGTTCCTACCTTCCATGCCTATGTTCTTTTCCTGCACCACACGAAAACGAATGATAGATAATATTAAAGCATCCTTCCAGATGTGATGAGTGAAGCTCTGCGAGACAAGGCAGCCAAGCTGTAAATTTGTTTCCTATTCTAACCTGACAGATATAAATGCATTTAAATTGATTACAATATATCCTGATCTATTCCACCCCAGTCTAGTTTTGTCTAGACTTGTCTAGCCTACACTATATGTCTATGACACTTGGAAGGAAGAAAGCATGGGTGAGACATGGCTCAACATGGCTTTAAGTTGGTCAAAGAGTCATCCCTTCCTGTCGAGGGATGCATGAAAAGTGGAACACCTGCAAACTTATGTGTGACTGCACTCCAACTTCAAACCAAGAAAATCAGAGGGAATTTCACCCCAGGGGAACACATGTTCGAGTGAAGAAGTGGTGTTGCATGGAACCATAAAGTCAACCAAGTTCATTTTATGCCATGCAGCACTGAAAGGCCAATGACGTTATTTCTGATTTATATATTTTTTTTTTTTACTCCAATCTTTCTCTTATCATCTCAGTTAAGGTGACTAAATGTGGTCTCTCTTATTTCAACTGAACTTCAATTAATTTCCCACTATTTCAATCCAGCTAATGTCTCCGGTGCTCTTGGTCTAGTCCTTTCCCGATACGACCCGCTTACAGGGCTGATAAACCTTTACAGATGAGATAAAAAGATCTACTTTCATAAAATGACAGACGCAACACCAAAACACATTTGACACATCAAAAATCACTTTTATTTCTCACAGCAAGACCGCTTAGTCCTGTTACCCTGCGCCTACCTGGCACGACCCCGTGGCTTTCCTGTGCCAGACTTCAAGGAACGCTTGATATTACGAACGCATCCTTCCAGATGTGACGAGTGAAGCTCTGAGAGGGAGAGAAGGCAGCTGAGCTGTAACCTCATTTGTTCCCCATTCTAATCAGACAGATGTGAATCAATTCAAAGGAATTCCAGCATATCCTGTTCTATTCTAGCCCAGTCTAGTTTTCTCTAGACTTGCTTAGCCTGTTCTATGTCTATCTCGTGTCGCAGGAAGGAAGCATGGGTGAGAGCTCAACATACCTCAAATGTGACGCAACAAAGGCTGCTTGTCCTGTCACCCTGCTCCTACCTTCCACGCCTGCGCTCCTTTCCTGTACCAGACTAAAAGGAATGTTTGATATTATTAAAGCATCCTTCCAGATGTGACAAGTGAAGCTGTGAGAGGGAGAGAAGGCGGCGGAGCTGTAACCGCATTTGTTTCCAAATTCTAATCTGACAGATGTGAATCCATTTAAATTGATTCCAATATATCCTGTTCTTTTCTAGCCCAGTCTAGTTTTCTCTAGACTTGCCTACCCTATTTCTCTAGGTCTACGTCACGCCGTAGGAAGGAAGCATGGGTGAGAGCTCAACATACCTCGAATGTGACGCAATAAAGGCTGCTTGTCCTGTCACCCTGCTCCTACCTTCCACGCCTGTGCTCCTTTCCTGTACCAGATTTAAAGGAATGTTTGATATTATTAAAGCATCCTTCCAGATGTGACAAGTGAAGCTGTGAGAGGGAGAGAAGGCGGCTGAGCTGCAACCTCATTTGTTTCCAAATTCTAATCTGACAGAAGTGAATCCATTTAAATAGATGCCAAAATATCCTCTTCTGTTCTAGCCCAGTCTAGTTTAGTCTAGACTTGTCTACCCTACACTATATGTCTATGACACGCTGTAGGAAGGAAGCACGGGTGAGACATGGCTCAACATGGCTTTAAGTTGGTCAAAGAGTCATCCCTTCCTGGCGAGGGATGCATGAAAAGTGCTCTTGTGCCTGCCTGCCGCTGGTGTTGCACACAGGGAGGGGTGCAAAGTGGCAGCTGCTGACGGGCAGCAAGGCTGGCGCCATTCCAGGCGCAGGCTGCTGTTCACAAGGAAAATCCCCTAGGAATGGAGCCAAGAGAAGAGCAGAGCTCGCTCCCGCTCCAAGCTTGCGCTGCGCAACGGAGCCAGAGGAAGCCAGGCCACCAGTGGTGCCCTGGAGGGGTGAGAGCAGTGGGCGAGAACCGAGCCCAAAGGACCCTGACAAGGGGCTGTGCTCAATGCGACAGAGGACAGCAGCAACCCCCAGGGGCTACCCTGGCAGTCGCAAAAGCTTCCTCCCCCCAGAGGTGGGGCACGAGGGGCCACTCCCGTGGAGCAGGAGCAGCAGCCTTTGGGCCACAATAGCCCAGAGGAGCCCTGTCAAGGGGCTGGCTCACCGCTGCAGGGGAAGGCAAAAAACCCCCGGGGACACTCGCAGATCCGTGGGGGAAAAAAAGCCTTCCCCCCCCCAGCTGCAGGACACGAGGCGCCACCTTCGTGGTGCATGAGCAGCCAGAACAGACCAGAGGAGCCCTAACAAGTGGTCCTGCTCGATGCTCAGAGGAAGGCAAAAAACCCCCGGGACCAGTGCCAATCTGCCCCGGGGGAAAATTCCTTCCTGACCCCAACCCTGGCGATCGGCTGTCCCTGAGCATGTGAGCAAGACCTGCTCCTGGTCCCAAGGCTGATCACGCCTCCCAGAAGACCCCCAAGCTCTATTCTCCCTCAACCCAGAACCACTTCAGCAGTTCCTGAGAGTGGTCAAAGGCCCCCGGGCCTGATCCACCCCAGCGGCAAGAATCCTCCCTCCCTATGCCTGGCAGGGCACCGGTGGTTGCTCCAAAGCGCTGGCGTCCATGGATCTCTGCACCTCACTGCTTACGGCTGCTGGCCCTGGCTCCGCAGGGGATGAGGATGATGAGCTCTGCAGTGCTCTTCAAGGCGGCATTCCTACGGCCTGGCCACAGCTATCCACCTGAAAAGAATCCTTCCCCTCCAGTGAGCCGAGAAGCTGGTCCTGCCAGGAGCTGCCCTCCAGCAGCCTTGACCAGGCGCTGGTCTTCCACCTTCAAGGCCTCTCCAAGTGACTCCACCAGCCTCTCGGATGCCCTTGGGCTGCCCTGGGCCACCTGCCAGGGGACACAGGAGGCTGCTGCCTTTTATTCTGCCCCGGGGCATTGTGACTGCTGCGTTGCCTGGTGGTGTCACAGTGACATGGGGGCGACGGGGCCCCCCATGCCCGGCCACATCCGCTGCCCTTCGGCCCAGCAGCCCTCAGAGGAAGCCTTTGGGGTGCTGGCCCTGAGGCAGTGCCCGTGCCCAGGGGCTGTCCCAGCCCTTGGTGGCCGTGCTCTGGGCACAGCTGCAGCGCTCTCTGAGGCGTCCTCGGCCACTCGGCTCCCAAGGACAAGCCCAGGGCTCTTCCTTTTCTCTTGGGCCATGGCAGAAACCAGCCCTGAAGCCCTGACAGCCGTCCCCTGTCTGACCAGGGATTAACTGTTGCCTAAACTCACAGGGTTTTCACACGTCACGCAAAAGACACACCATCGTATCACACAAGACCTGGCATTTCTACTTGACTCACTCTCAGTTGAGCAAAGTATTCAGCATGATCTTCGGGACCTATATTTTACGCCCGATTCACTGGAAAGCTAAGCTAGCAATTCTGGACTGCTCCCAAAGCACTGTAACAGAGTCAAATCACTCCTATGACATCAGGGAACTGCTGCTCAGCATTGGCGGACCTTCTTCTAGAAGTAGTAAACACAAACGGAAATGTCTGTCTACCATATATAAAACAGGACCTCTAATTCAGATGAGGAAAGCCAATTTCAGTTTTACTCTTCCCCATTCTAAATTCAGGACCTTCTTTTTGCTTTCAGATATTTTACCTCATTGAAAAATGGGTCCCACTGAAAAAGGAACTGAACCTCATTTTTAAATGCAGGATGACGACTAGACAGACCCATCCGTAGCACATACTACACTTGTCTGAATGCAGGGATGGTGACCGCAGTAGGCACTTCCCATGAAACATGGCACAGAGTATGCGCCATAACAAATTCTCTTACTAAGAGGTTCAGGTCTCAGTGCTCATCCTTTTACATCTGTAGAATCAGCTGAAAATGATCAAGAAATGAACCAAAAGCACTCAAGTGTGATGAAACAGAACAAGCCGCTGCTACGAGTCCTACACAAGTCCCGCAACCCAACGTTCTATTTGCAGAGAAGGTCTGAGCTGTACAATACGAAGTTTTCCCAAGCTCGACCCTTGCTGCAGAAATCCAATTTAGAACTCTCTGACTACTACAGACTTTGCATCGAACTAACCCTTCTCCTTGTCTTTTTCATACGCCAGAACTCCCTCAACCAACCAAGAAAGCCTCTAGAGGTTTGAAACTGCTGTTCTGACTCCTAGGTTTAAGTCAGCTGCGCTCTTCACCTGACTTTAGGAGGGACTCCAGTATCACATCAACCCCTTCATATCACTCGCAACGACATCTCTGCACACACAATTAGAACGTACCCTGAACAAACCGCTTTGCCTGCTGCTTCATAAGACAGATGTAAAACCAACAGAAGCAGCATCTGGAATTGTCTTTTAGGGAATTTCTGTAAAGAACAATGTAAAGATGAATATTGTCACACCTGAGCTAAAAAAGCTGGAGGGGGGTGGAGTGGGGTGTGGAAGCCAGAAGAAAACTCTTCTCAACTGCATGTTCTCTTCTTTCACTCCCCTTACCCTCCCCTCAACTCTCTCTTTTACGCACCCAAATGCACCCTGCGAGGTAGTTGCGGGTCACGTCTATGGTAGCTGGAAGTTAGTAGAACTAGGACCTCTCTCAAGCTTTTCCTGGCAAGTCCATCTCTCCAGCCATGGAAATCACAGCATCCTTTCCTCAGCTGATGAAATCTCCAGCCTTTTTTGGTTGGGATTAAAGCAAGCATTATAGGAGACCCGTCCATAGGACCACAACTCTACTAAGAAGTACGCATACTTTGAGTTCTTTCAACTTGTCTTCTAGCTGGTTTTGCTCCAAAGGGTACACATTTCCAAACCTCTCTCCACCAGAAATAATAATGTGTTGGGGTTTTTTTCTTGATATAAAATAAGGATTCCTCCAAGGTTACACATACCCAACAACATAGAGGTCAGAAAAAACAGTTACTGTATTGATACTGAAACCAGAATTGTAACAGATACTTCTTTGGGGGGGGGGGGGGGGGGGAAGCAGCAGGATTCCACGGGAAGCTGTGCAAACCCCTGCAGATGGGTTGGAGAGCCAGGCCTCAACTGTGGTGCGCATGGACAGAAATCATCACATTGCTAACCTATGTGTGCTTCTGACAGAACCAATCCGCCCACCCCTCTCTGTTGGCCATGTATCAACACGGA
This sequence comes from Myiopsitta monachus, assembly GCA_017639245.1. Classification (NCBI taxonomy): domain Eukaryota; kingdom Metazoa; phylum Chordata; class Aves; order Psittaciformes; family Psittacidae; genus Myiopsitta; species Myiopsitta monachus. Next base: position 8,068,936 of record CM029928.1, read on the forward strand.
TTCTCTTTCTCCAAATCGCTCAGCGTCAAAACAAATGGACCGAATATGTGAGCACCCACAGCTGAACTGACTGCAAAACTCCTCACCCCTTGAGTACATCGATCCAGCCTTAGGAAGCAACATTTTCCCACTTGAGCACAACCAACAAAGCTGCAATCAGGGGGAGGACAATCAACTCCTCTTTCAAGACCAGGCAGTGCATCCTCTGAGCCCTGATGGTTTAAGTGCCTTAAAGAGACCAAAGATGACACTGACCCTGCTGAGAGGAGCTCACAGCCAAGATCCTTTGTCCTTTAAAAGCTTTCACACGGTAATTGCATTGAGAAATATACAATAATTCATCTTAGATGAAATAACAAAGGAAGTCCTTTCCAACCCCAACTATTCTATGATTCTATGACATTCCGATGAGGAATAATCTCTAACGGATGGAATACGAGCAGTACATATCAAAAGCACTGCTCCTGGGAAGTCTTGCTTCCCCCAGACACGTTCAATATGGGCTCTGCTGCTGCGAAGGGCTCCGAGGCTGACCACATAGGCAGCCTCTGACTGGCAGGCAGACCCTTCATTCCATCTCATTGCTCACCTTTGCAAAACTCCACCGCAGCACACGCTGGCGGTCTTGAGTGCTGGGAAACCCCAGGCGGGCCCTGCACTGGTATCTAATGAAACCCAGAGACACCCGCCTCTGCATTCCATCTGATGAGTTTAAATCCTTCCCTGAAATGATTTCTTCCCCCAGACTAACCTCAGACACCAAATTAATATTACAGCCAGTTTTAAAGTTTACCTGAAAACCACTCCCTTACATCAGCCACTATTTCCCTTTGAAAACCCAAACCTTCACAAAACCAGGAGGCAGTGACCTCCAGCAGACACAACTTGCTGGAGTCACTGCTGTTCCCTACAAATAACATGTCATTACAAGTCTCTGACTGAAAAGCTGAACAAAAAGAAGTCCTAGCGCATCTGGTTGTTACCTACTAGGGCTATGGGGAAGAATGCAGCTTGCTTCTCTCTACATTGCCAAAGGAAAAAAGTCCCATCGTCATGAATCACTGTTTGCCATCCTGAAAATTCCACTGGATTGACATACGACAGAGAAGAAAAGAGAAAGTTCTTGGGAATTCAGGAGCACAATTGCTCACAGTTTAGAGAAGGAAGTTTCCTCAGTGCTCGGCTTGCGTCTGGTGCAGGCACGCACTTGGGCCCTGGGTATTCTGCGCACCTTCACAGAGCCCAGCCTTCACACTTGCTTGAAGACTGCGGCTGAGCAGGCTTAGGGAGCCAAGATGGTACCTGGGTTTGGACTGACCTACACCAGCAGTGCTCAGACACTGAGAACTGACAGTGATTTGTATCCCCTCATCATGAGACCTCAAGATACCTAACAAACAGAGGTGAACATGTTTTGCTTCGTTCTTTTCTCTTCCCTATGAAAACAGAAGTGATAAATTAAAAACCAACCAAACAACCAAACAACAAAACAGCCAACCAAGCAAACCACCACCCAAAAAAGAAAAACACAAACCCCAAACTTGCAAATCTGGGGCAGATTTTCGCATTTTTGCTTTCGTTTTGAGAAACAGCCAAGCTGCAGCTGATCTATGGGATTAAAAAAAAACCCAAATCCTATTTTCTTGTGCAGAACAATACTTTCCGTGCTTAAGAAACACTTCTGCGGCCACAAGGACTTAGAAAACCACGCCCTCGCCTTCACACCAAACAAATCACCGCAAGCCCACATAATGGAAGTTAACTCCAAACGAGAAGATTTGGTTTCCCCGTTTACTCCAAAGAATTCTACAGGAAGCTCAAACGCCATTTCTGTTGCTTCCATCCAGGGAGTCTTCATATATTAAAAAGGTCTCCCATTTCTATAGTTTATCATTATGCCCCCTACAGCTCACAGAAACTCCAGTGGTTCAATTCCTATTAATCATCCCAATTAGCAGCAGTGTTTCTACCTAGTTTCAGATTCCAGGACCCAGTGAGAAACTGGCCAGGCTCTCTCATTTGAAACGATCAGCTTGTTGAAGCACCTTTGGGTGCCTGGCTTGGGAGATCAAAAATGTTGACTCTGGTCAACACCTGCAAACTTATGTGAGTGTGACTGCAGCTCCAACTTCAAACCAAGAAAATCAGAGGGAATTACACCCCAGGGGAACACATGTTCGAGTGAAGAAGTGGTGTTGCATGGAACCATAAAGTCAACCAAGTTCATTTTATGCCATGCAGCACTGAAAGGCCAATGACGTTATTTCTGATTTATATATTTTTTTTTTTTACTCCAATCTTTCTCTTATCAGCTCAGTTAAGGTGACTAAATGTGGTCTCTCTTATTTCAACTGAACTTCAATTAATTTCCCACTATTTTATCCAGCTAATGTCTCCGGTGCTCTTGGTCTAGTCCTTTCCCGATACGACCCGCTTACAGGGCTGATAAACCTTTACAGATGAGATAAAAAGATCTACTTTCATAAAATGACAGACGCAACACCAAAACACATTTGACACATCAAAAATCACTTTTATTTCTCACAGCAAGACCGCTTAGTCCTGTTACCCTGCGCCTACCTGGCACGACCCCGTGGCTTTCCTGTGCCAGACTTCAAGGAACGCTTGATATTACGAACGCATCCTTCCAGATGTGACGAGTGAAGCTCTGAGAGGGAGAGAAGGCAGCTGAGCTGTAACCTCATTTGTTCCCCATTCTAATCAGACAGATGTGAATCAATTCAAAGGAATTCCAGCATATCCTGTTCTATTCTAGCCCAGTCTAGTTTTCTCTAGACTTGCTTAGCCTGTTCTATGTCTATCTCGTGTCGCAGGAAGGAAGCATGGGTGAGAGCTCAACATACCTCGAATGTGACGCAACAAAGGCTGCTTGTCCTGTCACCCTGCTCCTACCTTCCACGCCTGCGCTCCTTTCCTGTACCAGACTAAAAGGAATGTTTGATATTATTAAAGCATCCTTCCAGATGTGACAAGTGAAGCTGTGAGAGGGAGAGAAGGCGGCGGAGCTGTAACCGCATTTGTTTCCAAATTCTAATCTGACAGATGTGAATCCATTTAAATTGATTCCAATATATCCTGTTCTTTTCTAGCCCAGTCTAGTTTTCTCTAGACTTGCCTACCCTATTTCTCTAGGTCTACGTCACGCCGTAGGAAGGAAGCATGGGTGAGAGCTCAACATACCTCGAATGTGACGCAATAAAGGCTGCTTGTCCTGTCACCCTGCTCCTACCTTCCACGCCTGTGTTCCTTTCCTGTACCAGATTTAAAGGAATGTTTGATATTATTAAAGCATCCTTCCAGATGTGACAAGTGAAGCTGTGAGAGGGAGAGAAGGCGGCTGAGCTGCAACCTCATTTGTTTCCAAATTCTAATCTGACAGAAGTGAATCCATTTAAATAGATGCCAAAATATCCTCTTCTGTTCTAGCCCAGTCTAGTTTAGTCTAGACTTGTCTACCCTACACTATATGTCTATGACACGCTGTAGGAAGGAAGCACGGGTGAGACATGGCTCAACATGGCTTTAAGTTGGTCAAAGAGTCATCCCTTCCTGGCGAGGGATGCATGAAAAGTGCTCTTGTGCCTGCCTGCCGCTGGTGTTGCACACAGGGAGGGGTGCAAAGTGGCAGCTGCTGACGGGCAGCAAGGCTGGCGCCATTCCAGGCGCAGGCTGCTGTTCACAAGGAAAATCCCCTAGGAATGGAGCCAAGAGAAGAGCAGAGCTCGCTCCCGCTCCAAGCTTGCGCTGCGCAACGGAGCCAGAGGAAGCCAGGCCACCAGTGGTGCCCTGGAGGGGTGAGAGCAGTGGGCGAGAACCGAGCCCAAAGGACCCTGACAAGGGGCTGTGCTCAATGCGACAGAGGACAGCAGCGACCCCCAGGGGCTACCCTGGCAGTCGCAAAAGCTTCCTCCCCCCAGAGGTGGGGCACGAGGGGCCACTCCCGTGGAGCAGGAGCAGCAGCCTTTGGGCCACAATAGCCCAGAGGAGCCCTGTCAAGGGGCTGGCTCACCGCTGCAGGGGAAGGCAAAAAACCCCCGGGGACACTCGCAGATCCGTGGGGGAAAAAAAGCCTTCCCCCCCCCAGCTGCAGGACACGAGGCGCCACCTTCGTGGTGCATGAGCAGCCAGAACAGACCAGAGGAGCCCTAACAAGTGGTCCTGCTCGATGCTCAGAGGAAGGCAAAAAACCCCCGGGACCAGTGCCAATCTGCCCCGGGGGAAAATTCCTTCCTGACCCCAACCCTGGCGATCGGCTGTCCCTGAGCATGTGAGCAAGACCTGCTCCTGGTCCCAAGGCTGATCACGCCTCCCAGAAGACCCCCAAGCTCTATTCTCCCTCAACCCAGAACCACTTCAGCAGTTCCTGAGAGTGGTCAAAGGCCCCCGGGCCTGATCCACCCCAGCGGCAAGAATCCTCCCTCCCTATGCCTGGCAGGGCACCGGTGGTTGCTCCAAAGCGCTGGCGTCCATGGATCTCTGCACCTCACTGCTTACGGCTGCTGGCCCTGGCTCCGCAGGGGATGAGGATGATGAGCTCTGCAGTGCTCTTCAAGGCGGCATTCCTACGGCCTGGCCACAGCTATCCACCTGAAAAGAATCCTTCCCCTCCAGTGAGCTGAGACGCTGGTCCTGCCAGGAGCTGCCCTCCAGCAGCCTTGACCAGGCGCTGGTCTTCCACCTTCAAGGCCTCTCCAAGTGACTCCACCAGCCTCTCGGATGCCCTTGGGCTGCCCTGGGCCACCTGCCAGGGGACACAGGAGGCTGCTGCCTTTTATTCTGCCCCGGGGCATTGTGACTGCTGCGTTGCCTGGTGGTGTCACAGTGACATGGGGGCGACGGGGCCCCCCATGCCCGGCCACATCCGCTGCCCTTCGGCCCAGCAGCCCTCAGAGGAAGCCTTTGGGGTGCTGGCCCTGAGGCAGTGCCCGTGCCCAGGGGCTGTCCCAGCCCTTGGTGGCCGTGCTCTGGGCACAGCTGCAGCGCTCTCTGATGCGTCCTCGGCCACTCGGCTCCCAAGGACAAGCCCAGGGCTCTTCCTTTTCTCTTGGGCCATGGCAGAAACCAGCCCTGAAGCCCTGACAGCCGTCCCCTGTCTGACCAGGGATTAACTGTTGCCTAAACTCACAGGGTTTTCACACGTCACGCAAAAGACACACCATCGTATCACACAAGACCTGGCATTTCTACTTGACTCACTCTCAGTTGAGCAAAGTATTCAGCATGATCTTCGGGACCTATATTTTACGCCCGATTCACTGGAAAGCTAAGCTAGCAATTCTGGACTGCTCCCAAAGCACTGTAACAGAGTCAAATCACTCCTATGACATCAGGGAACTGCTGCTCAGCATTGGCGGACCTTCTTCTAGAAGTAGTAAACACAAACGGAAATGTCTGTCTACCATATATAAAACAGGACCTCTAATTCAGATGAGGAAAGCCAATTTCAGTTTTACTCTTCCCCATTCTAAATTCAGGACCTTCTTTTTGCTTTCAGATATTTTACCTCATTGAAAAATGGGTCCCACTGAAAAAGGAACTGAACCTCATTTTTAAATGCAGGATGACGACTAGACAGACCCATCCGTAGCACATACTACACTTGTCTGAATGCAGGGATGGTGACCGCAGTAGGCACTTCCCATGAAACATGGCACAGAGTATGCGCCATAACAAATTCTCTTACTAAGAGGTTCAGGTCTCAGTGCTCATCCTTTTACATCTGTAGAACCAGCTGAAAATGATCAAGAAATGAACCAAAAGCACTCAAGTGTGATGAAACAGAACAAGCCGCTGCTACGAGTCCTACACAAGTCCCGCAACCCAACGTTCTATTTGCAGAGAAGGTCTGAGCTGTACAATACGAAGTTTTCCCAAGCTCGACCCTTGCTGCAGAAATCCAATTTAGAACTCTCTGACTACTACAGACTTTGCATCTAACTAACCCTTCTCCTTGTCTTTTTCATACGCCAGAACTCCCTCAACCAACCAAGAAAGCCTCTAGAGGTTTGAAACTGCTGTTCTGACTCCTAGGTTTAAGTCAGCTGCGCTCTTCACCTGACTTTAGGAGGGACTCCAGTATCACATCAACCCCTTCATATCACTCGCAACGACATCTCTGCACACACAATTAGAACGTACCCTGAACAAACCGCTTTGCCTGCTGCTTCATAAGACAGATGTAAAACCAACAGAAGCAGCATCTGGAATTGTCTTTTAGGGAATTTCTGTAAAGAACAATGTAAAGATGAATATTGTCACACCTGAGCTAAAAAAGCTGGAGGGGGGTGGAGTGGGGTGTGGAAGCCAGAAGAAAACTCTTCTCAACTGCATGTTCTCTTCTTTCACTCCCCTTACCCTCCCCTCAACTCTCTCTTTTACGCACCCAAATGCACCCTGCGAGGTAGTTGCGGGTCACGTCTATGGTAGCTGGAAGTTAGTAGAACTAGGACCTCTCTCAAGCTTTTCCTGGCAAGTCCATCTCTCCAGCCATGGAAATCACAGCATCCTTTCCTCAGCTGATGAAATCTCCAGCCTTTTTTGGTTGGGATTAAAGCAAGCATTATAGGAGACCCGTCCATAGGACCACAACTCTACTAAGAAGTACGCATACTTTGAGTTCTTTCAACTTGTCTTCTAGCTGGTTTTGCTCCAAAGGGTACACATTTCCAAACCTCTCTCCACCAGAAATAATAATGTGTTGGGGTTTTTTTCTTGATATAAAATAAGGATTCCTCCAAGGTTACACATACCCAACAACATAGAGGTCAGAAAAAACAGTTACTGTATTGATACTGAAACCAGAATTGTAACAGATACTTCTTTGGGGGGGGGGGGGGGGGGGGGGAAGCAGCAGGATTCCACGGGAAGCTGTGCAAACACCTGCAGATGGGTTGGAGAGCCAGGCCTCAACTGTGGTGCGCATGGACAGAAATCATCACATTGCTAACCTATGTGTGCTTCTGACAGAACCAATCCGCCCACCCCTCTCTGTTGGCCATGTATCAACACGGATTCTCTTTCTCCAAATCGCTCAGCGTCAAAACAAATGGACCGAATACGTGAGCACCCACAGCTGAACTGACTGCAAAACTCCTCACCCCTTGAGTACATCGATCCAGCCTTAGGAAGCAACATTTTCCCACTTGAGCACAACCAACAAAGCTGCAATCAGGGGGAGGACAATCAACTCCTCTTTCAAGACCAGGCAGTGCATCCTCTGAGCCCTGATGGTTTAAGTGCCTTAAAGAGACCAAAGATGACACTGACCCTGCTGAGAGGAGCTCACAGCCAAGATCCTTTGTCCTTTAAAAGCTTTCACACGGTAATTGCATTGAGAAATATACAATAATTCATCTTAGATGAAATAACAAAGGAAGTCCTTTCCAACCCCAACTATTCTATGATTCTATGACATTCCGATGAGGAATAATCTCTAACGGACGGAATACGAGCAGTACATATCAAAAGCACTGCTCCTGGGAAGTCTTGCTTCCCCCAGACACGTTCAATATGGGCTCTGCTGCTGCGAAGGGCTCCGAGGCTGACCACACAGGCAGCCTCTGACTGGCAGGCAGACCCTTCATTCCATCTCATTGCTCACCTTTGCAAAACTCCACCGCAGCACACGCTGGCGGTCTTGAGTGCTGGGAAACCCCAGGCGGGCCCTGCACTGGTATCTAATGAAACCCAGAGACACCCGCCTCTGCATTCCATCTGATGAGTTTAAATCCTTCCCTGAAATGATTTCTTCCCCCAGACTAACCTCAGACACCAAATTAATATTACAGCCATTTTAAAGTTTACCTGAAAACCACTCCCTTACATCAGCCACTATTTCCCTTTGAAAACCCAAACCTTCACAAAACCAGGAGGCAGTGACCTCCAGCAGACACAACTTGCTGGAGTCACTGCTGTTCCCTACAAATAACATGTCATTACAAGTCTCTGACTGAAAAGCTGAACAAAAAGAAGTCCTAGCGCATCTGGTTGTTACCTACTAGGGCTATGGGGAAGAATGCAGCTTGCTTCTCTCTACATTGCCAAAGGAAAAAAGTCCCATCGTCATGAATCACTGTTTGCCATCCTGAAAATTCCACTGGATTGACATACGACAGAGAAGAAAAGAGAAAGTTCTTGGGAATTCAGGAGCACAATTGCTCACAGTTTAGAGAAGGAAGTTTCCTCAGTGCTCGGCTTGCGTCTGGTGCAGGCACGCACTTGGGCCCTGGGTATTCTGCGCACCTTCACAGAGCCCAGCCTTCACACTTGCTTGAAGACTGCGGCTGAGCAGGCTTAGGGAGCCAAGATGGTACCTGGGTTTGGACTGACCTACACCAGCAGTGCTCAGACACTGAGAACTGACAGTGATTTGTATCCCCTCATCATGAGACCTCAAGATACCTAACAAACAGAGGTGAACATGTTTTGCTTCGTTCTTTTCTCTTCCCTATGAAAACAGAAGTGATAAATTAAAAACCAACCAAACAACCAAACAACAAAACAGCCAACCAAGCAAACCACCACCCAAAAAAGAAAAACACAAACCCCAAACTTGCAAATCTGGGGCAGATTTTCGCATTTTTGCTTTCGTTTTGAGAAACAGCCAAGCTGCAGCTGATCTATGGGATTAAAAAAAAACCCAAATCCTATTTTCTTGTGCAGAACAATACTTTCCGTGCTTAAGAAACACTTCTGCGGCCACAAGGACTTAGAAAACCACGCCCTCGCCTTCACACCAAACAAATCACCGCAAGCCCACATAATGGAAGTTAACTCCAAACGAGAAGATTTGGTTTCCCCGTTTACTCCAAAGAATTCTACAGGAAGCTCAAACGCCATTTCTGTTGCTTCCATCCAGGGAGTCTTCATATATTAAAAAGGTCTCCCATTTCTATAGTTTATCATTATGCCCCCTACAGCTCACAGAAACTCCAGTGGTTCAATTCCTATTAATCATCCCAATTAGCAGCAGTGTTTCTACCTAGTTTCAGATTCCAGGACCCAGTGAGAAACTGGCCAGGCTCTCTCATTTGAAACGATCAGCTTGTTGAAGCACCTTTGGGTGCCTGGCTTGGGAGATCAAAAATGTTGACTCTGGTCAACACCTGCAAACTTATGTGAGTGTGACTGCACTCCAACTTCAAACCAAGAAAATCAGAGGGAATTACACCCCAGGGGAACACATGTTCGAGTGAAGAAGTGGTGTTGCATGGAACCATAAAGTCAACCAAGTTCATTTTATGCCATGCAGCACTGAAAGGCCAATGACGTTATTTCTGATTTATATATTTTTTTTTTTACTCCAATCTTTCTCTTATCAGCTCAGTTAAGGTGACTAAATGTGGTCTCTCTTATTTCAACTGAACTTCAATTAATTTCCCACTATTTTATCCAGCTAATGTCTCCGGTGCTCTTGGTCTAGTCCTTTCCCGATACGACCCGCTTACAGGGCTGATAAACCTTTACAGATGAGATAAAAGATCTACTTTCATAAAATGACAGACGCAACACCAAAACACATTTGACACATCAAAATCACTTTTATTTCTCACAGCAAGACCGCTTAGTCCTGTTACCCTGCGCCTACCTGGCACGACCCCGTGGCTTTCCTGTGCCAGACTTCAAGGAACGCTTGATATTACGAACGCATCCTTCCAGATGTGACGAGTGAGGCTCTGAGAGGGAGAGAAGGCAGCTGAGCTGTAACCTCATTTGTTCCCCATTCTAATCAGACAGATGTGAATCAATTCAAAGGAATTCCAGCATATCCTGTTCTATTCTAGCCCAGTCTAGTTTTCTCTAGACTTGCTTAGCCTGTTCTATGTCTATCTCGTGTCGCAGGAAGGAAGCATGGGTGAGAGCTCAACATACCTCGAATGTGACGCAACAAAGGCTGCTTGTCCTGTCACCCTGCTCCTACCTTCCACGCCTGCGCTCCTTTCCTGTACCAGACTAAAAGGAATGTTTGATATTATTAAAGCATCCTTCCAGATGTGACAAGTGAAGCTGTGAGAGGGAGAGAAGGCGGCTGAGCTGCAACCTCATTTGTTTCCAAATTCTAATCTGACAGAAGTGAATCCATTTAAATAGATGCCAAAATATCCTCTTCTGTTCTAGCCCAGTCTAGTTTAGTCTAGACTTGTCTACCCTACACTATATGTCTATGACACGCTGTAGGAAGGAAGCACGGGTGAGACATGGCTCAACATGGCTTTAAGTTGGTCAAAGAGTCATCCCTTCCTGGCGAGGGATGCATGAAAAGTGCTCTTGTGCCTGCCTGCCGCTGGTGTTGCACACAGGGAGGGGTGCAAAGTGGCAGCTGCTGACGGGCAGCAAGGCTGGCGCCATTCCAGGCGCAGGCTGCTGTTCACAAGGAAAATCCCCTAGGAATGGAGCCAAGAGAAGAGCAGAGCTCGCTCCCGCTCCAAGCTTGCGCTGCGCAACGGAGCCAGAGGAAGCCAGGCCACCAGTGGTGCCCTGGAGGGGTGAGAGCAGTGGGCGAGAACCGAGCCCAAAGGACCCTGACAAGGGGCTGTGCTCAATGCGACAGAGGACAGCAGCGACCCCCAGGGGCTACCCTGGCAGTCGCAAAAGCTTCCTCCCCCCAGAGGTGGGGCACGAGGGGCCACTCCCGTGGAGCAGGAGCAGCAGCCTTTGGGCCACAATAGCCCAGAGGAGCCCTGTCAAGGGGCTGGCTCACCGCTGCAGGGGAAGGCAAAAAACCCCCGGGGACACTCGCAGATCCGTGGGGGAAAAAAAGCCTTCCCCCCCCCAGCTGCAGGACACGAGGCGCCACCTTCGTGGTGCATGAGCAGCCAGAACAGACCAGAGGAGCCCTAACAAGTGGTCCTGCTCGATGCTCAGAGGAAGGCAAAAAACCCCCGGGACCAGTGCCAATCTGCCCCGGGGGAAAATTCCTTCCTGACCCCAACCCTGGCGATCGGCTGTCCCTGAGCATGTGAGCAAGACCTGCTCCTGGTCCCAAGGCTGATCACGCCTCCCAGAAGACCCCCAAGCTCTATTCTCCCTCAACCCAGAACCACTTCAGCAGTTCCTGAGAGTGGTCAAAGGCCCCCGGGCCTGATCCACCCCAGCGGCAAGAATCCTCCCTCCCTATGCCTGGCAGGGCACCGGTGGTTGCTCCAAAGCGCTGGCGTCCATGGATCTCTGCACCTCACTGCTTACGGCTGCTGGCCCTGGCTCCGCAGGGGATGAGGATGATGAGCTCTGCAGTGCTCTTCAAGGCGGCATTCCTACGGCCTGGCCACAGCTATCCACCTGAAAAGAATCCTTCCCCTCCAGTGAGCTGAGCCGCTGGTCCTGCCAGGAGCTGCCCTCCAGCAGCCTTGACCAGGCGCTGGTCTTCCACCTTCAAGGCCTCTCCAAGTGACTCCACCAGCCTCTCGGATGCCCTTGGGCTGCCCTGGGCCACCTGCCAGGGGACACAGGAGGCTGCTGCCTTTTATTCTGCCCCGGGGCATTGTGACTGCTGCGTTGCCTGGTGGTGTCACAGTGACATGGGGGCGACGGGGCCCCCCATGCCCGGCCACATCCGCTGCCCTTCGGCCCAGCAGCCCTCAGAGGAAGCCTTTGGGGTGCTGGCCCTGAGGCAGTGCCCGTGCCCAGGGGCTGTCCCAGCCCTTGGTGGCCGTGCTCTGGGCACAGCTGCAGCGCTCTCTGATGCGTCCTCGGCCACTCGGCTCCCAAGGACAAGCCCAGGGCTCTTCCTTTTCTCTTGGGCCATGGCAGAAACCAGCCCTGAAGCCCTGACAGCCGTCCCCTGTCTGACCAGGGATTAACTGTTGCCTAAACTCACAGGGTTTTCACACGTCACGCAAAAGACACACCATCGTATTACACAAGACCTGGCATTTCTACTTGACTCACTCTCAGTTGAGCAAAGTATTCAGCATGATCTTCGGGACCTATATTTTACGCCCGATTCACTGGAAAGCTAAGCTAGCAATTCTGGACTGCTCCCAAAGCACTGTAACAGAGTCAAATCACTCCTATGACATCAGGGAACTGCTGCTCAGCATTGGCGGACCTTCTTCTAGAAGTAGTAAACACAAACGGAAATGTCTGTCTACCATATATAAAACAGGACCTCTAATTCAGATGAGGAAAGCCAATTTCAGTTTTACTCTTCCCCATTCTAAATTCAGGACCTTCTTTTTGCTTTCAGATATTTTACCTCATTGAAAAATGGGGTCCCACTGAAAAAGGAACTGAACCTCATTTTAAATGCAGGATGACGACTAGACAGACCCATCCGTAGCACATACTACACTTGTCTGAATGCAGGGATGGTGACCGCAGTAGGCACTTCCCATGAAACATGGCACAGAGTATGCGCCATAACAAATTCTCTTACTAAGAGGTTCAGGTCTCAGTGCTCATCCTTTTACATCTGTAGAACCAGCTGAAAATGATCAAGAAATGAACCAAAAGCACTCAAGTGTGATGAAACAGAACAAGCCGCTGCTACGAGTCCTACACAAGTCCCGCAACCCAACGTTCTATTTGCAGAGAAGGTCTGAGCTGTACAATACGAAGTTTTCCCAAGCTCGACCCGTGCTGCAGAAATCCAATTTAGAACTCTCTGACTACTACAGACTTTGCATCTAACTAACCCTTCTCCTTGTCTTTTTCATACGCCAGAACTCCCTCAACCAACCAAGAAAGCCTCTAGAGGTTTGAAACTGCTGTTCTGACTCCTAGGTTTAAGTCAGCTGCGCTCTTCACCTGACTTTAGGAGGGACTCCAGTATCACATCAACCCCTTCATATCACTCGCAACGACATCTCTGCACACACAATTAGAACGTACCCTGAACAAACCGCTTTGCCTGCTGCTTCATAAGACAGATGTAAAACCAACAGAAGCAGCATCTGGAATTGTCTTTTAGGGAATTTCTGTAAAGAACAATGTAAAGATGAATATTGTCACACCTGAGCTAAAAAAGCTGGAGGGGGGTGGAGTGGGGTGTGGAAGCCAGAAGAAAACTCTTCTCAACTGCATGTTCTCTTCTTTCACTCCCCTTACCCTCCCCTCAACTCTCTCTTTTACGCACCCAAATGCACCCTGCGAGGTAGTTGCGGGTCACGTCTATGGTAGCTGGAAGTTAGTAGAACTAGGACCTCTCTCAAGCTTTTCCTGGCAAGTCCATCTCTCCAGCCATGGAAATCACAGCATCCTTTCCTCAGCTGATGAAATCTCCAGCCTTTTTTGGTTGGGATTAAAGCAAGCATTATAGGAGACCCGTCCATAGGACCACAACTCTACTAAGAAGTACGCATACTTTGAGTTCTTTCAACTTGTCTTCTAGCTGGTTTTGCTCCAAAGGGTACACATTTCCAAACCTCTCTCCACCAGAAATAATAATGTGTTGGGGTTTTTTTCTTGTTATAAAATAAGGATTCCTCCAAGGTTACACATACCCAACAACATAGAGGTCAGAAAAAACAGTTACTGTATTGATACTGAAACCAGAATTGTAACAGATACTTCTTTTGGGGGGGGGGGGGGGGAAGCAGCAGGATTCCACGGGAAGCTGTGCAAACACCTGCAGATGGGTTGGAGAGCCAGGCCTCAACTGTGGTGCGCATGGACAGAAATCATCACATTGCTAACCTATGTGTGCTTTTGACAGAACCAATCCGCCCACCCCTCTCTGTTGGCCATGTATCAACACGGATTCTCTTTCTCCAAATCGCTCAGCGTCAAAACAAATGGACCGAATACGTGAGCACCCACAGCTGAACTGACTGCAAAACTCCTCACCCCTTGAGTACATCGATCCAGCCTTAGGAAGCAACATTTTCCCACTTGAGCACAACCAACAAAGCTGCAATCAGGGGGAGGACAATCAACTCCTCTTTCAAGACCAGGCAGTGCATCCTCTGAGCCCTGATGGTTTAAGTGCCTTAAAGAGACCAAAGATGACACTGACCCTGCTGAGAGGAGCTCACAGCCAAGATCCTTTGTCCTTTAAAAGCTTTCACACGGTAATTGCATTGAGAAATATACAATAATTCATCTTAGATGAAATAACAAAGGAAGTCCTTTCCAACCCCAACTATTCTATGATTCTATGACATTCCGATGAGGAATAATCTCTAACGGATGGAATACGAGCAGTACATATCAAAAGCACTGCTCCTGGGAAGTCTTGCTTCCCCAGACACGTTCAAATGGGCTCTGCTGCTGCGAAGGGCTCCGAGGCTGACCACATAGGCAGCCTCTGACTGGCAGGCAGACCCTTCATTCCATCTCATTTCTCACCTTTGCAAAACTCCACCGTAGCACACGCTGGCGGTCTTGAGTGCTGGGAAACCCCAGGCGGGCCCTGCACTGGTATCTAATGAAACCCAGAGACACCTGCCTCTGCATTCCATCTGATGAGTTTAAATCCTTCCCTGAAATGATTTCTTCCCCCAGACTAACCTCAGACACCGAATTAATATTACAGCCGTTTTAAAGTTTACCTGAAAACCACTCCCTTACATCAGCCACTATTTCCCTTTGAAAACCCAAACCTTCACAAAACCAGGAGGCAGTGACCTCCAGCAGACACAACTTGCTGGAGTCACTGCTGTTCCCTACAAATAACATGTCATTACAAGTCTCTGACTGAAAAGCTGAACAAAAAGAAGTCCTAGCGCATCTGGTTGTTACCTACTAGGGCTATGGGGAAGAATGCAGCTTGCTTCTCTCTACATTGCCAAAGGAAAAAGTCCCATCGTCATGAATCACTGTTTGCCATCCTGAAAATTCCACTGGATTGACATACGACAGAGAAGAAAAGAGAAAGTTCTTGGGAATTCAGGAGCACAATTGCTCACAGTTTAGAGAAGGAAGTTTCCTCAGTGCTCGGCTTGCGTCTGGTGCAGGCACGCACTTGGGCCCTGGGTATTCTGAGCACCTTCACAGAGCCCAGCCTTCACACTTGCTTGAAGACTGCGGCTGAGCAGGCTTAGGGAGCCAAGATGGTACCTGGGTTTGGACTGACCTACACCAGCAGTGCTCAGACACTGAGAACTGACAGTGATTTGTATCCCCTCATCATGAGACCTCAAGATACCTAACAAACAGAGGTGAACATGTTTTGCTTCCTTCTTTTCTCTTCCCTATGAAAACAGAAGTGATAAATTAAAAACCAACCAAACAACCAAACAACAAAACAGCCAACCAAGCAAACCACCACCCAAAAAAGAAAAACACAAACCCCAAACTTGCAAATCTGGGGCAGATTTTCGCATTTTTGCTTTCGTTTTGAGAAACAGCCAAGCTGCAGCTGATCTATGGGATTAAAAAAACCCCAAATCCTATTTTCTTGTGCAGAACAATACTTTCCGTGCTTAAGAAACACTTCTGCGGCCACAAGGACTTAGAAAGCCACGCCCTCGCCTTCACACCAAACAAATCACCGCAAGCCCACATAATGGAAGTTAACTCCAAATGAGAAGATTTGGTTTCCCCGTTTACTCCAAAGAATTCTACAGGAAGCTCAAACGCCATTTCTGTTGCTTCCATCCAGGGAGTCTTCATATATTAAAAAGGTCTCCCATTTCTATAGTTTATCATTATGCCCCCTACAGCTCACAGAAACTCCAGTGGTTCAATTCCTATTAATCATCCCAATTAGCAGCAGTGTTTCTACCTAGTTTCAGATTCCAGGACCCAGTGAGAAACTGGCCAGGCTCTCTCATTTGAAACGATCAGCTTGTTGAAGCACCTTTGGGTGCCTGGCTTGGGAGATCAAAAATGTTGACTCTGGTCAACACCTGCAAACTTATGTGAGTGTGACTGCGCTCCAACTTCAAACCAAGAAAATCAGAGGGAATTACACCCCAGGGGAACACATGTTCGAGTGAAGAAGTGGTGTTGCATGGAACCATAAAGTCAACCAAGTTCATTTTATGCCATGCAGCACTGAAAGGCCAATGACGTTATTTCTGATTTATATATTTTTTTTTTTTACTCCAATCTTTCTCTTATCAGCTCAGTTAAGGTGACTAAATGTGGTCTCTCTTATTTCAACTGAACTTCAATTAATTTCCCACTATTTCAATCCAGCTAATGTCTCCGGTGCTCTTGGTCTAGTCCTTTCCCGATACGACCCGCTTACAGGGCTGATAAACCTTTACAGATGAGATAAAAAGATCTACTTTCATAAAATGACAGACGCAACACCAAAACACATTTGACACATCAAAAATCACTTTTATTTCTCACAGCAAGACCGCTTAGTCCTGTTACCCTGCGCCTACCTGGCACGACCCCGTGGCTTTCCTGTGCCAGACTTCAAGGAACGCTTGATATTACGAACGCATCCTTCCAGATGTGACGAGTGAAGCTCTGAGAGGGAGAGAAGGCAGCTGAGCTGTAACCTCATTTGTTCCCCATTCTAATCAGACAGATGTGAATCAATTCAAAGGAATTCCAGCATATCCTGTTCTATTCTAGCCCAGTCTAGTTTTCTCTAGACTTGCTTAGCCTGTTCTATGTCTATCTCGTGTCGCAGGAAGGAAGCATGGGTGAGAGCTCAACATACCTCAAATGTGACGCAACAAAGGCTGCTTGTCCTGTCACCCTGCTCCTACCTTCCACGCCTGCGCTCCTTTCCTGTACCAGACTAAAAGGAATGTTTGATATTATTAAAGCATCCTTCCAGATGTGACAAGTGAAGCTGTGAGAGGGAGAGAAGGCGGCGGAGCTGTAACCGCATTTGTTTCCAAATTCTAATCTGACAGATGTGAATCCATTTAAATTGATTCCAATATATCCTGTTCTTTTCTAGCCCAGTCTAGTTTTCTCTAGACTTGCCTACCCTATTTCTCTAGGTCTACGTCACGCCGTAGGAAGGAAGCATGGGTGAGAGCTCAACATACCTCGAATGTGACGCAATAAAGGCTGCTTGTCCTGTCACCCTGCTCCTACCTTCCACGCCTGTGTTCCTTTCCTGTACCAGATTTAAAGGAATGTTTGATATTATTAAAGCATCCTTCCAGATGTGACAAGTGAAGCTGTGAGAGGGAGAGAAGGCGGCTGAGCTGCAACCTCATTTGTTTCCAAATTCTAATCTGACAGAAGTGAATCCATTTAAATAGATGCCAAAATATCCTCTTCTGTTCTAGCTCAGTCTAGTTTAGTCTAGACTTGTCTAGCCTACACTATATGCCTATGACACGCTGTAGGAAGGAAGCACGGGTGAGACATGGCTCAACATGGCTTTAAGTTGGTCAAAGAGTCATCCCTTCCTGGCGAGGGATGCATGAAAAGTGCTCTTGTGCCTGCCTGCCGCTGGTGTTGCACACAGGGAGGGGTGCAAAGTGGCAGCTGCTGACGGGCAGCAAGGCTGGCGCCATTCCAGGCGCAGGCTGCTGTTCACAAGGAAAATCCCCTAGGAATGGAGCCAAGAGAAGAGCAGAGCTCGCTCCCGCTCCAAGCTTGCGCTGCGCAACGGAGCCAGAGGAAGCCAGGCCACCAGTGGTGCCCTGGAGGGGTGAGAGCAGTGGGCGAGAACCGAGCCCAAAGGACCCTGACAAGGGGCTGTGCTCAATGCGACAGAGGACAGCAGCAACCCCCAGGGGCTACCCTGGCAGTCGCAAAAGCTTCCTCCCCCCAGAGGTGGGCACGAGGGGCCACTCCCGTGGAGCAGGAGCAGCAGCCTTTGGGCCACAATAGCCCAGAGGAGCCCTGTCAAGGGGCTGGCTCACCGCTGCAGGGGAAGGCAAAAAACCCCCGGGGACACTCGCAGATCCGTGGGGGAAAAAAAAGCCTTCCCCCCCCCAGCTGCAGGACACGAGGCGCCACCTTCGTGGTGCATGAGCAGCCAGAACAGACCAGAGGAGCCCTAACAAGTGGTCCTGCTCGATGCTCAGAGGAAGGCAAAAAACCCCCGGGACCAGTGCCAATCTGCCCCGGGGGAAAATTCCTTCCTGACCCCAACCCTGGCGATCGGCTGTCCCTGAGCATGTGAGCAAGACCTGCTCCTGGTCCCAAGGCTGATCACGCCTCCCAGAAGACCCCCAAGCTCTATTCTCCCTCAACCCAGAACCACTTCAGCAGTTCCTGAGAGTGGTCAAAGGCCCCCGGGCCTGATCCACCCCAGCGGCAAGAATCCTCCCTCCCTATGCCTGGCAGGGCACCGGTGGTTGCTCCAAAGCGCTGGCGTCCATGGATCTCTGCACCTCACTGCTTACGGCTGCTGGCCCTGGCTCCGCAGGGGATGAGGATGATGAGCTCTGCAGTGCTCTTCAAGGCGGCATTCCTACGGCCTGGCCACAGCTATCCACCTGAAAAGAATCCTTCCCCTCCAGTGAGCCGAGAAGCTGGTCCTGCCAGGAGCTGCCCTCCAGCAGCCTTGACCAGGCGCTGGTCTTCCACCTTCAAGGCCTCTCCAAGTGACTCCACCAGCCTCTCGGATGCCCTTGGGCTGCCCTGGGCCACCTGCCAGGGGACACAGGAGGCTGCTGCCTTTTATTCTGCCCCGGGGCATTGTGACTGCTGCGTTGCCTGGTGGTGTCACAGTGACATGGGGGCGACGGGGCCCCCCATGCCCGGCCACATCCGCTGCCCTTCGGCCCAGCAGCCCTCAGAGGAAGCCTTTGGGGTGCTGGCCCTGAGGCAGTGCCCGTGCCCAGGGGCTGTCCCAGCCCTTGGTGGCCGTGCTCTGGGCACAGCTGCAGCGCTCTCTGAGGCGTCCTCGGCCACTCGGCTCCCAAGGACAAGCCCAGGGCTCTTCCTTTTCTCTTGGGCCATGGCAGAAACCAGCCCTGAAGCCCTGACAGCCGTCCCCTGTCTGACCAGGGATTAACTGTTGCCTAAACTCACAGGGTTTTCACACGTCACGCAAAAGACACACCATCGTATCACACAAGACCTGGCATTTCTACTTGACTCACTCTCAGTTGAGCAAAGTATTCAGCATGATCTTCGGGACCTATATTTTACGCCCGATTCACTGGAAAGCTAAGCTAGCAATTCTGGACTGCTCCCAAAGCACTGTAACAGAGTCAAATCACTCCTATGACATCAGGGAACTGCTGCTCAGCATTGGCGGACCTTCTTCTAGAAGTAGTAAACACAAACGGAAATGTCTGTCTACCATATATAAAACAGGACCTCTAATTCAGATGAGGAAAGCCAATTTCAGTTTTACTCTTCCCCATTCTAAATTCAGGACCTTCTTTTTGCTTTCAGATATTTTACCTCATTGAAAAATGGGTCCCACTGAAAAAGGAACTGAACCTCATTTTTAAATGCAGGATGACGACTAGACAGACCCATCCGTAGCACATACTACACTTGTCTGAATGCAGGGATGGTGACCGCAGTAGGCACTTCCCATGAAACATGGCACAGAGTATGCGCCATAACAAATTCTCTTACTAAGAGGTTCAGGTCTCAGTGCTCATCCTTTTACATCTGTAGAATCAGCTGAAAATGATCAAGAAATGAACCAAAAGCACTCAAGTGTGATGAAACAGAACAAGCCGCTGCTACGAGTCCTACACAAGTCCCGCAACCCAACGTTCTATTTGCAGAGAAGGTCTGAGCTGTACAATACGAAGTTTTCCCAAGCTCGACCCTTGCTGCAGAAATCCAATTTAGAACTCTCTGACTACTACAGACTTTGCATCGAACTAACCCTTCTCCTTGTCTTTTTCATACGCCAGAACTCCCTCAACCAACCAAGAAAGCCTCTAGAGGTTTGAAACTGCTGTTCTGACTCCTAGGTTTAAGTCAGCTGCGCTCTTCACCTGACTTTAGGAGGGACTCCAGTATCACATCAACCCCTTCATATCACTCGCAACGACATCTCTGCACACACAATTAGAACGTACCCTGAACAAACCGCTTTGCCTGCTGCTTCATAAGACAGATGTAAAACCAACAGAAGCAGCATCTGGAATTGTCTTTTAGGGAATTTCTGTAAAGAACAATGTAAAGATGAATATTGTCACACCTGAGCTAAAAAAGCTGGAGGGGGGTGGAGTGGGGTGTGGAAGCCAGAAGAAAACTCTTCTCAACTGCATGTTCTCTTCTTTCACTCCCCTTACCCTCCCCTCAACTCTCTCTTTTACGCACCCAAATGCACCCTGCGAGGTAGTTGCGGGTCACGTCTATGGTAGCTGGAAGTTAGTAGAACTAGGACCTCTCTCAAGCTTTTCCTGGCAAGTCCATCTCTCCAGCCATGGAAATCACAGCATCCTTTCCTCAGCTGATGAAATCTCCAGCCTTTTTTGGTTGGGATTAAAGCAAGCATTATAGGAGACCCGTCCATAGGACCACAACTCTACTAAGAAGTACGCATACTTTGAGTTCTTTCAACTTGTCTTCTAGCTGGTTTTGCTCCAAAGGGTACACATTTCCAAACCTCTCTCCACCAGAAATAATAATGTGTTGGGGTTTTTTTCTTGATATAAAATAAGGATTCCTCCAAGGTTACACATACCCAACAACATAGAGGTCAGAAAAAACAGTTACTGTATTGATACTGAAACCAGAATTGTAACAGATACTTCTTTTGGGGGGGGGGGGGGGGAAGCAGCAGGATTCCACGGGAAGCTGTGCAAACCCCTGCAGATGGGTTGGAGAGCCAGGCCTCAACTGTGGTGCGCATGGACAGAAATCATCACATTGCTAACCTATGTGTGCTTCTGACAGAACCAATCCGCCCACCCCTCTCTGTTGGCCATGTATCAACACGGATTCTCTTTCTCCAAATCGCTCAGCGTCAAAACAAATGGACCGAATATGTGAGCACCCACAGCTGAACTGACTGCAAAACTCCTCACCCCTTGAGTACATCGATCCAGCCTTAGGAAGCAACATTTTCCCACTTGAGCACAACCAACAAAGCTGCAATCAGGGGGAGGACAATCAACTCCTCTTTCAAGACCAGGCAGTGCATCCTCTGAGCCCTGATGGTTTAAGTGCCTTAAAGAGACCAAAGATGACACTGACCCTGCTGAGAGGAGCTCACAGCCAAGATCCTTTGTCCTTTAAAAGCTTTCACACGGTAATTGCATTGAGAAATATACAATAATTCATCTTAGATGAAATAACAAAGGAAGTCCTTTCCAACCCCAACTATTCTATGATTCTATGACATTCCGATGAGGAATAATCTCTAACGGATGGAATACGAGCAGTACATATCAAAAGCACTGCTCCTGGGAAGTCTTGCTTCCCCCAGACACGTTCAATATGGGCTCTGCTGCTGCGAAGGGCTCCGAGGCTGACCACATAGGCAGCCTCTGACTGGCAGGCAGACCCTTCATTCCATCTCATTGCTCACCTTTGCAAAACTCCACCGCAGCACACGCTGGCGGTCTTGAGTGCTGGGAAACCCCAGGCGGGCCCTGCACTGGTATCTAATGAAACCCAGAGACACCCGCCTCTGCATTCCATCTGATGAGTTTAAATCCTTCCCTGAAATGATTTCTTCCCCCAGACTAACCTCAGACACCAAATTAATATTACAGCCGTTTTAAAGTTTACCTGAAAACCACTCCCTTACATCAGCCACTATTTCCCTTTGAAAACCCAAACCTTCACAAAACCAGGAGGCAGTGACCTCCAGCAGACACAACTTGCTGGAGTCACTGCTGTTCCCTACAAATAACATGTCATTACAAGTCTCTGACTGAAAAGCTGAACAAAAGAAGTCCTAGCGCATCTGGTTGTTACCTACTAGGGCTATGGGGAAGAATGCAGCTTGCTTCTCTCTACATTGCCAAAGGAAAAAAGTCCCATCGTCATGAATCACTGTTTGCCATCCTGAAAATTCCACTGGATTGACATACGACAGAGAAGAAAAGAGAAAGTTCTTGGGAATTCAGGAGCACAATTGCTCACAGTTTAGAGAAGGAAGTTTCCTCAGTGCTCGGCTTGCGTCTGGTGCAGGCACGCACTTGGGCCCTGGGTATTCTGCGCACCTTCACAGAGCCCAGCCTTCACACTTGCTTGAAGACTGCGGCTGAGCAGGCTTAGGGAGCCAAGATGGTACCTGGGTTTGGACTGACCTACACCAGCAGTGCTCAGACACTGAGAACTGACAGTGATTTGTATCCCCTCATCATGAGACCTCAAGATACCTAACAAACAGAGGTGAACATGTTTTGCTTCCTTCTTTTCTCTTCCCTATGAAAACAGAAGTGATAAATTAAAAACCAACCAAACAACCAAACAACAAAACAGCCAACCAAGCAAACCACCACCCAAAAAAGAAAAACACAAACCCCAAACTTGCAAATCTGGGGCAGATTTCGCATTTTTGCTTTCGTTTTGAGAAACAGCCAAGCTGCAGCTGATCTATGGGATTAAAAAAAAACCCAAATCCTATTTTCTTGTGCAGAACAATACTTTCTGTGCTTAAGAAACACTTCTGCGGCCACAAGGACTTAGAAAACCACGCCCTCGCCTTCACACCAAACAAATCACCGCAAGCCCACATAATGGAAGTTAACTCCAAACGAGAAGATTTGGTTTCCCCGTTTACTCCAAAGAATTCTACAGGAAGCTCAAACGCCATTTCTGTTGCTTCCATCCAGGGAGTCTTCATATATTAAAAAGGTCTCCCATTTCTATAGTTTATCATTATGCCCCCTACAGCTCACAGAAACTCCAGTGGTTCAATTCCTATTAATCATCCCAATTAGCAGCAGTGTTTCTACCTAGTTTCAGATTCCAGGACCCAGTGAGAAACTGGCCAGGCTCTCTCATTTGAAACGATCAGCTTGTTGAAGCACCTTTGGGTGCCTGGCTTGGGAGATCAAAAATGTTGACTCTGGTCAACACCTGCAAACTTATGTGAGTGTGACTGCGCTCCAACTTCAAACCAAGAAAATCAGAGGGAATTACACCCCAGGGGAACACATGTTCGAGTGAAGAAGTGGTGTTGCATGGAACCATAAAGTCAACCAAGTTCATTTTATGCCATGCAGCACTGAAAGGCCAATGACATTATTTCTGATTTATATATTTTTTTTTTTTACTCCAATCTTTCTCTTATCAGCTCAGTTAAGGTGACTAAATGTGGTCTCTCTTATTTCAACTGAACTTCAATTAATTTCCCACTATTTCAATCCAGCTAATGTCTCCGGTGCTCTTGGTCTAGTCCTTTCCCGATACGACCCGCTTACAGGGCTGATAAACCTTTACAGATGAGATAAAAAGATCTACTTTCATAAAATGACAGACGCAACACCAAAACACATTTGACACATCAAAAATCACTTTTATTTCTCACAGCAAGACCGCTTAGTCCTGTTACCCTGCGCCTACCTGGCACGACCCCGTGGCTTTCCTGTGCCAGACTTCAAGGAACGCTTGATATTACGAACGCATCCTTCCAGATGTGACGAGTGAAGCTCTGAGAGGGAGAGAAGGCAGCTGAGCTGTAACCTCATTTGTTCCCCATTCTAATCAGACAGATGTGAATCAATTCAAAGGAATTCCAGCATATCCTGTTCTATTCTAGCCCAGTCTAGTTTTCTCTAGACTTGCTTAGCCTGTTCTATGTCTATCTCGTGTCGCAGGAAGGAAGCATGGGTGAGAGCTCAACATACCTCAAATGTGACGCAACAAAGGCTGCTTGTCCTGTCACCCTGCTCCTACCTTCCACGCCTGCGCTCCTTTCCTGTACCAGACTAAAAGGAATGTTTGATATTATTAAAGCATCCTTCCAGATGTGACAAGTGAAGCTGTGAGAGGGAGAGAAGGCGGCGGAGCTGTAACCGCATTTGTTTCCAAATTCTAATCTGACAGATGTGAATCCATTTAAATTGATTCCAATATATCCTGTTCTTTTCTAGCCCAGTCTAGTTTTCTCTAGACTTGCCTACCCTATTTCTCTAGGTCTACGTCACGCCGTAGGAAGGAAGCATGGGTGAGAGCTCAACATACCTCGAATGTGACGCAATAAAGGCTGCTTGTCCTGTCACCCTGCTCCTACCTTCCACGCCTGTGTTCCTTTCCTGTACCAGATTTAAAGGAATGTTTGATATTATTAAAGCATCCTTCCAGATGTGACAAGTGAAGCTGTGAGAGGGAGAGAAGGCGGCTGAGCTGCAACCTCATTTGTTTCCAAATTCTAATCTGACAGAAGTGAATCCATTTAAATAGATGCCAAAATATCCTCTTCTGTTCTAGCTCAGTCTAGTTTAGTCTAGACTTGTCTAGCCTACACTATATGCCTATGACACGCTGTAGGAAGGAAGCATGGGTGAGACATGGCTCAACATGGCTTTAAGTTGGTCAAAGAGTCATCCCTTCCTGGCGAGGGATGCATGAAAAGTGCTCTTGTGCCTGCCTGCCGCTGGTGTTGCACACAGGGAGGGGTGCAAAGTGGCAGCTGCTGACGGGCAGCAAGGCTGGCGCCATTCCAGGCGCAGGCTGCTGTTCACAAGGAAAATCCCCTAGGAATGGAGCCAAGAGAAGAGCAGAGCTCGCTCCCGCTCCAAGCTTGCGCTGCGCAACGGAGCCAGAGGAAGCCAGGCCACCAGTGGTGCCCTGGAGGGGTGAGAGCAGTGGGCGAGAACCGAGCCCAAAGGACCCTGACAAGGGGCTGTGCTCAATGCGACAGAGGACAGCAGCAACCCCCAGGGGCTACCCTGGCAGTCGCAAAAGCTTCCTCCCCCCAGAGGTGGGGCACGAGGGGCCACTCCCGTGGAGCAGGAGCAGCAGCCTTTGGGCCACAATAGCCCAGAGGAGCCCTGTCAAGGGGCTGGCTCACCGCTGCAGGGGAAGGCAAAAAACCCCCGGGGACACTCGCAGATCCGTGGGGGAAAAAAAGCCTTCCCCCCCCCAGCTGCAGGACACGAGGCGCCACCTTCGTGGTGCATGAGCAGCCAGAACAGACCAGAGGAGCCCTAACAAGTGGTCCTGCTCGATGCTCAGAGGAAGGCAAAAAACCCCCGGGACCAGTGCCAATCTGCCCCGGGGGAAAATTCCTTCCTGACCCCAACCCTGGCGATCGGCTGTCCCTGAGCATGTGAGCAAGACCTGCTCCTGGTCCCAAGGCTGATCACGCCTCCCAGAAGACCCCCAAGCTCTATTCTCCCTCAACCCAGAACCACTTCAGCAGTTCCTGAGAGTGGTCAAAGGCCCCCGGGCCTGATCCACCCCAGCGGCAAGAATCCTCCCTCCCTATGCCTGGCAGGGCACCGGTGGTTGCTCCAAAGCGCTGGCGTCCATGGATCTCTGCACCTCACTGCTTACGGCTGCTGGCCCTGGCTCCGCAGGGGATGAGGATGATGAGCTCTGCAGTGCTCTTCAAGGCGGCATTCCTACGGCCTGGCCACAGCTATCCACCTGAAAAGAATCCTTCCCCTCCAGTGAGCCGAGAAGCTGGTCCTGCCAGGAGCTGCCCTCCAGCAGCCTTGACCAGGCGCTGGTCTTCCACCTTCAAGGCCTCTCCAAGTGACTCCACCAGCCTCTCGGATGCCCTTGGGCTGCCCTGGGCCACCTGCCAGGGGACACAGGAGGCTGCTGCCTTTTATTCTGCCCCGGGGCATTGTGACTGCTGCGTTGCCTGGTGGTGTCACAGTGACATGGGGGCGACGGGGCCCCCCATGCCCGGCCACATCCGCTGCCCTTCGGCCCAGCAGCCCTCAGAGGAAGCCTTTGGGGTGCTGGCCCTGAGGCAGTGCCCGTGCCCAGGGGCTGTCCCAGCCCTTGGTGGCCGTGCTCTGGGCACAGCTGCAGCGCTCTCTGAGGCGTCCTCGGCCACTCGGCTCCCAAGGACAAGCCCAGGGCTCTTCCTTTTCTCTTGGGCCATGGCAGAAACCAGCCCTGAAGCCCTGACAGCCGTCCCCTGTCTGACCAGGGATTAACTGTTGCCTAAACTCACAGGGTTTTCACACGTCACGCAAAAGACACACCATCGTATCACACAAGACCTGGCATTTCTACTTGACTCACTCTCAGTTGAGCAAAGTATTCAGCATGATCTTCGGGACCTATATTTTACGCCCGATTCACTGGAAAGCTAAGCTAGCAATTCTGGACTGCTCCCAAAGCACTGTAACAGAGTCAAATCACTCCTATGACATCAGGGAACTGCTGCTCAGCATTGGCGGACCTTCTTCTAGAAGTAGTAAACATAAACGGAAATGTCTGTCTACCATATATAAAACAGGACCTCTAATTCAGATGAGGAAAGCCAATTTCAGTTTTACTCTTCCCCATTCTAAATTCAGGACCTTCTTTTTGCTTTCAGATATTTTACCTCATTGAAAAATGGGTCCCACTGAAAAAGGAACTGAACCTCATTTTTAAATGCAGGATGACGACTAGACAGACCCATCCGTAGCACATACTACACTTGTCTGAATGCAGGGATGGTGACCGCAGTAGGCACTTCCCATGAAACATGGCACAGAGTATGCGCCATAACAAATTCTCTTACTAAGAGGTTCAGGTCTCAGTGCTCATCCTTTTACATCTGTAGAATCAGCTGAAAATGATCAAGAAATGAACCAAAAGCACTCAAGTGTGATGAAACAGAACAAGCCGCTGCTACGAGTCCTACACAAGTCCCGCAACCCAACGTTCTATTTGCAGAGAAGGTCTGAGCTGTACAATACGAAGTTTTCCCAAGCTCGACCCTTGCTGCAGAAATCCAATTTAGAACTCTCTGACTACTACAGACTTTGCATCGAACTAACCCTTCTCCTTGTCTTTTTCATACGCCAGAACTCCCTCAACCAACCAAGAAAGCCTCTAGAGGTTTGAAACTGCTGTTCTGACTCCTAGGTTTAAGTCAGCTGCGCTCTTCACCTGACTTTAGGAGGGACTCCAGTATCACATCAACCCCTTCATATCACTCGCAACGACATCTCTGCACACACAATTAGAACGTACCCTGAACAAACCGCTTTGCCTGCTGCTTCATAAGACAGATGTAAAACCAACAGAAGCAGCATCTGGAATTGTCTTTTAGGGAATTTCTGTAAAGAACAATGTAAAGATGAATATTGTCACACCTGAGCTAAAAAAGCTGGAGGGGGGTGGAGTGGGGTGTGGAAGCCAGAAGAAAACTCTTCTCAACTGCATGTTCTCTTCTTTCACTCCCCTTACCCTCCCCTCAACTCTCTCTTTTACGCACCCAAATGCACCCTGCGAGGTAGTTGCGGGTCACGTCTATGGTAGCTGGAAGTTAGTAGAACTAGGACCTCTCTCAAGCTTTTCCTGGCAAGTCCATCTCTCCAGCCATGGAAATCACAGCATCCTTTCCTCAGCTGATGAAATCTCCAGCCTTTTTTGGTTGGGATTAAAGCAAGCATTATAGGAGACCCGTCCATAGGACCACAACTCTACTAAGAAGTACGCATACTTTGAGTTCTTTCAACTTGTCTTCTAGCTGGTTTTGCTCCAAAGGGTACACATTTCCAAACCTCTCTCCACCAGAAATAATAATGTGTTGGGGTTTTTTTCTTGATATAAAATAAGGATTCCTCCAAGGTTACACATACCCAACAACATAGAGGTCAGAAAAAACAGTTACTGTATTGATACTGAAACCAGAATTGTAACAGATACTTCTTTTGGGGGGGGGGGGGGGAAGCAGCAGGATTCCACGGGAAGCTGTGCAAACCCCTGCAGATGGGTTGGAGAGCCAGGCCTCAACTGTGGTGCGCATGGACAGAAATCATCACATTGCTAACCTATGTGTGCTTCTGACAGAACCAATCCGCCCACCCCTCTCTGTTGGCCATGTATCAACACGGATTCTCTTTCTCCAAATCGCTCAGCGTCAAAACAAATGGACCGAATATGTGAGCACCCACAGCTGAACTGACTGCAAAACTCCTCACCCCTTGAGTACATCGATCCAGCCTTAGGAAGCAACATTTTCCCACTTGAGCACAACCAACAAAGCTGCAATCAGGGGGAGGACAATCAACTCCTCTTTCAAGACCAGGCAGTGCATCCTCTGAGCCCTGATGGTTTAAGTGCCTTAAAGAGACCAAAGATGACACTGACCCTGCTGAGAGGAGCTCACAGCCAAGATCCTTTGTCCTTTAAAAGCTTTCACACGGTAATTGCATTGAGAAATATACAATAATTCATCTTAGATGAAATAACAAAGGAAGTCCTTTCCAACCCCAACTATTCTATGATTCTATGACATTCCGATGAGGAATAATCTCTAACGGATGGAATACGAGCAGTACATATCAAAAGCACTGCTCCTGGGAAGTCTTGCTTCCCCCAGACACGTTCAATATGGGCTCTGCTGCTGCGAAGGGCTCCGAGGCTGACCACATAGGCAGCCTCTGACTGGCAGGCAGACCCTTCATTCCATCTCATTGCTCACCTTTGCAAAACTCCACCGCAGCACACGCTGGCGGTCTTGAGTGCTGGGAAACCCCAGGCGGGCCCTGCACTGGTATCTAATGAAACCCAGAGACACCCGCCTCTGCATTCCATCTGATGAGTTTAAATCCTTCCCTGAAATGATTTCTTCCCCCAGACTAACCTCAGACACCAAATTAATATTACAGCCGTTTTAAAGTTTACCTGAAAACCACTCCCTTACATCAGCCACTATTTCCCTTTGAAAACCCAAACCTTCACAAAACCAGGAGGCAGTGACCTCCAGCAGACACAACTTGCTGGAGTCACTGCTGTTCCCTACAAATAACATGTCATTACAAGTCTCTGACTGAAAAGCTGAACAAAAAGAAGTCCTAGCGCATCTGGTTGTTACCTACTAGGGCTATGGGGAAGAATGCAGCTTGCTTCTCTCTACATTGCCAAAGGAAAAAAGTCCCATCGTCATGAATCACTGTTTGCCATCCTGAAAATTCCACTGGATTGACATACGACAGAGAAGAAAAGAGAAAGTTCTTGGGAATTCAGGAGCACAATTGCTCACAGTTTAGAGAAGGAAGTTTCCTCAGTGCTCGGCTTGCGTCTGGTGCAGGCACGCACTTGGGCCCTGGGTATTCTGCGCACCTTCACAGAGCCCAGCCTTCACACTTGCTTGAAGACTGCGGCTGAGCAGGCTTAGGGAGCCAAGATGGTACCTGGGTTTGGACTGACCTACACCAGCAGTGCTCAGACACTGAGAACTGACAGTGATTTGTATCCCCTCATCATGAGACCTCAAGATACCTAACAAACAGAGGTGAACATGTTTTGCTTCCTTCTTTTCTCTTCCCTATGAAAACAGAAGTGATAAATTAAAAACCAACCAAACAACCAAACAACAAAACAGCCAACCAAGCAAACCACCACCCAAAAAAGAAAAACACAAACCCCAAACTTGCAAATCTGGGGCAGATTTTCGCATTTTTGCTTTCGTTTTGAGAAACAGCCAAGCTGCAGCTGATCTATGGGATTAAAAAAAAACCCAAATCCTATTTTCTTGTGCAGAACAATACTTTCTGTGCTTAAGAAACACTTCTGCGGCCACAAGGACTTAGAAAACCACGCCCTCGCCTTCACACCAAACAAATCACCGCAAGCCCACATAATGGAAGTTAACTCCAAACGAGAAGATTTGGTTTCCCCGTTTACTCCAAAGAATTCTACAGGAAGCTCAAACGCCATTTCTGTTGCTTCCATCCAGGGAGTCTTCATATATTAAAAAGGTCTCCCATTTCTATAGTTTATCATTATGCCCCCTACAGCTCACAGAAACTCCAGTGGTTCAATTCCTATTAATCATCCCAATTAGCAGCAGTGTTTCTACCTAGTTTCAGATTCCAGGACCCAGTGAGAAACTGGCCAGGCTCTCTCATTTGAAACGATCAGCTTGTTGAAGCACCTTTGGGTGCCTGGCTTGGGAGATCAAAAATGTTGACTCTGGTCAACACCTGCAAACTTATGTGAGTGTGACTGCGCTCCAACTTCAAACCAAGAAAATCAGAGGGAATTACACCCCAGGGGAACACATGTTCGAGTGAAGAAGTGGTGTTGCATGGAACCATAAAGTCAACCAAGTTCATTTTATGCCATGCAGCACTGAAAGGCCAATGACATTATTTCTGATTTATATATTTTTTTTTTTACTCCAATCTTTCTCTTATCAGCTCAGTTAAGGTGACTAAATGTGGTCTCTCTTATTTCAACTGAACTTCAATTAATTTCCCACTATTTCAATCCAGCTAATGTCTCCGGTGCTCTTGGTCTAGTCCTTTCCCGATACGACCCGCTTACAGGGCTGATAAACCTTTACAGATGAGATAAAAAGATCTACTTTCATAAAATGACAGACGCAACACCAAAACACATTTGACACATCAAAAATCACTTTTATTTCTCACAGCAAGACCGCTTAGTCCTGTTACCCTGCGCCTACCTGGCACGACCCCGTGGCTTTCCTGTGCCAGACTTCAAGGAACGCTTGATATTACGAACGCATCCTTCCAGATGTGACGAGTGAAGCTCTGAGAGGGAGAGAAGGCAGCTGAGCTGTAACCTCATTTGTTCCCCATTCTAATCAGACAGATGTGAATCAATTCAAAGGAATTCCAGCATATCCTGTTCTATTCTAGCCCAGTCTAGTTTTCTCTAGACTTGCTTAGCCTGTTCTATGTCTATCTCGTGTCGCAGGAAGGAAGCATGGGTGAGAGCTCAACATACCTCAAATGTGACGCAACAAAGGCTGCTTGTCCTGTCACCCTGCTCCTACCTTCCACGCCTGCGCTCCTTTCCTGTACCAGACTAAAAGGAACGTTTGATATTATTAAAGCATCCTTCCAGATGTGACAAGTGAAGCTGTGAGAGGGAGAGAAGGCGGCGGAGCTGTAACCGCATTTGTTTCCAAATTCTAATCTGACAGATGTGAATCCATTTAAATTGATTCCAATATATCCTGTTCTTTTCTAGCCCAGTCTAGTTTTCTCTAGACTTGCCTACCCTATTTCTCTAGGTCTACGTCACGCCGTAGGAAGGAAGCATGGGTGAGAGCTCAACATACCTCGAATGTGACGCAATAAAGGCTGCTTGTCCTGTCACCCTGCTCCTACCTTCCACGCCTGTGTTCCTTTCCTGTACCAGATTTAAAGGAATGTTTGATATTATTAAAGCATCCTTCCAGATGTGACAAGTGAAGCTGTGAGAGGGAGAGAAGGCGGCTGAGCTGCAACCTCATTTGTTTCCAAATTCTAATCTGACAGAAGTGAATCCATTTAAATAGATGCCAAAATATCCTCTTCTGTTCTAGCTCAGTCTAGTTTAGTCTAGACTTGTCTAGCCTACACTATATGCCTATGACACGCTGTAGGAAGGAAGCACGGGTGAGACATGGCTCAACATGGCTTTAAGTTGGTCAAAGAGTCATCCCTTCCTGGCGAGGGATGCATGAAAAGTGCTCTTGTGCCTGCCTGCCGCTGGTGTTGCACACAGGGAGGGGTGCAAAGTGGCAGCTGCTGACGGGCAGCAAGGCTGGCGCCATTCCAGGCGCAGGCTGCTGTTCACAAGGAAAATCCCCTAGGAATGGAGCCAAGAGAAGAGCAGAGCTCGCTCCCGCTCCAAGCTTGCGCTGCGCAACGGAGCCAGAGGAAGCCAGGCCACCAGTGGTGCCCTGGAGGGGTGAGAGCAGTGGGCGAGAACCGAGCCCAAAGGACCCTGACAAGGGGCTGTGCTCAATGCGACAGAGGACAGCAGCAACCCCCAGGGGCTACCCTGGCAGTCGCAAAAGCTTCCTCCCCCCAGAGGTGGGGCACGAGGGGCCACTCCCGTGGAGCAGGAGCAGCAGCCTTTGGGCCACAATAGCCCAGAGGAGCCCTGTCAAGGGGCTGGCTCACCGCTGCAGGGGAAGGCAAAAAACCCCCGGGGACACTCGCAGATCCGTGGGGGAAAAAAAGCCTTCCCCCCCCCAGCTGCAGGACACGAGGCGCCACCTTCGTGGTGCATGAGCAGCCAGAACAGACCAGAGGAGCCCTAACAAGTGGTCCTGCTCGATGCTCAGAGGAAGGCAAAAAACCCCCGGGACCAGTGCCAATCTGCCCCGGGGGAAAATTCCTTCCTGACCCCAACCCTGGCGATCGGCTGTCCCTGAGCATGTGAGCAAGACCTGCTCCTGGTCCCAAGGCTGATCACGCCTCCCAGAAGACCCCCAAGCTCTATTCTCCCTCAACCCAGAACCACTTCAGCAGTTCCTGAGAGTGGTCAAAGGCCCCCGGGCCTGATCCACCCCAGCGGCAAGAATCCTCCCTCCCTATGCCTGGCAGGGCACCGGTGGTTGCTCCAAAGCGCTGGCGTCCATGGATCTCTGCACCTCACTGCTTACGGCTGCTGGCCCTGGCTCCGCAGGGGATGAGGATGATGAGCTCTGCAGTGCTCTTCAAGGCGGCATTCCTACGGCCTGGCCACAGCTATCCACCTGAAAAGAATCCTTCCCCTCCAGTGAGCCGAGAAGCTGGTCCTGCCAGGAGCTGCCCTCCAGCAGCCTTGACCAGGCGCTGGTCTTCCACCTTCAAGGCCTCTCCAAGTGACTCCACCAGCCTCTCGGATGCCCTTGGGCTGCCCTGGGCCACCTGCCAGGGGACACAGGAGGCTGCTGCCTTTTATTCTGCCCCGGGGCATTGTGACTGCTGCGTTGCCTGGTGGTGTCACAGTGACATGGGGGCGACGGGGCCCCCCATGCCCGGCCACATCCGCTGCCCTTCGGCCCAGCAGCCCTCAGAGGAAGCCTTTGGGGTGCTGGCCCTGAGGCAGTGCCCGTGCCCAGGGGCTGTCCCAGCCCTTGGTGGCCGTGCTCTGGGCACAGCTGCAGCGCTCTCTGAGGCGTCCTCGGCCACTCGGCTCCCAAGGACAAGCCCAGGGCTCTTCCTTTTCTCTTGGGCCATGGCAGAAACCAGCCCTGAAGCCCTGACAGCCGTCCCCTGTCTGACCAGGGATTAACTGTTGCCTAAACTCACAGGGTTTTCACACGTCACGCAAAAGACACACCATCGTATCACACAAGACCTGGCATTTCTACTTGACTCACTCTCAGTTGAGCAAAGTATTCAGCATGATCTTCGGGACCTATATTTTACGCCCGATTCACTGGAAAGCTAAGCTAGCAATTCTGGACTGCTCCCAAAGCACTGTAACAGAGTCAAATCACTCCTATGACATCAGGGAACTGCTGCTCAGCATTGGCGGACCTTCTTCTAGAAGTAGTAAACACAAACGGAAATGTCTGTCTACCATATATAAAACAGGACCTCTAATTCAGATGAGGAAAGCCAATTTCAGTTTTACTCTTCCCCATTCTAAATTCAGGACCTTCTTTTTGCTTTCAGATATTTTACCTCATTGAAAAATGGGTCCCACTGAAAAAGGAACTGAACTTCATTTTT
The DNA here is from genome assembly GCA_017639245.1 of Myiopsitta monachus. Taxonomy (NCBI): domain Eukaryota; kingdom Metazoa; phylum Chordata; class Aves; order Psittaciformes; family Psittacidae; genus Myiopsitta; species Myiopsitta monachus. Next base: position 8,102,268 of record CM029928.1, read on the forward strand.
AAATGCAGGATGACGACTAGACAGACCCATCCGTAGCACATACTACACTTGTCTGAATGCAGGGATGGTGACCGCAGTAGGCACTTCCCATGAAACATGGCACAGAGTATGCGCCATAACAAATTCTCTTACTAAGAGGTTCAGGTCTCAGTGCTCATCCTTTTACATCTGTAGAATCAGCTGAAAATGATCAAGAAATGAACCAAAAGCACTCAAGTGTGATGAAACAGAACAAGCCGCTGCTACGAGTCCTACACAAGTCCCGCAACCCAACGTTCTATTTGCAGAGAAGGTCTGAGCTGTACAATACGAAGTTTTCCCAAGCTCGACCCTTGCTGCAGAAATCCAATTTAGAACTCTCTGACTACTACAGACTTTGCATCGAACTAACCCTTCTCCTTGTCTTTTTCATACGCCAGAACTCCCTCAACCAACCAAGAAAGCCTCTAGAGGTTTGAAACTGCTGTTCTGACTCCTAGGTTTAAGTCAGCTGCGCTCTTCACCTGACTTTAGGAGGGACTCCAGTATCACATCAACCCCTTCATATCACTCGCAACGACATCTCTGCACACACAATTAGAACGTACCCTGAACAAACCGCTTTGCCTGCTGCTTCATAAGACAGATGTAAAACCAACAGAAGCAGCATCTGGAATTGTCTTTTAGGGAATTTCTGTAAAGAACAATGTAAAGATGAATATTGTCACACCTGAGCTAAAAAAGCTGGAGGGGGGTGGAGTGGGGTGTGGAAGCCAGAAGAAAACTCTTCTCAACTGCATGTTCTCTTCTTTCACTCCCCTTACCCTCCCCTCAACTCTCTCTTTTACGCACCCAAATGCACCCTGCGAGGTAGTTGCGGGTCACGTCTATGGTAGCTGGAAGTTAGTAGAACTAGGACCTCTCTCAAGCTTTTCCTGGCAAGTCCATCTCTCCAGCCATGGAAATCACAGCATCCTTTCCTCAGCTGATGAAATCTCCAGCCTTTTTTGGTTGGGATTAAAGCAAGCATTATAGGAGACCCGTCCATAGGACCACAACTCTACTAAGAAGTACGCATACTTTGAGTTCTTTCAACTTGTCTTCTAGCTGGTTTTGCTCCAAAGGGTACACATTTCCAAACCTCTCTCCACCAGAAATAATAATGTGTTGGGGTTTTTTTCTTGATATAAAATAAGGATTCCTCCAAGGTTACACATACCCAACAACATAGAGGTCAGAAAAAACAGTTACTGTATTGATACTGAAACCAGAATTGTAACAGATACTTCTTTTGGGGGGGGGGGGGGGGGAAGCAGCAGGATTCCACGGGAAGCTGTGCAAACCCCTGCAGATGGGTTGGAGAGCCAGGCCTCAACTGTGGTGCGCATGGACAGAAATCATCACATTGCTAACCTATGTGTGCTTCTGACAGAACCAATCCGCCCACCCCTCTCTGTTGGCCATGTATCAACACGGATTCTCTTTCTCCAAATCGCTCAGCGTCAAAACAAATGGACCGAATATGTGAGCACCCACAGCTGAACTGACTGCAAAACTCCTCACCCCTTGAGTACATCGATCCAGCCTTAGGAAGCAACATTTTCCCACTTGAGCACAACCAACAAAGCTGCAATCAGGGGGAGGACAATCAACTCCTCTTTCAAGACCAGGCAGTGCATCCTCTGAGCCCTGATGGTTTAAGTGCCTTAAAGAGACCAAAGATGACACTGACCCTGCTGAGAGGAGCTCACAGCCAAGATCCTTTGTCCTTTAAAAGCTTTCACACGGTAATTGCATTGAGAAATATACAATAATTCATCTTAGATGAAATAACAAAGGAAGTCCTTTCCAACCCCAACTATTCTATGATTCTATGACATTCCGATGAGGAATAATCTCTAACGGATGGAATACGAGCAGTACATATCAAAAGCACTGCTCCTGGGAAGTCTTGCTTCCCCCAGACACGTTCAATATGGGCTCTGCTGCTGCGAAGGGCTCCGAGGCTGACCACATAGGCAGCCTCTGACTGGCAGGCAGACCCTTCATTCCATCTCATTGCTCACCTTTGCAAAACTCCACCGCAGCACACGCTGGCGGTCTTGAGTGCTGGGAAACCCCAGGCGGGCCCTGCACTGGTATCTAATGAAACCCAGAGACACCCGCCTCTGCATTCCATCTGATGAGTTTAAATCCTTCCCTGAAATGATTTCTTCCCCCAGACTAACCTCAGACACCAAATTAATATTACAGCCGTTTTAAAGTTTACCTGAAAACCACTCCCTTACATCAGCCACTATTTCCCTTTGAAAACCCAAACCTTCACAAAACCAGGAGGCAGTGACCTCCAGCAGACACAACTTGCTGGAGTCACTGCTGTTCCCTACAAATAACATGTCATTACAAGTCTCTGACTGAAAAGCTGAACAAAAAGAAGTCCTAGCGCATCTGGTTGTTACCTACTAGGGCTATGGGGAAGAATGCAGCTTGCTTCTCTCTACATTGCCAAAGGAAAAAAGTCCCATCGTCATGAATCACTGTTTGCCATCCTGAAAATTCCACTGGATTGACATACGACAGAGAAGAAAAGAGAAAGTTCTTGGGAATTCAGGAGCACAATTGCTCACAGTTTAGAGAAGGAAGTTTCCTCAGTGCTCGGCTTGCGTCTGGTGCAGGCACGCACTTGGGCCCTGGGTATTCTGCGCACCTTCACAGAGCCCAGCCTTCACACTTGCTTGAAGACTGCGGCTGAGCAGGCTTAGGGAGCCAAGATGGTACCTGGGTTTGGACTGACCTACACCAGCAGTGCTCAGACACTGAGAACTGACAGTGATTTGTATCCCCTCATCATGAGACCTCAAGATACCTAACAAACAGAGGTGAACATGTTTTGCTTCCTTCTTTTCGCTTCCCTATGAAAACAGAAGTGATAAATTAAAAACCAACCAAACAACCAAACAACAAAACAGCCAACCAAGCAAACCACCACCCAAAAAAGAAAAACACAAACCCCAAACTTGCAAATCTGGGGCAGATTTTCGCATTTTTGCTTTCGTTTTGAGAAACAGCCAAGCTGCAGCTGATCTATGGGATTAAAAAAAAACCCAAATCCTATTTTCTTGTGCAGAACAATACTTTCCGTGCTTAAGAAACACTTCTGCGGCCACAAGGACTTAGAAAACCACGCCCTCGCCTTCACACCAAACAAATCACCGCAAGCCCACATAATGGAAGTTAACTCCAAACGAGAAGATTTGGTTTCCCCGTTTACTCCAAAGAATTCTACAGGAAGCTCAAACGCCATTTCTGTTGCTTCCATCCAGGGAGTCTTCATATATTAAAAAGGTCTCCCATTTCTATAGTTTATCATTATGCCCCCTACAGCTCACAGAAACTCCAGTGGTTCAATTCCTATTAATCATCCCAATTAGCAGCAGTGTTTCTACCTAGTTTCAGATTCCAGGACCCAGTGAGAAACTGGCCAGGCTCTCTCATTTGAAACGATCAGCTTGTTGAAGCACCTTTGGGTGCCTGGCTTGGGAGATCAAAAATGTTGACTCTGGTCAACACCTGCAAACTTATGTGAGTGTGACTGCGCTCCAACTTCAAACCAAGAAAATCAGAGGGAATTACACCCCAGGGGAACACATGTTCGAGTGAAGAAGTGGTGTTGCATGGAACCATAAAGTCAACCACGTTCATTTTATGCCATGCAGCACTGAAAGGCCAATGACATTATTTCTGATTTATATATTTTTTTTTTTTACTCCAATCTTTCTCTTATCAGCTCAGTTAAGGTGACTAAATGTGGTCTCTCTTATTTCAACTGAACTTCAATTAATTTCCCACTATTTCAATCCAGCTAATGTCTCCGGTGCTCTTGGTCTAGTCCTTTCCCGATACGACCCGCTTACAGGGCTGATAAACCTTTACAGATGAGATAAAAAGATCTACTTTCATAAAATGACAGACGCAACACCAAAACACATTTGACACATCAAAAATCACTTTTATTTCTCACAGCAAGACCGCTTAGTCCTGTTACCCTGCGCCTACCTGGCACGACCCCGTGGCTTTCCTGTGCCAGACTTCAAGGAACGCTTGATATTACGAACGCATCCTTCCAGATGTGACGAGTGAAGCTCTGAGAGGGAGAGAAGGCAGCTGAGCTGTAACCTCATTTGTTCCCCATTCTAATCAGACAGATGTGAATCAATTCAAAGGAATTCCAGCATATCCTGTTCTATTCTAGCCCAGTCTAGTTTTCTCTAGACTTGCTTAGCCTGTTCTATGTCTATCTCGTGTCGCAGGAAGGAAGCATGGGTGAGAGCTCAACATACCTCAAATGTGACGCAACAAAGGCTGCTTGTCCTGTCACCCTGCTCCTACCTTCCACGCCTGCGCTCCTTTCCTGTACCAGACTAAAAGGAATGTTTGATATTATTAAAGCATCCTTCCAGATGTGACAAGTGAAGCTGTGAGAGGGAGAGAAGGCGGCGGAGCTGTAACCGCATTTGTTTCCAAATTCTAATCTGACAGATGTGAATCCATTTAAATTGATTCCAATATATCCTGTTCTTTTCTAGCCCAGTCTAGTTTTCTCTAGACTTGCCTACCCTATTTCTCTAGGTCTACGTCACGCCGTAGGAAGGAAGCATGGGTGAGAGCTCAACATACCTCGAATGTGACGCAATAAAGGCTGCTTGTCCTGTCACCCTGCTCCTACCTTCCACGCCTGTGCTCCTTTCCTGTACCAGATTTAAAGGAATGTTTGATATTATTAAAGCATCCTTCCAGATGTGACAAGTGAAGCTGTGAGAGGGAGAGAAGGCGGCTGAGCTGCAACCTCATTTGTTTCCAAATTCTAATCTGACAGAAGTGAATCCATTTAAATAGATGCCAAAATATCCTCTTCTGTTCTAGCCCAGTCTAGTTTAGTCTAGACTCGTCTACCCTACACTATATGTCTATGACACGCTGTAGGAAGGAAGCACGGGTGAGACATGGCTCAACATGGCTTTAAGTTGGTCAAAGAGTCATCCCTTCCTGGCGAGGGATGCATGAAAAGTGCTCTTGTGCCTGCCTGCCGCTGGTGTTGCACACAGGGAGGGGTGCAAAGTGGCAGCTGCTGACGGGCAGCAAGGCTGGCGCCATTCCAGGCGCAGGCTGCTGTTCACAAGGAAAATCCCCTAGGAATGGAGCCAAGAGAAGAGCAGAGCTCGCTCCCGCTCCAAGCTTGCGCTGCGCAACGGAGCCAGAGGAAGCCAGGCCACCAGTGGTGCCCTGGAGGGGTGAGAGCAGTGGGCGAGAACCGAGCCCAAAGGACCCTGACAAGGGGCTGTGCTCAATGCGACAGAGGACAGCAGCAACCCCCAGGGGCTACCCTGGCAGTCGCAAAAGCTTCCTCCCCCCAGAGGTGGGGCACGAGGGGCCACTCCCGTGGAGCAGGAGCAGCAGCCTTTGGGCCACAATAGCCCAGAGGAGCCCTGTCAAGGGGCTGGCTCACCGCTGCAGGGGAAGGCAAAAAACCCCCGGGGACACTCGCAGATCCGTGGGGGAAAAAAAGCCTTCCCCCCCCCAGCTGCAGGACACGAGGCGCCACCTTCGTGGTGCATGAGCAGCCAGAACAGACCAGAGGAGCCCTAACAAGTGGTCCTGCTCGATGCTCAGAGGAAGGCAAAAAACCCCCGGGACCAGTGCCAATCTGCCCCGGGGGAAAATTCCTTCCTGACCCCAACCCTGGCGATCGGCTGTCCCTGAGCATGTGAGCAAGACCTGCTCCTGGTCCCAAGGCTGATCACGCCTCCCAGAAGACCCCCAAGCTCTATTCTCCCTCAACCCAGAACCACTTCAGCAGTTCCTGAGAGTGGTCAAAGGCCCCCGGGCCTGATCCACCCCAGCGGCAAGAATCCTCCCTCCCTATGCCTGGCAGGGCACCGGTGGTTGCTCCAAAGCGCTGGCGTCCATGGATCTCTGCACCTCACTGCTTACGGCTGCTGGCCCTGGCTCCGCAGGGGATGAGGATGATGAGCTCTGCAGTGCTCTTCAAGGCGGCATTCCTACGGCCTGGCCACAGCTATCCACCTGAAAAGAATCCTTCCCCTCCAGTGAGCTGAGAAGCTGGTCCTGCCAGGAGCTGCCCTCCAGCAGCCTTGACCAGGCGCTGGTCTTCCACCTTCAAGGCCTCTCCAAGTGACTCCACCAGCCTCTCGGATGCCCTTGGGCTGCCCTGGGCCACCTGCCAGGGGACACAGGAGGCTGCTGCCTTTTATTCTGCCCCGGGGCATTGTGACTGCTGCGTTGCCTGGTGGTGTCACAGTGACATGGGGGCGACGGGGCCCCCCATGCCCGGCCACATCCGCTGCCCTTCGGCCCAGCAGCCCTCAGAGGAAGCCTTTGGGGTGCTGGCCCTGAGGCAGTGCCCGTGCCCAGGGGCTGTCCCAGCCCTTGGTGGCCGTGCTCTGGGCACAGCTGCAGCGCTCTCTGAGGCGTCCTCGGCCACTCGGCTCCCAAGGACAAGCCCAGGGCTCTTCCTTTTCTCTTGGGCCATGGCAGAAACCAGCCCTGAAGCCCTGACAGCCGTCCCCTGTCTGACCAGGGATTAACTGTTGCCTAAACTCACAGGGTTTTCACACGTCACGCAAAAGACACACCATCGTATCACACAAGACCTGGCATTTCTACTTGACTCACTCTCAGTTGAGCTAAGTATTCATCCCTCTGCTGCTGCGAAGGGCTCCGATGCTGACCACATAGGTTGCTTCTGACTGGCAGGCAGACTCTTCATTCCATCTCATTACTCACCTTTGCAAAACTCCACCATAGCACATGCTGGCAGTCTTGAGTGCCAGGAAACCCCAGGCAGGCCCTCAGTCCAGCTAATGTCTCCTGTGTTCTTGGCCTAGTCCTTTCCTTACACGAGCTACTTAGAGGGCTGATTAAGTTTTACGGATTTGATAAAAGTATCTATTTTTATTAAATGACAGATGTAACACCAAAATACATTTAAGAAATGAAATGTCCCTTTCATTTCTAACATTCTAGAACTAAAACGAAGGCCCTCCCCAACAAGATGACTCAATGAATGATCATTCAGTATTCAGTTATTTCCACTCTAATAATCCATGTGTAATGCTGACAGTAAAATAGCTGTGGTAATCATTAGTAGTAGAAAGTTACTGCATACACGAGGGAAAAACTGCTTTGATTTCTTACTTTAGTACTTTGAACAAGATCTAAGTGAAAATTCTAAGGCTTTAATGAAAACATTGCCGTGCTAATCTGTAATAGTTTTAGTAGTTTGATTTTAAGTAAAAATGCAGGTAAAAGCTAGAATTGTCATCTTTTCCCACCAAAACCCAGCAAACCTAAAAGTAAATGGAATTTCAAGTTCATGTTCAGAACCAGCACTTTGGAAATAATTCCAATATTGTAATATTATGTATACAGTATTCATATGAAGACTTCAGAAACCAGGAAATATGGTTTTTGAATCCTAGTAGATAAGACGGGAAAAGCTCTTTACCTCTGTATGCATTTACTAAATTATTTTGTTATGCCTTTACAGTGAAGCTGAACTATTTAAACAAAAATAAGACATTCCTTTCTTCTTGTAAAATCCTTAAGTGTATGGGTAGGTGGAAGGCCTTTAACTACATGATCAACTTCTGAAGGACTCCCATAACTTCTATAAATCTGTAAGCACAGACCCGAGCAGATTTCTTTAAAAACCTGCTAAGTAAATAGAAGAAAAAGATCAAGCAACTTTAAAGAGAGTATTTTTATATATATTGTTTGTTAAAAAAATCAAAGACTTCAAAGATTAAAAATGTTATCTGGGTTTTGTACATAACTGTTTCTGATTTTTCAGGAAACTAAACCATGAGCAATCTTTTATCAATCCTCCTTTCTCTGACCTTTCTGACATCTGCAGAAAAGCATTCTGGATTTTATTCTGTCATCTATGAGACTGGAGATGAAATGCTGCATTTAATCACAAGAAACAAGGAGTAGGCCGAGCAGAAAATACATAAGCATGCACGGTATACTACCCACTGTGGTTGAGCTGAGAGTGGAAGACTGGTTTCATGTACAACACAAGAACATACGCACATGCACAAAACACAAAGGCATCAAACAATAAAGACAGTTTTGATTCAGGCAATTTTTTTATAATTTTTTGTTTGGGTTCCTTTGCATAAGAAGAAAGGCATAAAAAAATCAACTGCAAAGAAAGAAGAACTATAAAACAATCAGGGAATTATTTTTATATAGGGACAACTTAGCTTATTTTGGAGTTTGTTTCGGTTTTAATTAAAGGGGATCAGAGGCAAAAGTTGATCACTCTTTCAAGGCAGGAAAAGTACAAACTGCTCATGAATAGTCCAGTCATGTTTTCAAGTTCAATCAGATCCCATTTCCTTTTCATTCCATAGCAACACCAGGATTTCTCACTCCCCTACCACTGCATGCCTCCTACTGTGAAACAGGGATAGTTGGTTTCACCTGTCATCTTCTGGCAAACAACTAGTCCCTGGTGCACAAATCAGCACAAGAAACTGTAAAATCAAGTTGCTACAAACCATTCCTGTTCTTCCTATTGCTTATTTGATTGAGCAGATCTCCTAGAAAAATAAACTTCCTCACAATTTGTCCCTTTACCATCTATCTTTACAAATATGTATATACCGTGCACACACTCACCTCAGGACCCCATGATGTGGATGCAAATGGTTCCAGGCGTGTCCTATGTAACTCAGTACATGGTAGGTTATTTATTTGCATTAAATTATTGCTTCATATTTCTGAAGTCTTTGTGAATGTATCATTTTATTAAGAAATTCAAACTATTTTTCAAGTTATTGAGACTATTACTAGTCCTTTTAAGCTGCAAAAGTGATTTTCTTTAGGAAGTGCAAGCCTAATTATACAGAAAGTAGAAGAAAATTACTTATTTAATACATTTGTCAAACACTTTAAAAAAATCACACAAAATAGCTTTTACCACAAAATAAAAATGTCAAAGCCTGATGGATCACAAGATACTGACTGATAGGTAGTTTTCATGTTTGGAGCACTGAACGCTATGATAACCTGAATTTGAGCAATTTGACAATAGAAGACACTATACCAGCAGGAGAAGAAAGAAATGTTATTGAGGGAGATTGTTAAAAGAAAGGTATTTTCAGACAGAATCTACCAAGTGGCTTGAAATGTCAAAGACTATGAAGCTGGTTCACTATTGTTTTTTACCCGACTTACTACTATTAGATTTCAAGAAACTGAGTGCAAAATGTTGAATGAGAGCCTTACACAGCAGGTATGACACATGCCTTGCAGAGGTATAAGTTGCAGAAAGCTGGAAAACCATTTCAGGACTAAAAGAAATATGGGTGAGCTGAGTACAGGTGAGATACACAGACACAACAAACATTAACATTCTACTGTGCGCGAAGTAGAAAGCCAAGAACATGGAGTGAACGCAGCAGCAAGGTCCAAGTAAGAAATCATTTATACGGACTTAACACACAACTATCAGAGGACTAGTTGTCACTGCTGATGAAGAACCTGTGCAAGTATATAAGGATGGCTTCAAATTTGTTCAACTTGTAGTAACATTTTGCGGTCCATAGGAAACTACTGTTTGTAAATGTGTATTTGGAACCTTACAGTAATCTGTAAAAAGTTTTTCCCAAACCTTAGAGAAGCTGAGAAGGGTTAAAGACAGAAGGAATCCTGAACTGTGAGACTCTGCATGGAATCTACTAGTCCTTTCAATGTCTATTTAGGCTAAAACAGAGGAAGGTGCAATTTACTCATGACATTCAACTATTTATAAAGCACTTTTTTTTTTTTTGGTTTGGAAGCTTAAAAAAAATAATCTAAAAATCAGAGACCTCAGAGTCAGATCTAATATTACTCTCTTGGTAAAAGAATGGATAGGAAATCATATCACTATTGCAGGCGAGAGCCTCAACCAGAGCCTGTGTGTGAGGACACAGTAACAAGCTTTCTACCATTACCAGAAGCATGCTTTCTGACTGCAAACATGTCCCACAAGTTTCCATGTAACAAGTGAGGTTGATAAGGTCAAACAGCATATGAGGCTGGTCAGGTAAATATCTGGCAGCAGTAGTGCGAATACCCTCTAGTACTGCAGCTCCATCTCAGAAATGGCAGTGTCGTGGTTTAAGCCCATCCGTAACTCACACAGTTCTTCTCTCACTCCCCCTCTTCCTCGCCCAGCTCCCGGAGAGATGGGGAGGAGAATCCAAAGAATGTAACTCCCACAGGTTGAGATAAGAACACTTCAGTAACTAAGGTATAACACAAATCACTGCTGCTACCGCCAATAATAATAATGATAAGGGAAATAATAACGGAAGAGAATACAACCGCTCACCACCCGCCGCCTGATACCCAGCCCAACCCGAGCAGTGATCTCACCCTTCCAGGTAACTGCCCCCCGTTTATATAGTGGGCATGATGTGCTGTGGTATGGAATACCTCTTTGGTCAGTTTGGGTCAGGTGTCCTGTCTCTGCTTCCTCCCAGCTTCCCCTCCTCCCTGGCAGAGCATAAGAGTCAGAAAGTCCTTGGTCAGAGTAAACATTTGAGCAGTAACTAAAAACATTGGTGCTATCAGCACTGTTCCTAGGCTGAAAGTCAAAAACACAGTGCTGCACCAGCTACTAAGGAGGAGAAAAATGACTGCTACTGCTGAACCCAGGACAGAGAGCTAGCACAAAAACTTACAGTACCTTCAATGTTAGTTTGCATTTCCTGTCTGCCTCCGGTGCTCAGCAGACACCCATCCTGACAGCAGAGCAATACAGCCTGTGCTGAGTTGTGATTTATTGCTTTTAACTACAGACTCTTAAAACTGCCCTTTACAATCTGTTTTGCTTTGTTACTTTAAGCATCAGCAGCTTCATTGAAAAGCTCTTTACAACTTGCACAGCTCAAAACCCCCTACGAGATCTCTGAGGTTGGATTTGTTCCAAAACTGAGGGAAGAAGTTAACTCTTTATAGATACGCATGAGTTTTAACTCCACAATGATTCTTCCTTTATAAAATGCTATCCTCATCATCTATGCTACCTAAAATAGCATATACGAGTCCTTTTACTCCTAGTAATTGTGTACCAAATAACTGCATTTAATAAACGAGCCTGTAGAGGAATGCTTACACAATAAGGTACATATAATGACTAAAAGATCAAATTGCTTATTTCAAGAGTATAAACATTTTATGTTTCCATCCAAGTAGTAGTGTTCAGCAGAAGCTGTCTTCTCTTGAAGTCTGGGTGACTTTTGCATAATCCCGACACATTCTAGCAGAATTAAATGTGACAGAAAAAACAGATTACTTTTGTAAATGAAGAATGCTGAGCTACCAGCAGGCTCTCCTGAGCACAGTGGTTGTTACAGATGATCTAATAAAAGCAAAATAAGCCAAGAGGAGCAGCTGCTCAAACTGACAGAAATATCACCACCATTCACATGGCTAGGTGAATACTTTAAGGCAATTGTAGGAAGCATTTCTGTTGGTGGCTAGTTCTTCTCCCCTCTAAGTGCAGTTCTTGAATGCACTCAACCCAGCCCAACCTGCCAGGCTGCACCCCTGCTCAGTGGCAGTCCATGCCGCAGCTCCAATGTCTGTGTCGTAATTGCTTTTCCTTCTCATCCTTCTGTAGGCAGCTCTGCCCAGACAGTACAAAGAGAATCTTGTGGGACAATGAGTATGCAACTCTTCACACTGTGGGAAATCTTTCACAGAGGTAGAACTGTATGTGGCAGGGCTATATGAAACCTGGAGAAGAACCTTTTACAAAGGCAAATAGTGACAGGACAAGGGGTAATGGCTTTAAACTGCCAGAGGGGAGACTGACATGAGATCTTAGGCAGAAGTTTTTCCCTGTGAGGGTGGTGAGGCACTGGCAGAGAGTGCCCAGAGAAACTGTGGCTGCCCCATCCCTGGCAATGTTCAAGGCCAGGTTGGACAGGGCTTGGAGCAACCTGCTGTAGTGGAAGGTGTCCCTGCCCACGGCAGAGGGCTGGAACTGGATGAGCTTTAAGATCCCTTCCAACCTAAACTATTGTATGATTCTATTTCAAAGCCTCATAGACATGTTCTATGAACAATGCTTTTGGGTCTCTTTGTAACACAACTTATTTCCAGATTGTGCTCTTAAATCATTGCCCACTGAAAAGAGATAAGAGACTGAACCAAAGGAAAGTGTTATACAAGCATTTATGAAATGCTAGTACTCACCTGGATTGAGTTATTTAGATGAAACTTCCATTCAGTATCTATGATCTGAGATCAATTTTATTGTTTTCTTCAACTCCACATGGTGAAGTTGTAAAAAAAACCCCAAAATGATCATGTTACTCTCTTTTCCTCCAGTAAATGCAAACAGAACTATACTCAAAGTACTTACATTGTGTAAGTTTTATGAAGAATTATGCAACATGAGATATTCAAACTCATCTTATTAATCATGTTAATGTGTGTGTAGGTAGGAGGGGGTGTTTGAAATAGTACACTGTATTCAACTTACGTAACAAAATTCCAAACAAGAGGACTCAAAAATTAGTTGAGGAAAGTGCCTAAGGATGCTTTCACAAAGTGTACAGGGTCTGAAGACACACACCCCTGAACTACTCATCAAATACTTTCTATTAATCACAAGAGGAAAAGGCAGCATGGTCTGGAGGAATAAGTTCAGGACTAGAAAAGAAGAACACAAATCCTAATTCTAACTTTCTCTTACTTTCCTAGGCTCCAACCAGGTAACCCCTCTGGCTTTGCAATGCAAAAAAAATAAAATAAAAAAAAAATAAATTGTACAAAAACCTGTCAGGACTTTAGAACTTGATCATTATATAACAGTGAATTAGACAAATTTGATTTATTGTTAGAACTGCTGCTGTCATGGCTTTGGAGGAGGGCAGACAGTCATCCTTCAAGCAGTGGCCATGCTTTGGAGTAGAGATGGGTCAGAGGCCATTCCCAATAGGTGGGCTTGTGCGTGGCTGGTGTCCTTCAGGAGGTAAGGGAATACAATATGGACAACTGAGTGCTCAATGTCAGCTGGCCTCACTGCTCAGAGAACAGTCCCAGAAACACTTAATTTAGCTGTACTAAAACCTGCCCCTCCATTCTGTTTTTCTGCTTGTGAAATGGGGGTGTTAAAGCTGTAGCTGACAGAAGAGCCCATGTTTGCATAGCCTTTGGAAGGGGATGGAGCTCTGTAAGTGGCAAGACTATACTGGACAAACAGAAAGAATAAAGAGAAAGAACAGAAGGTTGAAGAACTGCCCCTTGTACCTTAACAAAAGGCGTTTTGGAATATATGGCATTCTCACAAGGTCAGCTGAATGACACTTCAAACAGAAGATAAATCGAGAAAGAAATAGGTACTTTATGTGTAAATGAAGGAATTATTTGATTTTTTCCTTTCTCCTTGCAGCTTTGTCTTATACCTTATAACGTTTTACATTATTTCACACATATTGTACCATCTACCAAGTTAAAAAGACTGTAGCTCTGAAATGGCAAGTCAGGCTCATAAGACTTTGCAATGAGCTTTATGAATAAGATGGATGAAAAATTCATTTGATATCCCCTATGCTTTAACTCATTTAGTCTTCTTTCTTGCTTTAAAGAACAGTTGAAGCTGGATGACCAAATGGGACAGAGTATAAAACTGGATTAATATTTTAGTTAATGTCACTGTCATACTAGATACATGACAACACACATTAAGAATGAAGTTACATGAAAACACTGCCAGTATTCTAATAAACCTACAAAAGTAATGACTAGAACACTTAGGTACAATGCTGTGGGCCTGATACAAGAGGCCTGAATTTAACATGCTATTGCTTGCTAATATTCAATCACAGTAAAAATACAATAAAAAAATAAAATTAATGCAAAAGAGTACATATTAAAATAACTGTACTGGACAGTGACATAAATTTTAACTCTGGGTTACAAAAGCACCTGTTGGGCAGAGGGAACAGGGAAGGCTCTACCCTCACTGCATTACAAAGCCTAAACTGAATATAACACTTACAATGCACAGTGGCATCAATTCTTACATACACTGTTTTAGCTTGTTTTGTTACTGACTAAATCTTCTGGGTTTATCTACACACCTAAGTGATGCTCCTCTCCTTGTAGCAACAAAGTGATTTATCAGCACTCTAAGGAAAGCTTTTTTTCCATACCGGGATTTTGAGACTTCATTAACGCAGCAAGTGTACTTTAGTCTTGTCTTAACAGTTTGTAATCTCCAAGATTCACAATGGTTAAGAAAACAAATCACTTGGGGAGGAAGCTGCAACGGCATATACCTTGGGGCTCTATTTTACTGTGGAATAGCCAAGTTATGGCAAGGTGGTATCAGCTTGCCATATATATCAGGTATACACTTATCCCAAGAAGTGTATGCTTCCGGAGATCAACCACCATTCTTGGTATTCAATCACAGTCCTTAATGAAATGAATACCACTGGCATTGCATTTGCCAAAGCATGAAAAAAATCAGACATTTAAAATAATAATTAAAAAGGAAAAGCAGACCAATGGTGCAATTAATATTTCAAGACAGGAGGTCAGCAGTATCAGGTAAGACCCTGACACTAAGAAGTCATCCATTTCACTATCAGAGCCCTACTGTAACAGTCATTGCTGTAAGTTTTATACTAGCCACGTATTTTATCACTCCTTTTTTTCCAAATAAAATGCATAGCTATTGTCCATTGTCGTGGTTTAAGCCCCTCAGGCAGTTCGCTCACTCACTCCCCCTTTTTCTTCCCCCAGCTCCCAGGGGTATGGGGAGGAGAACTGAAAGAATATAACTCCCACAGGTTGAGACAAGAACAGCCCAGTAACTAAGGTATAACACAAACCACTGCTGCTACCACCAATAATAATAATGATAAGGGAAATAACAAGGGAAGAGAATACAAATGCTCACCACCTGATACCAAGCCCAACCCAGCAGACAACCTCCCTCTTCCAGGTCCCTGACCTTAGTTTTTCCATCCTGGGCATGATGTGCTGTGGTATGGAATAGCTCTTTGGTCAGTTTGGGTCAGGTGTCCTGTCTCTGCTTCCTTCTGGGGCTTCCCCTCCTCCCTGGCAGAGCATGAGGCTCAGAAAGTCCTTGGTCAGAGTAAACATTACTGAGCAGCAACTAAAACCACTGGTGTTATCAGTGCTGTTCCCAGGCCGAAAGTCAGAAACACAGCGCTGCACCACCTACTAAGAAGGAGAAAAATGACTGGTACTGCTGGAGCCAGGACATCCATAAAGAGTGAATTAAATCATTTAAAAAACAATATCAATAGTATTTCAGATAATTTGGCAGAGGTCTACATTGGTCTTAATGATCTAGCTGTAATGAGAACTCTCTAAATACACAAATTTCTTCTGTCTGAGAAATTCAACAGTTCAAACAGACACAACAAAAAAAAAGGATATTTTTAAACCGACATTTTGCATCTGAAGACATACGTCCAGATTTGATGTTTCAGTATTTACTTCCAAAATCCACATTTTTGCCTTAAAGACTAATTTGAAATATAATTTTTTATATTTAATCCCATTTTTCCATTAGAAGTATAAGCACTTAATTCTGTTAAAATACTCTTCAAGTTCTTCTTCATGTTATTCAAATATTTTTCATTGAAATTGCAATATTCCCTTTTTCAATAAAAACATTATTTGAAGCCTTTGTATTGGACATATATATATATATTCATTTGATATTTAAATATACTTCCTAAATGCAAATAAGTGAGGGTGGCTAGCAATAAAATTATTATTGCTTACTAATAGGACCAAGATAAAATAAGGTTTTATACCAGTTTTAAGGCACTAAATCACTCTATATGTTAACAAGTTGGAATAAAGAGGAGTGCCTATGGGTACATGTTTGTCTATTCAGTTGTCACATCAAGTAACAATGGAAGTATGTGCTCATGTAATACTTCAAAAGATTCTTCTTTTTTAAGCAGAATTAAGACTGGAGTCACTGAAGCAGTACAAGATGGAAGAAAATTGAATTCTGTGAACTGGAGCACATGTGGTTTTCAGTGCAACAAAGATGTAAAGTGAAAAGCAGAAGCGTAATATCTTGATTGGGCTAAAAGAAAAACAAAAAAAGTGATAAGCCTTTATAATTGAGATTTTCTGCACACGAGATGAAAAAATACAGAAAACGGCATCTGCACAAGTCTTAAGAGACGGGGCTACAAGTATAAGCAATCTGAGCTACACCTAACAAAATCTTTGAAGAATAGAAGCAATATTTGACCAATGGTCATTATAACCACCTTTTGGAGAATACAGGATACTGCTACTGTATTCTTATGGAGAAATGTTACAGTTCTTACAAAAAGTTAACCATGTCACCCTTGTATTGTGCTTCCAAGAGCAGAACCAGCTGCCACAGACATTTTACATCGAAATCAGAGGATAACAAATGTGTATATTGCTCCCAATGTTCTACCACATTTAGTGCCCAATCCCAAAGGTACTTAAATTAAAAGATGCTCCAGTAGCTCTCAGCAGGTTTCCTGAGTCTCTGAAATCTCAGAAACTCTGCCAAGAATGGTCAATAGGTAACGCAAGACTTATTCATGCATGTGATCTATACTTGAGAATATTAATACCCTGATTTCAGTATGATATCCTGCCTGCAGTCTTATTCTGTGTTGGACTTCAGCAAAACCACTGCGCATTACCTTACAAAGGTAATTCTCTACAGAAGCCTGTACCAGCTGGACCTTCTCTTCTTTTTATTTTTAGATATATACACACACACATACACATACATACACAAATACATATTGTCGTGGTTTAAGCCCCACACCCACACAGTTTTCCTCACTCACTCACTCCCCCTCTTTCTTCCCCCAGTCCCAGGGGGGATTGGAAGGAGAATCAAAAGAATTCAACTCACACAGGTTGAGATAAGAACAGTTTAGTAACTAAGGTATAACACAAATTACTACTGCTACCACCACTAACAATACAAGAGAAATACAAAGAAAGAGAATACAACTGCTCACCAAGCCCGACCCAGCCAGTGCACCCCCCAGCAGCGAACCCCCCAGTACCAAAAACCTGACCATGCCGTGCACCCCCAGTGCACCACCACCACACCCTTCTGGGTCTCTGCCCTCCATGTTCACATCCTGGACATGACGTGCTGTGGTATGGAATAACCTCTTTGGTCAGTTTGGGTCAGGTGTCCTGTCTGCTTCCTTCTGGGGCTTCCCCTCCTCCCTGGCATAGCATGAAACTCAAAGTCCTTGGCCAGGCCAAAACATTGTCAAGCAGAAACTATAAACACTGGTGTTATCAGCGCTGCTCCCAGGCCCAAAATCAAAACCACAGCGCTACACCAGCTACCAAGGAGGAGAAAAAACGACTGCTACTGCTGAACCCATGACACATATATATACACATATATATGTATTTTAGAGGAAATGAAAGGCATTGAGTTAAAAAAAATAAAATCCCTCAAATTTCCTAAAACATGCAAAAAAATAAAAGAGAAGTTTGAGGAAAAATCTCTGGAATTCATGCTACTCTGTAGAAACACATAACACTGCATATATCCATGGTGGAAATAACTGAGCAGGGATATGCAGTATAGAGACTAGGAGCTTGAGTGCAGCATTAACAAATGTAATATGGCTATCAAATTTTAGTATTAATTACTGTCCTCTAATCTGTATTTCAGTACTGTACAGGAGGCACCAGATTCTACAGCATTTTGTTAAACTGCAGATTGTCATGAAGTAAGATTTTAGGACACTGAATATCTACCAGAGGCCAGTCAGAGCTGTAGTTCAGCCAACACTAACACATGATATCTTAATCAAAACTGTATTTTTGGAACCCATGATGCTGAATAACTGCTCTCAAGTTGCATCTTCACTCCTGTAACATTATGATGCTTTAGTTTACTTCTCTTCATTGGCCAACTGATGCAAATGCATCTACCTGCTTATCTTGAAAGCTGTAAAGTCCAGGATCTCTTAGAAACAGATTTTCTTGCTACCATCATCTTTTCCACAGAACTTATTGTTCTTGCAGATAAGAAAAAAAAATATTTTGCAGAAAACTGCTTTTGAGAGAGTACAACTCTTAAAAACCAACTGTACAAATGTAGTAATTGACTCCTTCACAGAAAGAATAAAGAGCAATCTATTCATCCCTTACCCAGCAGAAACTTTTTCATTCACTTAATTCCCACATTGTTCTGTTAAAGAAGCAGAATTTTTAGTTTCTTAAAAAATATGGGAAATGGAGAAAAGATGTAGGGCAGATGTTCCCAAAAGCTTGTCTATTTTTTCAAGCCATATTAGTTCATTTGACAAAGCGTATTTAATTCAGAGGCTTTCTCTCAGATTTCCAAATACACGCAAAGTAGGCACGATCCCATCCCAGCCCACAAAAAAGTATACAATATAAATCAAAGGATTTCCTATGATTGGCAGAATTCCTCTGAAAGCTGCATGTTACTTCACAAATCAGACAATGGATACTTTACAAGAACACAATTACTCTCTAATTATCTTTCAACTGAGGTAGGGATTAATCAGAACCTAAAGATCACACTTTTCTCTGCAGTAACAGCTATTTTCCATCCCAAATATTTATGATCATTACGTGCCTTCATTCTGAGAGACTTGAGATGAAAATGTGATTTCCCTGGTAACATGCATTTTACCCTGAGTTGGCAGGGTTTGGGGACATCGAAATGTATCAAAATTAGCTTTAATGGGCTGCTTTAACTCTTCCTTTTGACAACTGAAAATGAAGTTTCTTCTATGAGGATCTTGCTGGGAGGAGACACTCAGCTATGATGAAGACTGAAGCCCAACCTGTGCCCCAAATCACTAGAGACTCATTTCAATGCCCAGGACATACTTTTACCTTCCAGTCACGGTCACCGCTGTCTCATACCATGTTTCACCACCTTACATGGAGATCGATGTGTGGAGAAGGCGAGTTATGTCCAGTATTGCGAATTTCCAATACAGTCTTCCAAAGTTTGAAATAAATACTTGAACCTTCAACCCACAGAGTTACTACTGAAATGTTTTAAGCTTATCACACAATTATTCTGTCTGAATCACCAATCACCTACTCACATCCACTTGCTTTCATCACAGAAGAAGGTCAACTGCAGTAATAACATAATGGAAACCTGCATTTGGGCTGATATGAAGACTCATACACTGCAGAACTCAGATACATGAGAAAAACCTCTGTATGGTCAGGAGAAAAACATTTGCAGATATTTTACTGCTATGACAGGTAAGATAAGATGTAGCTGGCATAAGTCAATACATCTGTAAACAACAACTGACTCCCTGCAGCTGAGCAGCAGGTTCAAAACATAACCAAACCTTCACTGATTACTATGAGAAATACACATAAACCTGCACAGTCTGGGAACAGGATGTAGAAAATAAAATATGAATAATATAGCTAAGTAATTCACACAGACTGCTCTGAAGAACAAGCATTTTTAAGATACTCTCTTCATTTTCATGAAGCATTTGTGTGTCAAGTTAATGTTATGGTTTTTCTACAGAATATGATTTTATTTTATTCCTACAGCCTATTTAATAGGCTACTCCTTCTCCATTCTGTAATACTCATATATTGGAAAGGTTGCAATGCTTTTTTTTGCATTAAAGTAATTGTACTGACCTGAGAAGTGCATGCTCTTCTAACTCTCGAGGATAAGAGAGAAGCAGAAAACCCCAAATCTACCCCCAAAACTGCCACATTGCTACATAAGAGAGATTAAAATCATGCACAAAGGCTTTGAAGGTCCTATCCAGTGGTCTATGGCACTGGTTTGGTTCACAGAGATAGATGGATCCACAACTTCAAAGCAGACAAAAACATTCAAGTACCAAGTTATTGCCAGGGACAATACACTGTTCCCTGCCTTTTCTTGTGTCTATTTTTAGAAAGCCACTTAGCCTCAGCAACTGGAAGCCCTGCAGTCCACTTAAATAAAAACATATTCTGATCTTAAAGGAAGAAGAGTTATAAGTGATCTTATTTATCCTGGAATCTCATAGTAAGTGAAAATGAGGGGAAAGAACAGAGTGTAGAAAAATAATTTAGTTTGAACGAAACACTGAAAAAACATGGGGAAGAAATGGAAGATAGTAAATTACTAAATGGAAATTAGAATTGACAAAGCATTAAAGAATACATTTAAAGTGAGGATGACCTAGTACAGAACACATCTTTTGACATCTTGTAGCACTGTCTAAACATGAGAAATTTTCAGCTCCTACTGCACTGAAGTGTAATAGTGGATCCGGCTCTCTTAATACTTACTGCAGCAGCCACCACCTGGCATTTGTTTATACAGGGATTTTTCATTGTGCACTTGATGCAGCTGTTGATAGGCTGCTGTTTATAAACTGTTTAGTACAGGTTGCTGTTTAGTCTTAAGGAAAAAATAATCTGTTTATGATACACCAATTCACAGGATACCCTGGATAGCTGTTTGAGTCACTGTATGTTTTGCAGATTACACTTCCTTACTACATCAATGAAGCCCTTGTGCTTTCAAAAGCTATTCTGATGGAGCTGTAAATTTTCTTCCTGTGCTGCCCAAAATAATAAAGAACTGCTTATGCAAGTGTCTGTTCTGAAAGTATTCAAGAAATATAGGAAATGGTGAAATTTATTATAAGAGATATAGATTGGACAGAAGAGTTAAAAATGGGATACCCAAAATGTAGTTGAGATCCATCACACTTGTAGTACATTACCAAAAGACACAGAGAAAACAGAGTGGGAACCTTCTTCCAAAGCACATTTATATAATTCTTTCCACATTATTTCCTTTTTATTTCCTCTTTTAGTAACACAATATTGTATTTTAAAGTAAATTCTATCACTTTAACTATTCTGATACTAGTTAAGAAACAATATGATGAATGGCTTAGATGTTAGACACTTAACAACACACCAAAGTTGATGAATGATGAAAATTACATGTTAGCCCTAAAATTAGGGCAGGGAAAAAATGTGATCATTTAATAAGATCTCCGAGATATCAGGACTGTAAGTGCATCTGTGTGGCTGAGTGGCTTGTATGTACTTGTGCAGCTATGCAGTAAGATCCATTTTAAATGCAGGTTCCAAAGCTATGTGAACCATGCTTCAGAAGATCTGCTCCATGTTTAGAGAAACTGGAAATATACCTGTGTATCTTCTGTATTTCCAAAAATGTTCCTATTTTACTGAAAATACCTTCAGTCTTGTATTATCCCAGTAGCTATTTCTGCTTAAACTTTTTCTGCTGCCTCTCCAGCTCAGCGAGGAGAAGACCCACTTATTCTATTTTCATTGTTCATCAACTTTAAGGGAGACTTTATGCTTCTTGATTGGACAGGACTGACAGCAATAAATGGTAGGCAATCGAAGATGGACAATATCCAAGAGGCAGAGGAGAAGATATTTCTCACTGTAATTCTTCATTCATCCTTTCTTTTAACAACAGACAGATTTTCAAGCCCCAAAGGACAGGCTGATTCTTTGTGTGTGGAAAACAAAAGAGAGAATAACCTGCTTTGAAATATACCAGATATTTTCAGAGTTGTTTTGAAGACAATAGATCATACTGCTGACAAATAGCCTATGAAGTATAATTAGAAACCACAAAAAGCTGCTGTGGAAGAGAAGACATATTTTAGAGTTTTTAGATTCCTACTAAATATGTGTATTTGTTTTTACCTTGTGCTACATTCAAGCTTATCTGCAACAGAAACCTGCAGCAGAAAGTTAATTTCTACTTCAACAGAAAGCTCTGCATAATGTTTTCTTTTTCAAAACCCTACCAAGGACTGACTAGTGACACACCAAAATCTTGCAGTGACTTTATACTGCAACTATTTGCATTGCACATTATCATTCTGCCTTTTGCATACTTAGCATTCAGTGGGAGGAAACAATAGGACCGAGTTAGTTCAGACAAATATTAGACAAAAGGCAATACTGACAGTTGTGTCTTTTTTGCATTGAAAAATCTTTGGCATTCTTTATTTCACCTAAGGAAACTGTGAAGAAATACCAAAAGGTTTGTTCCTTTATGGGCACTTCCCAATCACCAAGATTTACCCCAGTTTTCAAAAAACACTTAAAACACTTCCATCAATAAAGAAATAATGATGGCAAGAAGCAGATGAAAGCAAATGCACACATTACAAAACCCCCAAGTATTGCAATCAAAACCTGATGGCTCAGATTCTTTAATTATGTACTGCTATTAAGGAGGCCAACAGTGGACTATTCCCTTTGTAGAGAGATCTCAAGTGTGTCCCTAATGTAGTTGTTGAAAGGCTTCTGTTTAGTATTACTTGAAAAATAATCTGATCATGATACACGGATTCACAGAACACCTTTTAGTCCCTATGTTTTGCAGATCCTAACTTCTCAAATCCTTGAAGCTCTTGTATTTTAAAAAGCTTTTCTACTTCCGCTGTAGAATTTCTTCCCAACCTGAGCAAAATGATGATGAAATCAGGAGTATGAAAAGCTTCTTGAAACACACAAGGTGCAGAATCTAAAGCACCTATTGCAAGAACAAAAGCAAGTGCTATACAAATTTTACCTGGAAGCTGGAATTATTTAATTTCTTATGGGCACAGATAAAATTCAGGGTCATATGGGGATTCTTCTTTGCTTGTTTTGCCTGGTGGTGTGCTTTTTTTGAGTAAGTGAATCATTTAATTTCTTTGGGCCTTACACAGCCACTCAGCAAACTACCAATAATAATGCACAGTTATCTGAGAGGACTAACACATAAACGGGAAACTTCTACTTCATGTGAGTGTACCTGCAAAAGAAAAATGTCTGTTTCCATTCACAACAGTAGGAATGGATTATAAAATGATGTAAGCTCAGGAAATGTCAGTGCTGTCCCAAAGTAGTGTGCTGCTTTTCCTCATTAACTTGTCAAGCTGTACCTTAGAACCATTTAAAATATTCTAAAAATGAATCATCTGAGTCCATCAGATCACAAAACACAAGCCTACCCTGAGGAGCCTGAGCTGCAGTTGTGCAGAGCTGATATTTACACAAAGTGATCCTCTTTTGGGTGGAATGAATCTTGCCAAATGCTTGCAAGCGCACATCAAAATTCAGCAGTCTGTTCATTCCCTGAGATGCTGCTTGAAGAAGGTCTGATTTCTGGAGGGTAGTCAAAAAGAAGCAGGAATAATAGAGATGTGCTCCTTAGACAGTTGAACTAT
The DNA here is from genome assembly GCA_017639245.1 of Myiopsitta monachus. NCBI lineage: Eukaryota > Metazoa > Chordata > Aves > Psittaciformes > Psittacidae > Myiopsitta > Myiopsitta monachus. Next base: position 8,125,562 of record CM029928.1, read on the forward strand.
CTCCACTATTCATCTTCATTCCACCCATGTATATGGCAATAGGCTGGGTTGACTTTGGGTATATGCACAGAAGAAGTGGCTGGGAAGTGTACTGGTATAGTGAGCCTGCACCTATGCTGTAAACTGGAAGGTCCCGTGATTCCCTTTTATATTAAGAACAGTTCCTGACATGTACTTATGTTACAGAAACAAGGAGTTTCTGTTCACCAGCAATGATGCTGGAGACAGGAGGTGAGTAAAGGAAAGATGGGAGAAACATTCTTTTGTCTTATCTCACTCCATGTGATTTGGGATTCTACCCAGAGGAGCCCACTGGAAAACCTGATGCCAAATCAGCTGTTTGCTTTTATCATTGTGGTGTCCAATCATGTCCAAACCTTCACCTTTTTCAGGCATCGCTTAAGGGTTATTGATCCGTAACCTTCCTTCATGCACAGTTCTCCCATGAATTCTGGCTTCAAAAAAATTGGACAAGATGAATTTGCTTCTTCAATCTACCAAAACTACTTACAGGAATAAGCCAGAGGTAAACAAATCCTGAGTCACTGGCAACAGAACGATGTTTACAGCTGCTACCAAATCCACTGGTGTACCTTCTTTCATGTTACCTGGGGTTTGGAGTAGTTGCCAAATGCAACAGGGTACACTGGGGCTTAAAGCTTCCCTCGCCTTTATCCCCTTCCAAATTAAGCTTGGAATGATGATCAGGCAAATAACAAAAGGCAAAATTTTTTTTTTTACTGTTTTTATACTTACAAAAATGTTCCAATCCTAATTTCCTAGATTTCTATGATTAAACAACAACAATCTTTAATACTATGTAGGACCAGCAATTAAACAAGTAAAGAGTGCCTTTTCTAGCATTAACTTACATGTTTCAAGTCCCAAAGTTAGCCTATTTTCGTGCATCATAATCACTGCATTTTCAAAATCACGTGTTCTAGGCTAGTACATATTTTGTGGTCTAGTAGGAGCAACCATAAAATGCAGTTAAAATTGTCCCCACTTTAATCTTGTATCTCCTTAAACAGCGTAAGTCACTACTACTGTGATTCACTGAGGCTCATTCATGAAAGACTTTCCCCAGTATTAGCTACAAGTAATGTATAACATAGAATGCATAGTTAATTTCCAACAAGGGGTAAGAATCTGCCAGTTTTACTCATGCTGAATAAAAGCAGACTTCCATAATAGTTCTATTACAGTACCTGAAGAATGAGGTATAGGGTAAGGAAAGAAAATTTAAAGCAAACAAGAAACAAACCCTGTTTGCCACCTATGTGCTAGTCTGGGACTTTGCTGGAGCCAGTCGACTCTATCAACTGATAAGTGCGTAACTCTGACTTCCACTACCAGCTGACTGCTTTACATAATTCTGATTCCTGCCTTTACATATTTTCTTTTTTAACCTGTTCCCTTCATCTTTGCCTTTATCTTGCTTTTTCTGACTTTAAGTAATTTTTCTCTTTCTTGCTTCTCATATTTAAGGCTCCTTAAGAACCTCAAAAGTCATTTATACAATTTGTCTCATTAGCACTTCACCGACAGAATAGAAGGTGGAATGATTTTCTCAGAGCTGCTCACAATTAGTCTTTCATCTACACTTGCAAGGAGATGCATATAAACAATGATCTTGTAAATAGCAACACTTGTCTGTTCCAGCTGAAGACGTGGAACACAAGACAAAAAAACCCTTGTGTCACAACACTCTCAATACAATTAAGTACAAAATAAAGCCACTGCATCAGTTCCAAATGCCCCATCCTTTCTGCTGAAGGTAGGTTATTACTGGTAATGCCTCAAAACAGACTCATTTTCTTCAAAGTCTAGGTAAAAGATTCTGGGCAGAGATGGCTGCTTCTCCATTCTTAGACCTGTTTTTGTTCTCTTACCACTTCTATGCTTGATTGATTTCAACATGTTTATTCTCTGCTTATGCTGATGTGAGAGAAGATTCATTATCTTTGGCAGCTTCTTCAAACATACAGAACTAGATTAAACCTGGCCTACTGTTAACACCTGTCTGAGGGAGGAAGTTGGCAACTGAGAAGACAGAGCCCATACAATTCTGTGCAGTGAAAAAGGCAAAGGTAAAGTGAACACAAGACAAAGATACAATCTCTTAAAATGTTTAGAAGAGAATCGCGAAATTTATTTCAAAGGAGTACTTCAAGGAGGCTTGAGGAAGTCATTGTCCCTCCACCAAGGGAAGAGTCCAAGTCTCCTTTTCTTGAAGACTTACCTGCAATCCACCTAAAGTAGATAATGTAATTCATCCCAATACTTTGACGGAGCATCCCTGCTTAATTGGAAGGGATCTTTAAAGATGTCTAGTGCCAACCCCCTGCCATGGGCAGGGACACCTTCCACTAGACCCGGTTGCTCCAAGCCCCTTCCAGTCTGGCTTTGAAGACTCCCAGGGATGGGGCAGCCACAGCTTCCCTGGGCAACACGTGGAAGCCTTACCACCCTCACAGGGAAGAATTTCTTTCTTCTATCCAATCTAAATCTTTCTTCTTCCAGTTAAGATGCTGTCCCTTGCCCTGTCACTACAGGCCCTGGTGAAAACTCTCTCACCATCTTCTTGTAAGTCCCCATCAAATACTGAAAGGCTGCTCTAAGGTCTCCCCTGAGTCTCCTCCAGGCTGAATCACCCCGACTCTCAGTCTTTCTTCACAGGATTGGTGTTTGAGCCCTCAGACCATTTTTGCAGCTCTCCTGGACCCACTCCAACAGGTCCATGTCTTTCTTCTGCTGAGGGCTCCAAATCTTCTAGTCTTCATTACAGCAGTGGATAGGCTACCAGGAGGAAGGAATACAGGGGGAATGAGAGATTGTTTTAGAGTATTTGAAGAAGGTGGAAGATAAAGGAAGATAAAAATTAATTTGACCTAAAATTCTTTTTTTTTTTTAACGGGTTGTTCAATTCTGGGGAGAGCCATTTAAATTTTAAGATGCTTTATCTAAGCTTCTTCATAATTTCTTCCATTCAGTACACAATCTCATCCTTTTTCCTGTCACTGGAACTGGCATCTTCAGCAATAAAAAGAAACAAAGAAAACAGTATGTTTTTTTCTTTTTCGTATTTATGAAGACATCATAAAGGGTAATTTGAGGCTCACGATAACCGACTGCATAGCAAAAAGCTCCTTTTGATGAATATAAATGAACTGACTGGATTTCCCAGCCAAACAACAGAAAATAAAATTGTGCTGTGTAAAATTACTTTTGATTGCTTGTCTGTAGACTGTAACTTCAAGTCAGTATCAACACTTCAAATTGGCTTCTATTATTAAAACTAAAAAACACTTCAATTTCAGTAAAAGCAGAGTTACTGGAGGCATCCTTGTTTGCTTGTTCTTTAATAATTCATACTGTTCATCCATTTGATAAAAAACATAGGTTTGTCTGTGGTCCTACATTTGACCATTCAGAGCATCTCTCTTGCCATCTGATAGTAACATGGGAACATCCAAGCTGTGAGCACTAAACTGGCAGATAGCAGTGGAGTAGCAAGATGAAAGTTGAAAGCACCCTAGTGGTTCAGCCTATTGTGTTAGGCTCCCAGACTGGCTACCTTTGATTCTTAGCTAATTCTATGAATGATTTAGCTAACATGAACATCATCTCCCTGGGGAACCAGGAGGAGAATAAAAAGGGAGAGGGGAAACAGAGGGGAAACAGTAGTAAGAAATTGATAGAACCTTGGGAATAAGGGGAAACAATAAGAAAGCTTCATGTAAAGTGTAAAATTAGGCATGGATTGTCTGGACATAATGGCAACAAAAGCAACATAAGCGTTAAGCACGCAGGTGGGTACTTCCAATGTCAGTGTTGAAGTTGCTTCAGAAAACCCTTACTTTTTGCTGAGCTGAGGTGAAAAGCACCTCAGAACATAGTCATTTGTAAAGAACTCTCAGAGAAATACCCAAGATGCACAGCATTACTGTTTCAGTTTTCCCATTCACACTTTGACACTAGGCATTGTATGAGTTTGTTTTAAATTTCATATCTATATGCTTATTACCTTCTAATATGTAGTTGAGACATCTGGGGCAAGACAGTTATAATTATGTCTTTCTACACTATCTACCACCAGAAAGCCTCAGAAAATGAAGGTGTGTCTCAAAACACACTTCCCTCTTGCAAACATCTTTCTACTTCATCTCAAAATACTGAAGCTTTATCAGTCTCAAAGTCCATTAAAGTCACCAAGTGTGCTAAAGTCTCAAAATCTTTGAAACATTATCTATTGGGCCCACAAGAAGAAAATGTTCATGACTACCAGAGATACACAAAGCTTTAGACTTTGCATGCTATTGCCCAATATCCCTATTTCAGACTGAATTATGGCATTTATATTTAGCACTGGATGCATAAAGGATGTTACTACAACCTCAGAATACTACTGCTGAATTAGCTCAAGCAGCTCCTTGGGCATGGCCTTTAGCTGCTCACCAATATTCTCCACACCATTACATTTTACATTGTATTACAGTAAACCATCACCACAAAACCTCCAGAGCAATGTTATTTGCTGAACTAGAAAATTGAGATAACCACTTGTATTGCACGTTCTGACTGAGCTCATCACTTCTGTAATGCCCAGTGACAATGAGTCTCAGACAGAGTCTGGCAGTAACCTGTGCAGAGTTGCCATAGACACCCTGCGTATTTAAAACGAATACTTCAATGACACACTGACCAAAAATGACATTGATATAATCAGTCTTTATATAACCTTATAAAGGCTGCATCAAAAACCTCAACTTGTAAAACAAATAATGAAGAGAAAATTGTTTGTAAATATCTTCATTGTTGTGAACAACAGCATAAGATATCAGTATTATTCCCGAGTATGTACAGAAATGAACAAGTCAAATTCCTGCCCTGCTTTTACCTACCTCAGGGCACTGGGTAGTTGAGGTAGCCAAAATGAAAAGTTAATTATGTTTCCTTCTCTGCAGACAGGTGAGAGCCTTCAAATATATTTTATGTTGGTATGAATAGAGCAGTGGTTGTTACCTGCCACACAGAAAGTTTCATTTTGGACAAGTGAAGCTATTGGGGCTTTAAGCCAGCCAGGTTAGAGCATTAGATCATTACCTCTGGGGTCAAGGGAAGAAAAGATAAAGGCAAGAGGTGTCTTAGGGAATCTGTGCACCAAGAAATGAGGTGTGAAGCAGCGCTTCTCCATCTAGCTCTAGTTAGTTCAGTCTGGCTTACCTTATCCTGCTCTCAGCATCCAAGGCAGCCCACTTAGCAATAGCTGCATTAAGTTTACTAGACTGTTACACACTACAACCAACTTCTACAGTCCCAAATTTCCACCAGAAACAAACAGCATGTTTGTCACCAAGTTGAAAGGCAGCAGTAACTGGTCTCACGACATTTGCATTCAAGAGCATCTTTCTGATCCTCTTGCTAATGCAAACAAAGGTCTGTTGCTCTTCAAAGAACACCTAGCTTATTCACTCTACATTCACTGAAATTACCGCTTCCTTCTCTTTTGCAACAAAAAAGCTGAGGTGTAACTATCATACAAATTTGCAGTTTTACTGCTGAGACAAAAGCTGTTACTTTTATCTCAGTTCAAATGGAGATTTGTGAGAAAGCTAACAGAATAGCACCAGAAAGGATGAAAAAGGCATATCATACACATGTAACTCAGCTATGCAGCACCTATTTTTCCAAACTTAAAAATTTACATTTAAAAATCCACAACATTCCAAAAAGCTGAGACTGTAAAAGCCTGTCATGATTATCATCAGAAGACTTCAGAAAAACAACACCAAACCAAAAAAAAAAAAAAAAAAGTGCATTAAATTGTTGACAGTCACAGGGTCTGCTGCTGAAAAAGAAAAAATCCACAAAGGAATAGTGGCATCTGGACCATCAACTCTAGCTGAAGCTGAATGACCCTGTGAAATGCCTACTGGTATAACATTCTATGAGTAGAAAATAGTTTAAATTTTCATCTTCATCTGTATTTTGTGACACAAGTAGCATCACTTCAGTGATAAACTGTGTGGATAAAGTGTACATCATGCACAAGGACACGTATGGAGCGCAGCTGCTACGCTCAGTGCTTGCTCAGGCACTCTATGAAAGTCTTCATTTGAAAGATGTGAAGGTGAAAGACTTTCTTACTTCCCTCTCCTAGCTCCACCACAATCTTTTGACAGGCAAAGTAGCAGGAATTGCATACTCCTTTATGACCAATAAGGTTTCACATTTTAAATGTCAGATGATTACATCATTTTGAATGATTCAGGCATATGGAACCAGCTGATGCAGACAAGAGGGAAAGCTGGCTGAACCTACCACTGTCTGGAAACGCTAGCAAGGCACCTAGGCTTCATGTATAGACTTTTCCCTTCCCAAATGAAGGTGCCTCACTAAACCTTAAGGTTTATGTAGGCGATATTTCCATTCACCACTTGAAAATCAAATTGTATAACAAGAACTGAATACTGTGTTCGCATTTGCCAACTTCGGTTTAGTGCATGTGGGTATGTGGTTCTGCTCTCCCAACCCCACCCCAACCCACATTTTCTAATTTAAGAGGCTTTGCAAAAGTTCTTAAGGAAATTAAAATTAATACTGTTGATGATTAGAACACATTTAGTCTGTCATGAAGTTTTCAGTAGCACAGTTGCATGCCTATATACAATACTGGAATGATTTACATTTACCATAGCTTCACATCAAGTTGCAGGTGTTCACAGTAACAGCTGCTGCCTGAAAAAAATGAGATACCCTTTAGAAATAAAATATATGAGATTTTGATGGTGTGATGTCCCCAGTACTTCTGAAGATAACAACTTCAAGCAAGTAGTTGCTTTCTAGCAACTTTCTACATAGTTGTTCTTCGCATATTTTTGATAGAAACTCTGATTTAGCACTCTGGCTAAAATTATCCATGGATGAATCAGCTTGTCATTATTTACAAAGCTCTTTTCAAAGCACCATCCAATTACACAAAAGACAACAAGAGGATGAGTCCAAGAAATCCTATTTTTTAAAAGAATATTGACTTCTTCCTCATTCTCAAGGTGAATTTTGTGCGCTGTGCACAGAAGCCCAATTAATAGGGCAACAACACACACACATTTCTGCCTGTTTGCCTGGGGCTGGAAACGTATAAAACCACCCCTGACAGGGGCTACACTTTTCCGTCAGTTCTAACCCACAACAACCATAAAGGTTTCCTGCTGACACTTGAGGGCTTAACGCACAGCTGCTGATATTTCAACACGTTCCATGTCAGCACCAGTTATGCCTTCTCACTTTGTCATACTTCTGTCCGTATTGGGCACAAAGCATTGCTTGGAAATTCTAATGCAGATAGCACTTACGGATCAGGCTGGAGCTGCTCCATGCACAACACTCCCAGAATAAAGAGAAGCCACACCATCTAACTGGATACACTTCTGCTTTTTCAACCACCAACCTGAATTACATTACATCCATGCCTACCAAAACTTACTGCAGCATGTACCAAAAATCTCAATACCACTGACTTCTAAACAACAGCAAACATATTAACCTACTTTTGTCTTAAGTCTCTCTGAAATAGTAGTGCTAGAAAATAAATAATCTGGCAACAGGCTCTTGGTAAAAGGATAACAGCTGGAATGCAGCCCAAGAAACATCTCTGGCTACATCCTGTACTGCTATTTGCATTCACTCAGAATTCAGAATGTGAAATACAGTAGCCCAAGCCAAAGCAGAATTACTACCATATGGGACTGCTATGATGAACCACACTGGAGATTATGCTAAAACCTGTGAAAACCCAGGACAGTTGGTTAGAGTTCGCACATATTTAAAGGTGTTTCTAAAATACCATTTGCATTCACACATCACAGCAAAGAAATTAATATTCAACATAACACTCACTAACACGATGCCACAGCAAATCCATTCCACGTTACAGACAACAGCAGAACGATGTAAAGAAAATATCAACAGATAGTACAGATCTGTGATAACTAAAAAGTTTGTGGTGGCTTCTCCATTTTCAAAGGGAACATTTTGATGCAAAAGAACTCACTGCTCATTTGCTTTCATTCATTTGCTTTGCTTGTACCACATACAGAATAAGAGACCATCTCTGAAGACATCCAAACCAGTAGCATTTGCTAGTTTAATCAATAAATGTTTACAGAAGCAGTAAAGAGAAACAAATTAAATACCTTATTAATCATCAGCTGTCTGCAGTGATTCTTCCTGCATTTGCAGAAGCGTTAAAGGCACATTGTTCTGCGCCAGTTATCCAGCTATTCACTACACCAATTCCACCATTCAGGTTGAATATTTTCAATTAATATTTCTCTTCCTACAACATAGACTTTGCTGAGACAGCACGGGATAAAGAGAGACTCTTCCCTATTCTTTTGGAGCCAAAACTGTATCTAAATTACCAGCATTTGGGCAACAAAAGCAACAAATTGCACCTCTGATACTTATAGTAATTGAGAATGATCAAATTGATCAAAGATACTCCCATCTGTACATTCTGAATTAAGGAAGAACATATGAAGGGCACACAATTACTTCAGAATGTTAATTTTTTCACATTCTAATTTCTTTTCTTTTTAATCTACTCTTCTTCAAGAGCTTAAATAATCTGATTTTCGGTTTTCTACAAACAGAAAAAGAAGAACAGGAAATTCTTTCCTGAAGGTAGTAAGTACTACTCTAAGTCAAGGGAATCTTCCACATAGTACACGCTCTTTTACAGATTAGTATCTCCAGGTCCTCAGGCTCAACCTGATAGGATCTGCCTGTTATTTGACAAGATACTCACTTCAAACCTGAAACCATCGGACACTGAGAGTATTCTATCCTGTAAACTCAGGATCTACAGGATACCATACTTGCCAGTTACATTTTATATCAATGAGCTAGCAGACAAAAAACAAATAAACTTCGTTACACTGACTGGGAGCTGTTTGATGAAAGTAATCTGGTACAGACTGACACTTCCACACAGACCCTCTTGTGATATACCAAAGACTGTTTACTTTGGACAAAACCCACCCAATTTCAGGACAACTTCTTACTAAATATCTCTATAAGAGTCCCTTCATGAACTGACCAATACATTAGGCATAAAGTAATACTACATTTGAGAAGCTCTGACAAGCCATTTTTACTTGGGCTATTATAAGGCACTCAGTTTTCACTGAGCCAGAGCTGAGAATGCCCAGTGGAATCCCTCGAAACACAGTGCAGGTTTTCTTCTTAAAAACCTTAAGTAGTGGCATTTTCCTCAGTGTCTATCAAATGAGATCTTGGAAGACTGGCTGGGTGATGCTCAGTGGCAGCAGAAGGCTAGTATTTTAAACAAACTTCAGCTGCCAAATTTCAAGGCAGAGCAATGGGGAGGCATTTCTATTGCTTCAGGAGCTCTTTTGCAAGGATGTAAACCAGGAGGGTTGAGCAGTTCTCCAACTCCCCAGCCAGCTGCCTCCATCCCACAGCCCCTGCCACAGCATGCTCCCTGTGCCCTCCTATCACAAGGACACTGTATGTGACACGTCCCTAGTCATCCTCCCCACCAGCTAAATCCCTTGTACTCTCCTCTGTCCTTTCTCTAACATGTCCTTCCTGTAACAGTGAAAAATGGGAAGAAACCCTTGCCCTCTGGCTTACCATTGCACTGCATTGGTGTATATAAGATCCATGCTATTAGATAACATCAATTTAACTTGGAAATAATATTGCAAATCCCCCCAAAAAAATTCTTTCCCTTTTACAGTGATTTTTAGATAGAAAGCACCATCACAAAGAGCACAGCAGCACATTACAGTTAGTATAGCTAGTTACACCTCAAATTCAGGAAACAAGGTAAAAAACCCTTTACAATAAAACTTGCAAAGCCAGTTTGCAAGTAGTAGTTGTAACTGCTGCTGAAAGGAGGAGCCATCTATCACTGCTTATTTAGGTTTTAGCACATTTCTTCAGAATACTGTCATACAAACACAGCATTAAAGTTAACAACCCTTGTGTCTATATCTTTAGCTTTCCCTCATTATCCTTAATACCTCTTGATAAATACCAGTTTCATAAAACTACACATGCTTTTGTACAAGGATGCTTTGTTTACAGCCAAGCCTTGATGAAACTGTGTAGGGAAAAGAGAAATAAAGAACCTTAATGGCATACTGTGTTCTTTGTCACAGATAATGTTTCTGAACATCTGCTGGATATCCCTGGAAAAGTGTTTCACAGAGATGCAGAACTGTAAAGGTCAGCAAATCACCTCCTGCAGACCTTCAGGCCTTTTTTATTCCTTGAGAAAATTGCAGTGGTCATCTTTGTAACAGCATTCAAAGCAGTCTTTCTGCATCACCATTCACAGCACTGTCAGAAATCAAGCATAAACAGCAAAAACATCTACTACTAGACTGTCCAAACCCCACAGATAATCATTGATAGCAGTAGGGAGATTTTATGAGGTTTCCTAATACTTGGTGTGTGCTGTTAGGGCTTCCTGACAAAGAAGTGGTCTTAAGCCTATTAAAATAAAAAGATGACAAAGTACATAAAGTAGAATTAGGCTATGTAAGTAACCGAGCTTCCAACTTCCTCTTCTATTTCAACCCGGCAGTATTTCTTAAAGAAGGGACCCAGAAGTATGCCAATACATTGATAGATTTCTTACCTGTCTATACTACATCCTATCAGAAGGGAAATGCTACAGGAGGCAGCAATACTCTTGAACTACATAGAAGACATTTTCTCAGAGGATACCTCTCTGCCATTCAAACCTTGCTAAACTTTGCTATGAAAGCACTAATCTGACCCTTTATAGCATTAATCATCATCATCATTATTATTATTAAACTTGTCTTCATTTTGTGAACAGGAAAAGGAGAAGAAAAATGTTTGAGAAGAAAGCAGGCAAATATACTTTATTACAGAGAAGTACTGAATGAATATATTTTTACTGATTTGTTCTTGTACCTGCCTCTCTGTTCTGTGAGGAAGAAAGGATGACGAAGTGAGTTAGGGGAAAATATTTCCAAAATATCTATCAAGCCACAAATTTGTGTTGTGGTTTTACACATTTCTCTACTGTTTGACACAAGAGAAGGGTTTTTTAAACACCCAGTATGGTTTCAAATGTAACATGTCTTCCTACATAACTTGGGTTTTGAAGACTTTCAATGTACAGGGTTTCCTGATGGCAGGAATATTTATCGTCCCTGCTTTACAAGGAGGAAAACACGGGCACTGGAGATGTAAATGTTTGCATTTTCAGATTTTACAGCAGGAGACTAGTGCAGATGGGAATACAAGCTGAGGAAACTCCAGTGCAGACTAATTCCTCGTAACTATGAGAGTAGTAAATCTGTGCTTCTCTATCTGCTCTCATTGTGCAGCTACAGTGGTTTTGTGCTCATTAAGATTTTAGAAGGGGTTACAGGATTATTTATCATGTAATCAAATGTCTACTTTTAAACTGTGAAAATGAAGCTCAAATCTGTCAAAGCGCAGGGTACAAGGACAGAAAAGAGGAATAACTCTTAACCTGTTCTTTTCCTTTGGAAAGCTTAAAGGCCATTTCCCTAAGGATGTGTTCTTTGCTATACATTCAGATGTCAAACTGCAGGGATTTTAACACTTGTTTTTGAAGTGAAGTATCTTAGTAGGCAAAAGAATAAAAAAGAAAGCAAGATGACTTCAAGTATCATTCAAAATCTTGATTATACCCTAAAACTAAAGGATATGCATTCCACTACTTTTCAAATGTAAGTAGCTCAAATAATGATGGAAAAATGAAGTGATTTAATAACAATTTAAGAAAATACAAAAAGTGATTTTTTTTTTTAATTGTAAAATATGCTCATTCTGTAGGTGGCTGACACAATGGCAGAGAAATGAACATGAATTAGCAACAATTAGGTAAATGCCAGGAGATTGAGTTGTGAGTACTTTGAAATCATTCTGGAACTGTAAAATGCAGTAGTACAGGGCTTGGGTGGATGCAAAACCATCTCTCTGGCTGAGCTCTCTGCTGAGAACAATCATTTAATGAAAGCTAAGAAAACCCCAGCAACTATGAAATACATTTAAAAATCATTAAGTAGACTGTCACATAGAAATCTATAAACTTTACTTACATTCATCTATGTATGTGCTTAGGCAAATCAGATGCTACAAGTAAGCAACATCCTAACACATGCAACGTGTCCATTGGCATATTGAGGGGTCTCTCCATTGACATGTTACTCCAGACAAAAAATATCACAGTGAAGTAAATGCTTTACAAAATAATAGATTTAAACACTCGTAGGAAAGAATGAGACAAGGAGCTGAAGGATCCAACTATGCTGTGCTTTTACACCATAGTTTAGTACTCAGTACATTAACGCTCCTCCAGAATTTGAGAAACGGCAGTTCGATTGCCTCCTGAATTGATCTACAGCTACCCCAAGATGGCACATCGACTATCAGCCAAAATATATTCTGGATTACATGATGCGCTAACTGACAAAGAGAACTTTTCAGCTTTCATCTTAGATGAATGTTCACAGGAACAGATGGGTAGTGCATGGTCTGACTGCTGCATGGAATGGATGTTGGGAACATCAGGGAAGCCTGCTGGGCTACTGCTCTGCCCTTCAGGCTAGACTGTCACTCATGCCCTCTCTCCTGTCTGTCTAGCAGGCTATGCAAGGATTTTGTTCAAGACAGAAGGGCTTCCCAGCATTAGAAATCAAAAGAGGTTCATCTCCGACCACTAAAGGCTCGGTAGCTTGGAAACTTGCAAGTAACAAGTAGGCTTGAGCCAAGGTGTTAACAGACTGCGGCAGTGAACCCATCTCTTCTGCTTCCTGAAAGAGTGCATGAAAAACTGAGATTTAAAAGGAAATGAACTTCGCTCACATCCTTGTCACATCTGTGCTGCTTTCTTCCTTTCCAAGGGAAGGTGAACACAACATACTTAATTCCCTGGCAACCGATTTCAGATTATGCCTTTTTTTTCCCCCCTCTTTTATTTTAATTGCCAGTTAGTCAAGACAGCTCCAGAATCAGGCAGAATTACATTGTGATAAGCCACTGTACATGTTCATTAGTAACAGGGAAAACACAACAAAATGGCTGCAGTAACATATCCTAGGATTACGTCTAAAAAGTGGAGAGGAACAGGGGAAACTACCCTGTGAGTGTATACTATGAGTAGGAGTTTGAGGATTGTTATCATTTGGTCCAACATACAATCACAGTAGGCTGTTTCCTCAGACAGCCCAATAGTCTTCCCCCTCCCCCCAACATTTTCCTTCCCCCCAAACCAATTTTGATATTAAAAACAACATTCTCCCTGTCAAAAATGGTCTCTGGTTCCCTTCATATCTACCAGAACTTAATGAAAATACTTGGACTCAACCATATCACAGAAAAATAATTTTATTTTTACTTCAGATTATTCAGCAGCCAGAAATCAAAAATCTTTTTCCAGTGAATAATCTAGAAATGAGAAAACCAGCAAACACAAGGTCTTGATTTTTCTAGATTCTAAATGTCTTAACAACTCACTTTGTCTGTTTTGGATTAATTCTTCAAAGCCTGTTTTTAATCATAAGCGTACATTTCTCTGTAGGGATGAACCTACTGAACACTGATAGTTGTAAACTGTTGGTCTGGGTGCATCAAACACTGTTGCAGATATGCTCAAAGACTACATCCCAAAACACTCCATATTTCACCATCATTACAGAGCAGGATTTTCTAGATGTTTTCTAGAACTCAAAAGCAGATATTACAAGTTTAAGGAGCTGTTCTCAAGAAGAGGCTGGAACAGATTGTAGGGCCCCAGATAGGAAAAACATGTGAAAAATAAATTAATTGGCTGCAGGAGCAGAGAAAGTATTTCAGGTTTGGCTTCCTCCCCTAAATTCTGAAGGAAGTAACTGTAGGAACTGCCATATATAAAGCCCTGGAAGAGAGCCTGAGACATGCAATTCTCTGCAGCAACTGAGAACCAACAGTACCACAACCATCAAAGTTGTATGATTACGTTAAGGAGTATACTAAAGTGCCAAATTACCCTTACAAGTAGAAAGAGCTTCCTATGTCTAACTTAGAGTTCCTTTACTGCCACTTACTATTATAACTTCTCTTATACCTACTTAACACAGGAATTCCCAGCTCATTTTACCAGGTCTTCCTATGAAAACTTTCTTTTTTTTCCTCTAGCTCAAAAAGCCCATTTTTTCCATTTTTCTCAGCCACTAACTTTGTATGTTCCATACTTTGGCTCTAGCCTGTTTCTGAGCGAGTGTATGGGAAAGTGGCCGGGTTGGAAACAGCGATGTGAAAGCACAGAAACACTCATGCATGGTTCTAGCTTATTCTAACATAAGCAAGAATATTTAGTTTATGATATTCTTGAAAGTAAACAGCTGGAAGTATAGGCTGCCCCTTTCCAGGCAGCAACATAAAATTCCCATTAAATGTTAAATTGAATGACACCCCTCAAGCAAAAATAGGCACATTTTCTCTCCAGTATATAGGAAAAAAAGAAAAACCCAAAAGGGAACAATCAGGTTCTTCACAATTAAAAGCATACAGAATACTGAAAAAGCACAACAGGATTTTCAATATACCTCTGTGTCTTCTAAGATATATAGACTGAAATGCTTTCAATATTTCTTTTCATTTATGAAATGAAATATAGCAATCATGAAAAATTTATATCCACTGCATTAGGTATTCAGATGCTTAATTGGAACATAGAAATAGAATGATAAAAGGTAATGAACATGTATTATCTGATTGAGCAAAGTTTGTTTTGTAGAACACACTGTTCTACAAGTGCAAATTCAAATTGGAAATACAGATAAAAAAATGAAAACTACAAATAATTCACTGAAGTAATTTAATAATCCATGCTATGCATACAGAAAATCTATTTCTGAGAGGTAACTGTAATGTTATAATAGATTGGCTGCTTAAAATCAATACCTGACTAGAAAGTGTGCTTGTAGAAAACACAAAATTACCTGTACCAAAATGACAGTGGCAGTTTGACACAGCTTGTGATACAAACAATTTATATACAGTTTGTGAATTATTATCTTTTTTCACAACATCACTGTTGTCTTATCGACTGCATTAAAGTAAGTCAGTTTGGGAGGGGTTCTCCATCCTATACTATCTATCACAACATACTGGCAGGACTTTAGTTGTGAGTCTTCCCCAGACCTTTGAAACTGATGCAGGTGAGCAGCAGTCCAATTGGAAATGGTTTATAAGAGACACATGGTATTTGCCAGCTATCTGCAAACTGCAGGGCATGTGGCTTCTTTAGCACACTTCACACATTCTCAGGATGCCCACAGTGGTCAGTTATGGGCCACCCAAGGGGTGGCTGCAATTCACACGTGTCCTACAGGCTGCTTGCCCTCACACTGCGTCTGCACAGACCTGCTGGTGCAC
Source organism: Myiopsitta monachus (assembly GCA_017639245.1). Lineage (NCBI taxonomy): Eukaryota > Metazoa > Chordata > Aves > Psittaciformes > Psittacidae > Myiopsitta > Myiopsitta monachus. Next base: position 8,141,015 of record CM029928.1, read on the forward strand.
ACTGATGATTTCCCCCTGCTCATCGCTTGGGTTTTCTACTGACAAGACCAGAGTCATCAAGGACTCTGCAAAGGCCATCTCCCCCTGCAGCACTAATATAGAATCACAGAATAGTTAGGGTTGGAAAGGACCTTAAGATCATCAAGTTACAACTCCCCTGCCATGGGCAGGGACGCCTCAAACTAAACCATGTCACCCAAGGCTCTGTCCAACCTGGCCTTGAACACCACCAGGAATGGAGCATTCACACCTTCCCTGAGCAACCCATTCCAGTGCCTCATCACCCCCACAGTAAAGAACTTCCTCCTTTTAAGCTAATCTAAACTTCCCCTGTTTAAGTTTTAACCTGTTACTCTTTGTCCTATCACTACAGCTCCTAACGAAAAGCTCCTCCCCAGCATCCTTCTAGGCCCCCCTTCAGATACTGTAAAGACACTTCTCTTTGCCATCCTCAATCTGAAGAGGACATCTGAGAAACAATCACAGCACTACACTATGGCACTGCATTACAATGGTAGGAGACAATAATCTTTCGATTTCCTGCTGATGCTTTAACTCCTAATACCATGCTAGTGCTGAAACACTTGTCTAGGATTATGGAATTTATCCCACCAGTGAAAACACAGCTGAAATTAATTAGGTTTTTTCCCTCCTTCCCTCTAACTTAGTGAGAAACCCCCTGAGGGAAAAAAAAAAATAAAAACCAAAGTTCATTTCTTGATGCATGCACTTATTTATTACCTTCAAAATACAGAATATTTTAGAAACCTCAATTCCTAGCACGTATATGTAGGTGGCTGTCATCCATGTTGTGTCCTTTTTCTACAGGGGATGTCCCTGTCAGGTGACAACTGCCCAGCTTTATTTGCTTCAGCTCACCCAGAGCCAGGGAAATCAAGTCCCACACTCCCACACAGTCCTGCATAGAGAAGATATGCAGACCACCTGCATTAACAAGGATTAGAAAATGACTTTTCCCCTTCAAAGCACTAAATTGGGTGAGGCTGGAACAGAATTCACCCCTTTCTTACCACATCACTGAGAGAGTGGTAGATCAAAGAGCTGTTTCTGAAACCTGCTGCAGCTAGCACAAGAGGCTGACATATCACATCTTGTAGCATATTTCACAGACATACACCTGAATAGCAGTAGCAGTCAGAAGAAAAATTCATCAAAATGAACTGGTAAAACCTGAGTGTCAGGAAAGGGCATAGAGAGTTTGCATCTGTGCAGACAAAGCCTCTCTACTCCAGCTAGATCAGATAAAGGCAGGAGCCAGGTGCTCATAAACTGGAGACACACGCCTGCCCTACATAACCTTTTTGCACAGGTTATAAATAGAAGCTGTGCTTTTTTAATTCCATATTTTTGTTTACTTTTAGACAGAATCAATACACTGGACTCAAAATTACAAAATTATTTTTACTCCTCCCTCTCTTTTTTTCCTCCCTCTACATCTACTATTCTGCTTTTCCTCTATGCCATTTTCATTCTTTTATAAGCTTTTTTCCTGGTATCTTCATCAGGTTATTTAAAAAAAAAAAAAAAAAAAAAAGTCCCTGGTTACTAAATACATTAACTAGGCCCTAATGAAACACACTCATGCCAGTCTGTCTCCTATCTGTGTGTCTGATTCTGTAAACCTTTTCTCATCTAAGAAGTCTTCTGAAATAAACTTGATCCAGTAAAGAACTTCAGTGCATGAAGTCAATAGAGCCCATTCATTGCTTAAAGTCAGCCATAAGCCTTAAGTGCTCCTACTGTGGGGGCCCAAGAAAGAAAGGACTATTCATGACAGTAAGTGCCTTTTAAATTGGCCTTACACAGAAAAGCCTATTAGTGTTACATTTACAGAGTGACTGTTCCTATGGAGACTAAGGAGTGAAGTCAGCATCCACTTAAATTCACTTATCCAAGCTATATATAAGGGAGCTGCAGATGGCTGGGTCTGTCTGCAGTCCTGAGTGCTTGCAAAGCAGACAAGAATAAGAAAGGATGAAACTTTAGAACTTTTATGGGTATTCTCACAATGCTTAAGGATTAATAAAAGGCAGTAAAGTAAACCAAAACCAATTCCCAGGACTCATATGTGACATCTACTGCTATAGAATAACCAGGGTATTTTAATAGTGGTCATGAAATGCATACACAATACTTTGTATAGTGGCAAGTTAAGTTTCAACAGCAGATTACTTCTTCCTACTGGCTGCACTTTCCCCACTGCATTTGGACGAGGCTGCTATCAAACAAAACCTCCAATTTCTAATTGCATTACAATAAACAAGGGGGAAGATCTCAGCTCTTGTAGCTTTCTTTCATCTAGCAGCATTCTTAGATTGCACAGATAAATCACAATTGAAAACCCTTAGCTCCAAGTAAACTCACTTCCCCTACCTTTTAATGAAATAAATAATCAGAAATACTGCAGTTCTTCTCAGAACGTAAAGTGAGTAACATCTGTTCTCCAAACATGATACAGAAAAATACATTGAACTATTAAATCTTTGAGCTTCCAAATACAGCATTAACAGGTAACCCCTCTGTAACTGCAAGTTTCTGCTCTTCAGCATAAGAGAATAAAAATGACTGCATGATCCTATTTTCTAAGGAGTCCTCCAGGCTAAAATTATAGATGTTTTTAGGGCCTGAAAGGCAAGTAACTGGGGTCTCTTGCTGCGTATTGATCAAGAAATAAATGGGATCATTAACTTGTTAGCAAAGTATCATGAGTAAAAGCAGCCTCATGGAATTTCAGGAAATCAATTTCATGTTAAAACTAATTTCGTTCCTCACCATTTCATGGAGAGCAAGATATCAAGGTCCAGGTCAAATGGTCTGAGGACATGATGAGGAATTATGAACTTCAGCGCTCGAAGTCAATGTTGATACTGTCCCAGGCTACAGCCATAAACCAGAATATTAATGTCTGTAAACATGGAAGATGAAACAGCTCCAGCTCTTCACGGCTGCTCTATGAGAGCTGAAGGATTCTAACACAACCACTGTGCTAGATGGTTGGAGTTTTGCTGTTGACTTAAATAGGAGCAGAACTGAGAACCTGCAACTGCAGAACACTTTGAATGTGAAGACTTCCAGTATCTTCCATAATTATTGCTATCAAGAGACATAAGGCAGCATTAATTGCTACAGCTTTATGCTCAAACACAGAAAACCTAGATCTTCACTTTGTTTAAATACTGGCTTAAAAAAAAAAAAACCCCAAGAAAACCCCAACAAACCACAACTTACTCCATTTAGGCTCTAAACATGGCTCCTCTGGCATACTGGGTCTAAGAGGGAGCTAAAGAGCATCTTGACATCAGAGGGCTGGTAAATAGCCTATTTGCCAGGTCCTTCCAAAGCCCTGGGACCGTGCTAGCAAGAAAAGAGTTGCAGCAGCCTCTAGAGCCCCAGGGATCTGGGAACAAACCACAGGTACTACACAGGAAGTGCTACTGTAATGCTCTGAATTACTGGAACTATTTCAAGCCTGGTTCAAAACTGCAATCTAAAAGAAGATTTAAACTGCATACTCCATCCACTTCTGGTTCCCTCAGTGTTTTGCAATATATCAATTTTATCAGCTTCAGATACACACCCTTCCTTGGAATCACAGGCTTTGCTTTGATCTACTGGAAGCCTCGGAAAAATCTGACAAAACTGAATTAAATAAGGAAGTACTTCTTCTTTATTTATTCTTAAAAGAATAAGGTCAATAAATTTAATTAAAGCAAGGCTTAAAAAGTAGGAGTCATCCTAGTTAATTATTAGCTAATCTGAAAAGTTTTCTAAACGTACCCACTATTAGTTAAACCTTGTATTTCAGAGGTATTGAAGAGCAATTTGACTTCCATTTCTATTGTTGCTTTTGCAAGAAGTCATGAATTGGTCCTTTGTACTGTACAATATCTAAGTAGTGCAGGCACCCTCAGGTGATGGAATCAAGAGGATTCCTCAAGTGCTTTTTCAGTCGCAACCTGAGACAGTGTAACATGAATGTATTCATTCCACATGGCAAAATTTCATTCCCAAAGGGGAGGGGGGAAAAACAAAAATCACATCCAGTATTACTGACCAATAAAGTCAGCTTTTTAGTAAAAGCTACCATACCATCTATTAAACTTTAGACCAAGTCTTAACAGCAGATTTAAAACCACTGGTGGGGGCAATTCCTACACACATTGAATAAAAGTAGATTTAAGCAATCTGAAACTATAATTCCCGATAGAAAAAAAAAAAAACCAACTTTTAGTCATTAGAAGAAATGTTTACATTTTAATGAATCTTCTCCAAGATCATTCAACTCTTCCTCTGCCTACACCAATATGCAAATTGTTTCTTCCACAAAAGAAATGGCATAGCTTTGGGACTTGAAAATGCCTAAGGCTTCGCATGAGTGCTGCTAGAAAAAGCAGTAGTGCTATCAAAAGTATGTTTTCAGCACAAAGTGCACAAAATATAAATCCGACAACCTTCTGAACTGAATTTCTCAGCTTGAAGATTGCATACATTAGACAGAATTAACTACTTACTCTTGATTAGAGCATGTGGATACTTCTCTTAGGTAAGTTCTTGCGCTCCGATGCCAGATAGCCTTATGTAGCAGCGTATCAATTATACTCTATAGAGTGGTTGTGCTGAGATTTACGCTAAGATTATCAACCATCTTCAAGACTGGTATACAGATTAACACTGTCTCTGACAGGGGAGAGATGTCATTAATGTACCATGGCTATCTCAGTGTAGTGCCATTCCCAGGGTAAGGCAGAATTGCCACTCGGCTGCCCCAGCCCACTGCCACGACAGAATTCCCCAAGCCCCATGTTACAGAAAACACCTCAAACCCAGCATAGGTTACCACAGCTATTTTGTCAGTAACATAATCATTACTAATCTTATTTACATGACTGCTGCAAAATTCCTATTTCTGGTACATTACTGTCCTTTCTTCCACTATGTCAGTTCCTTTGCTGTTATTTTCCTTTCAGTTATGTCCTTCTCTGTTCCATTCTGTTAATTTCAGTTACATTACCTTTCCTTTGTATCACTTCCCATTACTTGCCTTTGCTTTCCGCTGTTTTCTTGCACACACTACTTTTTATGTTCCTTTCCTTTCGACTACATTCCAAATCCCTTCCAGAGCTGATGCTCACAAGCACCAACACGGCGCACACATGTAGCCAGGAGTAGGCTGACGCATTCTTCATGTTAGCCTGAAAAAAACATCCTTTGCAGTCTGGGAAAGAAAAGCTGCAGAGCCACAGAAAGCAGCAGCAGGAAGACAAGAAAAGCAGCCCTGACTCCTCAAGACTGAGAACATGAAGAATGAACACTGGTATCAACCACACACACACGTATGTGCGCAGTACTGTGGGATATTTCACAAAGCATGGCACCTATCCATGACAACCACATCTTTGACTTCCAACACAGTTTAGCCACAGCGCTTCCTGGGCAGAGATGCATGAAATGTGATCTCGTACATGCCCGGTGCTGGTGTTGCATGCACGGAGAGCTGGAAAGTGGCAGCTGCTGATGGGTAGCAAGGCTGCAGCCCTTCCAAGCACACACTCCTGTGCACAAGTGAGACAGTGATGTGGGGGTGACAGGGGACCCCATGCCTAGCCACATCCGCTGCCCCTCAGCCCAGCAGCCCTCAGAGGAAGGCTTTGGGGTGCTGGCCACGAGGCAGTGCCTGTGCCCAGGAAGCCCAGGGGCTGCCCCAGCCCTTAGTGGCCATGCTCTGGGCACAGCTGCTGGGTTTCCTGATGCGTCTTCTGCCACTCGGCTCCCAAGGACAAGCCCAGGGCTGTTACTCTTCCCTCAGGCCATGGCAGAAACCAGTCCTGCAGCACAGACAGCAGTCCTGGCAGCTGCCAGGTTGTCCAGAACTATGCAGCACATACTCCTCCTCGGAAATACACCTAAATGTTTACTGTCACAGCTTTACTTTTAGCAAAGCCATGTATTTACCATAAACAAGCCCTTCACTCCAGAAAAATCACTTCAGTGGCATACATTTTTCATAGTAGAAAGAGGGATTAATATTTATTATGGTTAAAGTAGAAGGGGTTTTTTTTCCCCTGTCTCTACAGAGTTTCTCTAGGATTCAACACAAGACAAAGAACAACTGAGGATTTCTGAGATTTCAAAATGTTTGGACATCCAGCTACAAGCTGATATGCAACCCACACCAGAAGACTATTTACTGTTGTAACATGTTTAACTTCAAGTGAGAAAAAAATCACCTATGGCAGAGGCATAAGCAAAAAACAGCGTTCAAACCATCTGCATTTCTAACTCTTCTAACTTGCTTAAGCAGCTACTGATTACATTATTGAGTTATTTAATAAATATGTTATCACTTATACTATTTCACATAGGGAACCTCACACGTTTTCTGCCTTCTGTCTGTGCAGTCCTACTCCATCCCTTAGGGGCTGCTTTGTTTTGTAGAAGCTTCTATGTTTGCTTCCAGCATCATTTCCTTTTTGCGCTGCTCTCTTGAGCTCCCTTCTAGCTAATGGCAGCTGGAAAGTCCAGCCAACTTCTTGAGGATACCAATGTGCTACACAGACATCTTCAGTCATGCATCTATTACTATATCAGCATGTTATCTCCAAAAAAACATAGGTTTTAATTATCACTGGACTCACTCTTTGTTAAGTTTTGCAAGTAATCCAAATACTTCCAGCTGCATGCAAGGGAGGAAGTTTTTGAACCCATAGGAAAAAAAACAATTAATTTATTAGGCTCATGCCTTTCTTTTCCATATTTTTACAGCATCATCCCCTCCACTCTCCCCTTTTTTTAAATGTGAAAGAATTTGCCTTAATAATAAAAAAAAAAATCTGGCCACAAACTAAGATACTCTATGAAGATATTTGTATTTTGTGGCAGCTCTGTAGAGTTTGTAACCTTTCAGCTGTCTCTCAATCCATGTTAAAGAATATGGCTGTTGTCACACTCTGGTACAAAGGGGACAAGTGCCACAGTAGTTAAAGCACTGTTGCTGTCACATGATCTATAATCTGTCTATAATGTCACTTCCCTGGGCTGAAATGGATTATGAAGTAAACACACTTGAACCTCTCTTGTTGAAAGGCAGCTTTCATCTCCATTTCCACACCAAAAGCTAGTATGGTTCCAAAGAAAAGAGGGGAGAGGAAGAGCAAGGGGCACATGCAGGAACTGGCTTCCAGCCATATGGCCAGGAACAGCTGCAGCCTGAAGTCAGGGCATGGTTTCAGACCCTCCCCAGTCCTGTTTAACTTCCTTTTTGTCAATTTGGGAACAACTCAGCTGTAAAGCAGGTTTTGCTTCCAGTCTGGGCACTGGAATATCATCTGCCGCTGATGCAGAGGAGACGGTATCTCTCTTACTCCTCACTGTCACTTCACTACTAGCAGAGTACTGAAGCAGTGGCAGAGGCAGAACAGAGAGGAAGTCCAGAAGCCCAAAGTCCATGAGAAGAGGGAGACGTCAGGAGTTTTGAGACTCTTTGCAATGACGATCCTTAATTTCAGGGAAATCCTGTCCTGCTGCCAGTTACATTGAGGCCATTTTCATGCCCCAGTATGCTGCTGTGCTTTGTTATTTTAATGGATTATTTCAAACTTGTCTTGGCAATCACAGTCTAGAAATTACGGCTCTATGGGATTGAAGTCGACTGCTGGCACTCTGTCATACCGTGCATCACCACAGAGGTAAGCAACCATCACCCAGATTGTTGTTCTGCTGCACACAGCTGGTTACTTACATTGATTCTTTAACATGAAAGTATTACCAAAAATTGGCAGCTAATTCCTCTCCCTGTGTTACAGACAGAATCCCACAGTTCACCCATTCATGAAACACGGGAAGCAGCCACAGAAACATTCTTGCTACAGCATTTGTTCATTCATTTCTGTCATTTCATCTCTTACGGTACACAGAGATTTTTGTTAAAATTGGCCTATGTTCTGCATAATTCAGAATGACAGATTGGACAGTATGTTTTGAAACCATTTCAGTATCTCCTCATTGTGATTTCATGATTAAAATCCACAATTCTAGCCACAACAAAATCAGGTGAGCTTTGGAATTCTCCAAGACTGCTGGGATAAATTAGTTGCATGGCAATAGACTGGAGTTATGGAAGGAAATTCCATTAAACATGTTCTCCTAGATACTTTCATGCTTCAACACTACAATAATATATACTTGAATAATACTATAAACCCGTAACTACCTTATAATAGGCCAGTCAAGTTTCATATTATAAGGAATACTGAGTAAATCTTGATCTCATTCATGTATTATTGTTCTCTCAACCTCTCCCAAAGAAATACACTCCTCTGTCCAAGCTAGCTAGCTTATAATAGCTGGAGAACTAGACAAGGCAGAAAAATACTAAATACATTAAAATTTATATGCATGTATTATATGAAGTGTCCTCCATTTCATATATTCTTATATGTCCTCCATACACGGAGGACTTGAAAAGATGGCACCAGTTGCCAGGAGAGGTCTACTTTCCCTCTAAACTCCATCACGTCAGATAAAGAATGCTTTGCAATCATACTCAAAATTCAACTGCAGTACTTCTCTAACCCCCAGTAGAGTATTTTCAAGAGCATTCATAAGCCTACAAGTTGCACCTGACAACAAAATTGCAAAATTTGCAGCAGCTTCCTGCTGACATGCCTCCATGGTGACATGGCCAGTGGGACTGAGTGTGATCACAGCAAGTTTGCTAATGACACCAAGCTGTGTGGTTCGGTTGATACGTTGGAGGGAAGGAATGCCATCCAAAGGAACCTTGACACGCTTGTGAGGTGGGCTGATGACAACCTGATGAAGTTTAACCATGCCAAGTGCAAGGTCCTACAGCTGGGTAGGAGCAATCCCAGGCACAGCTACAGGTTGGGCGGAGACGAGATTCAGAGCAGCCCTGCAGAGAAGGACTTTTGGGGGTGTTGGTTGATGAGAAAATGAACATGAGCCCGCTGCAGTGTGCGCTCACAGCCCAGAAAGCCAACCGTATCCTGGGCTGCATCAAAAGGAGTGTGACCAGCAGGTCGAGGGAGGTGATCCTGCCCCTCTACTCTGCTCTTGTGAGACCTCACTTGGAGTATTGTGTGCAGTTCTGGTGTCCTCAGCATAAAAAGGACATGGAACTGTTGGAACAAGTCCAAAGGAGGGCCACGAGGATGATCAGGGGACTGGAGCACCTCCCATATGAAGACAGGATGAGAAAGTTTGGGCTGTTCATCCTGGAGAAGAGAAGGCTGCATGGAGACCTTAGAGCAGCCTTCCAATATCTGAAGGGGGCCTATAGGGATGCTGGGGATGGACTCTTCATGAGGGACTGTAGTGATAGGACAAGGGGTAACGGGTTCAATCTTAAACAGGGAAAGTTTAGATTGGATATGAGAAAGAAATTATTTACTGTAAGGGTGGTGAGGAACTGGAATGGGTTGCCCAGGGAAGTTGTGAATGCTCCATCATTGGCGGTGTTCAAGGCTGGGTTGGACAGAGCCTTGGGTGACACAGTTTAGTGGGAGGTGTCCCTGCCCATGGCAGGGTGCGTTGAAGTAGATGATCTTAAGGTCCTTTCCAACCCTAACTATTCTATGATTTTAAAACCATGATTAAAACAAAAACTTATTTTTCATGCATACACAGTGTAAAAATGGGGCATGTGGAAGTTCAGTGGAGAAAATAGGCTTCTGGGGAAATTATCTTCAATTCTTTTTGTTTTCTGCATTCAGGTAGGAAGGATGTTGTGCACCCAGATGATGCAATATCATCTAGTTATAGGCTATTGATGGAGAGCACAGAGGCTTCAATCCTCTTCCAAAAGCTGTCCTAGGCAGTAAAGGGTAGCCAAAGCCTGAACTAGGGCAAAGCCCTGTTGCAGTTAGAAATGGAATAAGGGCACAGGTTAAAAATAGCAGAATAAGAAGAGAAAGGAACAACCCTTCCTTAGATTGTCACTTATACACAATAAAAATAAGTGTCCTAGAATGAAGAAATGTTCTATGAGCCTGAAAAAAGTCCAGATCTGCCTTTAGGCAACACTGGACTCCTAGAATTTGCTCTATACATGGAAACAATAGGTTTGCAGTTCCAGCCATTCCCTCCCTCTCCAATTCTTCAACTAACAGTCATTTCCTAAACAGCCTCAATCAAAATACTTGGTTTCTCAGAACTAGTAAAATATTCAGGCTCTCTAAAGAAATTTTTATTAAAGTTTTGTTGAGCCTCACAGGAGCAGAGACCATTAACTTGGATGAATCATACCAAATTACTTGCAAAAGCCCTTTGATACAAGACCCTGTCCACAAGGGAGAACTTCAAAACCCATTTGAATTATGAAATGGAGAATGACTCCAACACAAGTCTTTGCAGAGAACAAAGCCTATTTTTATTAATTTATTTTTTAAAAACCCAAACAAGGCACAACATGCCTGTTTTTATTAAGTTTTAATCTCATAATTTATTTTCAACTGACATGGAAAACACAAATAACCACCCCCTGCCTGGCACTTGGATATTGCTTTGCTCATATGCTTGAAAGGAACGCACATCAAGAGACCACCACTCTACTGCACAACACATTTATTTTCCTTACTCTGGTTTACTGGTCTATTTGGTGCATTTACCATATAAAATAAGTCTTCTGCAAACATTCCCCACCACACTAACTGGAAATCTTGCATGAGGCTTTACTCCAGCTCTAACAAAAGCCTAGTATTTACCAGTGCTTAGTGACATTTCACCTCGTTTATGTGCAAGGCTTGGGACTTGAGTAAGATTTGTCCCCCTTTTCCAACTTAGTCTATGCTTCAGGGTTGTTTCCAGGAAAAGAAAGGGGGTCCTGGTCCAGGCAATTGGTCTGATACTACATTATCATGTCCTTTCTATTACCACTATAACCTGTCCTTTCACACCAACAGAAAGGAACCAGTTATAGGTCAGAAGTTTCCAGCCATTGCTCATGGTATTCCCAGTAATTAGAAATATAAAGGGTAAAGCTTCTGAGTTTCCTAAGGATATACATTGTGTACTGGGGAGAAAACCACAAAAAACTACAAGAAAGATTTGGTAGAACCACTGGAATCCTACCATGGCCAGTGACTTTATTTCATACTTGAAATCCCCAGTCAAAAGTAACTCTTCATTTTAATCCTACTTTTTCTTTGTAATTTCCTGTTGCTCTCATGTACAATAAGATATTCTGATGGGCAACAGACATAAATGTATCTCAAAAAACTTATAAAGTGCTTGAACACGGATTGATTCCTCAAGAAATCCATTTTAAAGTGGGAACATTTATATTAGCAAACCTTCATCACCACGACTTGGCTGCCCACAAAAACTGGGCCAAGGTATTTCCACGGAAATCTGACATGAGGAAGGTGTTTCTGCTGCCCTAGGCGACACCTTCTCAAGTTCTCTCTCTGTATTGCTCTAAAATAATTCAAGAATCATCTAGTTAATACAATACACACTTATATAACAAATGAAAGGCAGCATCTTTCAGCTAGAGAGAAACAGCCACTATGTCTAACTGCATTCAGCTTTCCATCTAGCCGAAGTCTCTGTGTGACCATCCCCAAGTTATTCAGCAATGTACTTGTAATCCATTTTCTCTGCCCCTGAATTCTCAAGTTCCTTACAATGAAAGGCAATCTCTACGAGAACCCAAACTTCATGGACAGATTAAGTCTTATCAGGCATATACGTTTATTTTTTCAAATAGAATAATGAAGTTATTAGGCCATAGGAAAAGGTAAAGATAATGCAAACTTTTAAAATGTGACAGCTGAGCTCAATGTAATCATGTATTCAGCTAGGTGCAGGTTAATGTGTATCTATATCCCATTTTACTCTTTGATAATATAATAATTAGCCTTGCTACCCTTTTAATTAAATTCCATTCACTTAGACTAACACTGAATAATATTTATTCTTGCTACCAGCCACAGATAGTAAAACATGATTTTATGTCCTTATCAGTGCCAAGATGACTTAACACGGCTGCCCTAGCCTGCCTTCCTCCCCTGTTCCCCCAGCTTTTATACAGTGACACCAGAATGCAAAGGTTTTATTACCAAAATGCGCACCTAGCTTATAAAATACTAATCATGACTAAAAATGGACACATAAAAAAGTTCCAGGGAACCAGCCATAAAGAGAAGAGTTAAAGGTAGATTAAATGTGGCATTTTCAGAGCCAGTGTAAATGCGTCCAGAGTTTATGGAAGATCTGTGAAGGCTCTGAAGACAAGGAGACATATTCGATGACTTAGTTTATGGGATTTCTTTAAATAAAGACTGGCATGAAAAAAATCACATAATATGCTGCTTAAATGACAGGAGAGAGGAGAGACTTTTGGGCTGTTACCAGTACATGTACTGTGTGCAGCATGTATTGGCTGTTATCTGAGTTCAAGTCTAAACCTCAAAAAAATGGAAAAAAACCCCATGCTTGTGCTCAGAAACAGGCTTTCACATGACAGCTTATTCACACTGCTGAAGAAGAGGTCAGGAGAGCCTCTCCCACCATTCTTGAGGAGAATGGAAATGTCGCATCCATAGAAACAGAACGACAATTTCCAGCTGTGCTGAAAACAAGTCAGCAACTGCATAGCCATCAACCCACATTACCAAACAGCATTTCTGGCAGAAACTGAAGAAGTGACATTAGGGTTATAGATCATCTGTTCCAATGAAAATAGTTACAAAGTCACATTAAGAAGAAATTGCTTCAAAGAGCTGTTAACATCACAGTTCCCTCGGTGAAGCTACAACACAACTTGTCAACGTAAGACACAAAAAAATCCATGGCTTTTGACATGCATCTCTGGTTACTTACCTGCTCATTTGTTTTAGAAGGACATTTCTTCAGATGAACACGGAAGTGTTTTGCTCTCTTTATACAGCAAGCAGCCCGATGACTGTTGCTTTTGGGCTTCATTATATTGCTATTTGTACTAGTGGATAAAGGTTACTGTATTCACATCCCAAATGAGTTAAAACAAACTACTTTTGACACTAGGCATCTCAGTTTTCCAATTTTGATCAGTAAATAAGATGTTCCGCACTTTGAAATAATTACTACTGAACGAGGTGAGAGGGAAAAAGGCTCATTTTCTATTTCCAAAACAACTCTGCAGTCCTGATATGCTTAAATGACACAGGAAAGTAGAAAACAACAAACAGAAAATTTCAAGAGAAATACAAGTTAAGAGAAGCAACATATAATAAAACCTGCTTGTAAGAAACCAGTTTTAAGAAAGCCCCCATCCTGCAGTCTTCAAAACCAACTGTTGCTCTGAAAGGACAAGCAGCCTGGCTTAGCTAAGATGAAAACCTCATACCTATGCCACCAGACTGGTGGGGGCTCCTGATGGAGGCTGTTGTACAGATGCAGTATACTTCTGCCCCCTGTGTGCCATGATATTCATATACATGCCTATACCATTAGTACTGGAAGAAAATAAGATTTGGGAAGATTATGCCAGGTATCACTATGCTTTGACATGGGTGGACTCTGCTATCCCAAAGGTGAAAGCTGCTCTCTGATTTTACACCTCTGCATAGTATCTGGAGAATACTGAGGACCAGTTTATACATATGCATGGATGATGATATTCTAGATGCTTTGATTTCTTCACTATTTTTGAAGTCTCCCAGTCACTTTGATACTGGAATAAAAAAAAAAACAAACACTTGAAAATCACATCCACAAGATCCTTACTTAATTGCTGGGTAACTTTGGTATCTCCTTTGATGATGCCAATCAAGCATCTGACCAAAGACTGGTAGGACATGGAGTACTGGAAAAAGTAGTAGAGAACTTGCTTCCCAACAATCAATTTCAAGATACTAAAAGCACATTTCTCTAAGGTAATTAATCTCAACTCACTCAGATGACAATGCAGTCTCCGGGGAAAAAAAAAAAAAATAGGATGACTAATATTAAACAGAATAACTCACTCAGGTAAAAAACTCATGTGTGGGCACAAACCTACCATTGTGGGAAAATGTAAATGGAGGATTAGCTATTAATGCTACTTGCTAAAGGGATAGCAATTATGAAACCTATTTTGACAGATATATGAAGAGTAAAAATTGTACTGTAGATTCACAAAGCTATCATTCCATAAACTAGGATAGAACCAAACTGAGATCTTAGAAGGTGACTTTATTCATAATAAACATCATATGGACCATGAGGAAAAGTTTCCCTGTCATTAGCCCCCAAATGAAATATTTACATTTTATGCAAACAAACCAATACGGATGATTCTGAAAGAGCAACGCTTTATTTGTAACACATACATTAACATGAACTGGCCTGGTACATACAGGGATAAGTTTAATAAGGTTTGACTATAAAAAGATATATTACAGTTCTTTACATGGCAGCTATGCTTGGAAACATTTTTAAAAAACCTAAAAAATGCTCTCTGTTCAGCATTTACAACATCCTAGTGTCATTTAAGTTGTAGAAAACAGCTGGAGGTTGGATAATGAACAACTTCTGGCTGAGTCAATAAGATCAGAGAAAGCAACAAATATACACCACCTAAACTATGGCAGTGAATCTGGTGTCTACTATCACCTGACTTAAGTTTGTTCATTGCCCTCTGAGTAGAAGTGGCAGTGACTCTCGAAGACCACCCTGATTCTGCTTTATCAGACAGGCATCTTAAACTCACTACTTTTTTGAATCTGCTCTGACATAATTCTTTTGTTGGCTGGTGCTTCATTAAGAAGCAAGAGCAACCACACAGATCAACATTTGCTTTAACATTTTCATCTTATGCAACCTCCTTACATATTTATGACATACCCTTGCTTTGCTCTGTTCTTTTCCCTTGGATACATCTAAGAATTCTTGAGGGCAATTGTTCCTTTTACTGGATATTAATAATAAGCTTCAAGGAAGAATCTGGTGATTCTGATGAAATATAAGATGGAGCTACTTTTGTCACTTGGTGAAGGGTTTTGGTAGAAGTTATTTAAGGACTCAAGTTCTCTCAAATAAGTGAGACTAATGTGCAACATCCTTTCTTATGGAGGCCAACATCCACAACTTGTGCAGCAATTGATGAGCTGTCCTTTCTACTCTAAGTTGCATTAATCCATGAAATCTATCTTCAGTGGTATATGAAAACATTTACCATATTATTTTTTCATTTTGCATATTTTTTGATGGAAAAAACTGTCTAGTCACTGCTATGACCTTTACAGAGTATTCATTTTGCCATAAACACTGTCTGTGCTGGTTTACAAGGTTTGTCCAACATGAAACAGTGAAGAAGTCACCAGAGAGATAAACCATAAAACATGCTAAACCAATAAACCCCAGGAGGCTGCATTAGTCACTGAAAAAAATCTTCCCATTAAGTGAAAGAAAGATCTTCCTTTATAGAAGATTAACGGCAGATTTTCTCTTCAACAACATGTCCTCTCTACTGAATGCTTTATCACACTTTCAGGTTCAAAATGTCTCCATAAATCAAATTCATGAAGTGAGTGTTAGTAATAATATTTCTTAGTGTAGTCTGCCCCTTTAGCTGCCGATTTGCAACCTCTGTATGGATAGCTCAGAAAAAGCTTTGACAAATTCGTCACTTCAACAAGAAAACATTTTGTCCTTGTAAATGGCCATTACCAGTGTATAGTTTCCACATGATAAATCCCACTGGAAGCTGTGTATCCCATACTTGCATCCTCCAAGCAGGAACAAACAACAGCTACCTGAAGACCCGTCAAGTAACTACAATGTACTGGCTACCAAGCATGAAAATCCTGAGTTCAGCTCTGTTCCTGTATCAGCCATTATCAGCAAAGCTTTTCAGTCTTCTACACTTCTGCTTCTGTTTATGCTTTTGTGATACTTAGGAATATTCAAATTTCTCCTTATTATTAAACTTCTAATGCCACATCACACCATTAATGAAATTTCCAGCCCTTTAGGCCAAGGACGGGTCCTTCCCAAAGAGCACTAGCAGATCAAGTAGTCTTTGCTCAGACCAACAGGTTATTTTGAATGCTTTATATTGTTTCTGTGAATACAACATTAAAAATTCCTCCTTAATGCTTTCCAATTTCTTTCATAAGGCTACGCAACTTCCACTGTTGTTGGAAGAACATCCCCCACTGAGTAAGTTCTGCTAGCATTTCAATGACCTCAAAATCCTTTGTTTCTCAGAATCTTTGGTTTAGCAAATTTCTGTCAGAGGAAGATCTTGAATTTTCTATTCTTCTATAATACTTGCAATTTATGTAGAACAAGAAAGACTGAAATGGTTACATAAAGGTCATAGTTTTTAGTGAAATAATAGATAAAAAAGATTTCATATAATGCCCCAAAGCACAAGGCTGGGGTAAGGAACGTAATCCAAATAAGGAGCCAAAATAAATCCTGGTTTTCATAAACTTTGTGTAGTGCAACTACACAGTACAAACATCTATATGTTTATCATTCAATAGCAATTAACTTCTGAACTTGAAGTTATCATTAGTGCATTTCATTACAAAAATCACTTTAAGTGATAGACAATATTTTCACTTCAAAGGGATGTTTTAAAGATTAATATAACCAATGTTTGAAATTAATTTTCCAGTAACAGGATAGTGAACTCTAAAAGTGGGAGTTCCAAACAGGGATTTTATCAGGACAGCTCAAGGGTTTAAAGGAATACCTCAAAAACAACTAAGATTTTTAAGTGTGCAAGAATATGTATAACATTTCTGAATTCAAAAATTGATTTATTTTCTGCAATACCCTGTTTCCTTTCTGCAGATCTTTTTCTCCATTTTCTCTTGTCTGCTAGTGTTAACACCATAAGCATCCTATGAGATACCATTTCCAAATCAATAGCAGGCTTATCTATTTAATTGCAATCTACTGACAAGTTTGACTTAATACAAATATTGGTTTAAATCCAATAATAATAGTTATATACACAGCATCATACTGCAGTAAATCTCACTCTCCTTCCCTTCTCCCCCCCCCACAGTTTCAGTAAAGGCTCATTTTATGAAGATTACAAGTGTAAATCTCTACAAGTAATTTTTCAGGCCAATTATTATGCTGGCAAAATGGGATTTACATAGGACTGTTTGATGTATTCTACCAGTGATATCTTAGTTCATTTATTGTATAAAAGGCCTATCTAAAGGACATCAAGATAACGTGGCCAAACAACTCTCAAAAACTACAGCTTTCTCAGATTAAGATGACTAAGCAGCAACATTTCCAAAACCTAGTTTTAGAAAGCACAGAGCAAAAGTAGTTTTGCAGTGAATAGCTCCTAAACTGCTGGTAAAGACCAGGCATGGAAGGCTAGTGCTTGGAGTGACAGAAGAAAGCAGACTACAGATATATTTTTCCACAGTACTTTAATAGTTATCCTGCATCTAATTTGTTTAACAGAGGACTTAAATTTAGCAGCCCAGGCAGACATACTTGACAGTGGCATGCTGCAGAGCACAGACTGGTTTCAAACAGTGACTCCATCAACCAGATAACTTCAAAGAGACAAGAGTAAAATGAGTGGATCTGCAACACGGACAATTTCATTATTGGTGATAAAACATGAAATCTGTTTCTTAACATGATGATTTTATTTTCCTTGTACTTGTTGTTGTGGTGTTGTTTTTTTTTTTTTTTTTCCTAAAGACTTGCATTTCAGTGCTGCAACAGTTGTTGCATTGTTTGCTAAGCTGCCTTCCATCAAGCCCTTAGTTTTGTGAACTGGTCCGTTGTACTCCCAGATCACTTTCCTATAGCTGCAGTTATCAGTGTTGTTTCTGTTGCCAGGGAATTATTTTGTGGCTTTATAAGTCATCTTCTTCTCAGCAAATGAACTAGTTCTAATGGAAGATTATCAGAGCAGCATCATTATGAAAAGTATTTGGTGATACAGCAGCACACAGGTTACATTCTCTGCAGGTTAAACTCCTCTGAAGTGAACACAGCCTTTGCTCTTTAGCACTGTTGGTGACGAGTGGATGTAAGTTATTAGTGTATTTAAAAAAGCAGTTGTACATAACCCAAGAATGATGGTTCACAGGTATGACAATGACACTAACTGCAGTGACTACGTGAGACAAGATGGTATCAGGTCTCACAGTCCAGTCACTAAGATACAGAAGGCATACATGGGATTTGTCATTACAGAAAAAACCAAAAAGTCATCTAAGGCAGGTTGATATGCTCAGTTAAAAACCAACTTAAGCAGCTTTGAGTTACTTATGACCTTTCAAACTCTTAGGATGTCAAGACTGGTCACTGACTGAATTTTCCATATGCCTTGAAGTTTCCACTAAAATGAGTGAGCTGGGAAGGAGGTTTACTGTTTTGAACAGACACATTGGTGCTGCCAAAATTTAATCAGAGGTTGGATGACAAGCGTATATGACAGAAGATCAGAGGTGGCCTCATGAGGGGAAAAAAAGGCAGCTGCTACCCCAAAAGCTCTGTGAATACATTAACATAGAAGCTGAGGCAGCCCCAATACAGCCTGCTCACTGTGGACCAAGCAAAAACCAACTATGATTGCTAGACAGACAAGAGAAAGAGGAAGGCAGTAATATACAACTGAAAGGTGAAAGCAGTAAAGATTGATATGAAGAGTAGAGAGTGGGAGAAACAAACGATGCATCTTTGTGTCTCACTCTCACAAGAACTTGTGCTTATAACTAAATGAAAAGGATATAAAGATTGCCAGGTCATTCACTAAAACCTTCTGAAAGTTGCACTGCCCTTGTAACTTACTTTCTCGATAAGGCATTTCTGTATAACCTGCAGTTAATACCACATTATTATTTTTTTCACAATCCATTTATTACACACTAGTCACTTCACAGCTTGCTCAGTGTTAACCCCCAGACTAAGTTCTTGAATGAACCAACAGATGAATAGCGAGCAATGCAAGAAATTGCAGGAAGGATAATATCACGAGAAAGGAAGATAAGTGTCACTCTGGAAAACTATTCCCTGTTTCTACATGTAAAGCTGATTTCTAATGTAGAGCTGGGGTTCATATTTGCATTCAAATATTCTTATTTGCATTTAACTTCAGATCTCAGAGCTCATAACTAAATTCTTCCATAGCTTACAAAGAGAGCTTAATATGGAGACATTATTTTCCAAAGTGACATACAGAACCACCATTTCTTGCACATCAAACTTTCAAGATATCATTTGAATATGGCAGAGTTTTACAGGGCTGGTATAACAAATACCCAGAACATCCATCTTTAAAACATTACATCAGAAATCTGTATCCCCTATATATGCATTTCTAATATCAGCTACAATACTTAAAATAGTTTCATTTTTGCTTCACATGACAACATGTAACTCTTTGGCCTTCAGCTTTCAACAATGAGTAAACAGACAATGCTAGCTAGCACCAGGAAAATCTCCTTAGTACCACTGACATTACACGTTGTCTACCCTCATCAAATATTAACATAGTTCTGAGAACTGAAATCTCTATTACATCTCCTTGACTCTGCCACTGATCCTACAAGTCTTTTAATTTTAAGAAAGTTTAGTAATCCATATCCATGATATTTACTTTCTCTGTGCCTCTACCATAGGCACAGGTTTTCTTAACAGATCAAGTTTATGCTGAACCATACTCCATAACGCGCAAGGTTCAGCATATTAATGCCATTATTTGCAAACCTCCCTCCCACATTTTACAATAAAATCTATAGCAAGAGAAAAGACCCTTTCAAGTATCACATCGGACCATTTATTACCATATTCCTGCTTCATCCTTTAAGTGTTTCAAGGCTTAAAGTTCATTCTGATTAGATGTTGCTTATCTTGGTCTGTACAACCACGCTTTAAAGCAACTAGCAGCTTGTGGTTCTTATCTTAGTCTGTACAACCACACTTTAGAGCAACTGAGTGCTAGTGGTTTTCGGAAATATGAATGTTAAGTAAATGTCCCCACAAAAAATGAAAATTTCAACTTATCTCCTTAAAAGTACCTTATTACAGTTTAATGTTGGAAGAAAGCAGATAAGAAAAGAAGAGGGGGAAAAGAACCCAAACAAACCAGCAGAAAGATTCCCTTGTATTTGGCCCAGGAACACCAAAACACTAGGACAAAACTGTGTATGATTTCTGACATTGCTTTGTATGGGAGGGTTGGAACCAGATGATCTTCAAGGTATCTTCCAACCCAAACCATTCTGTGATTCTGCTATTTATGATGATGTTCCTACAATGCTATACTTTGAAGTCACAATAAAAGATGCAGGAAGAACAGTTTTGTATTGCCTTTATCTGTAGGTTAATTGACTTTAACAAGTTGCTTTGAATACCATTGCATATTTTTATGAGTTACTAATAGGATAGAAATTTGATGTTCCTGTACCTTACTCATCTCTACAGCTTTTTTTACATCACTGTAGTTGTACAAAACATACATGATAGGCAGTTTTTCAGTAAAGCCATTTTACAGAATTCACAATCCTCAGGTAGATAGAATTAGAGCAGACTAATTCTATCTAACTACAATACTAATGACTATACCCCTTATTCAGAAATCAGTGTTTTAAAATCTGATTTCAAGGACTCAAGCATTTAGCCTTCAAAGTGAACTGTGACAACAGTATTTACTTCTACAGTTTTAACTCACAGAAATGCTGCATTTTACAGCTTCTACAGCTCTTGTACTAATGGGGTGGGAGAGGAAGGGAGGGAGTTTGCACCTTCATATAAAAGCTCTTCCACTCCAATGCATAGAATGCCAAAGGACCTACAACATAAATCTTAATTTACCCTTTTTAAACCATTAGATGCTAAGAAACAGCAGGTTATGTAATCATCTCCCTTTACACTGCCAAAATACTCCTCACAGATATCAGGCAGTGTAGAGACAGGAAAAATGTTGTGTGTGCAGGGGCTAGGAGGTCATGAATTAACTTCTATATTCTCAAGAATTCCTAAAACAAACACAAAAAACACCTTCATATTGCAAATCTAGCTAGAAAAGCGGCAGACTTTGTTTTATCACACCATGTCTGGGGAGAGTCATTCTTGGTGCACCTGTTGTTTAAAGAAAGTGTATCTTGAAGTGACAGAATCTCTAGATTGGAACTACCACCAGTTTATTCTGCCCCATTCCTCCCAGAGAAACAATAAGCAAGCTTTGGGTCTTCGTAAGTGGAAGCAGCAGTATTTAATTGTTTCCTATCAACCTAACCCTGAAAGTAATGACAGAATAAGGACTCTGAAAGCTGTTTGAACTAATGTATCTGGCAGTAACTTCATGATAAACAAGAAAGATAATAATGAAAGCACTCCACTAGTCACACACTTGAAGAAAATACAGGGAAAAAGATTTAATCAATAAGATGTCTAATGAGATAATCAAAAGCAAACTCTTGTCACTGATCCATTTTATTCTCAGCTAAACTTTTGTTGTTTTTTGTTTAACCAGACAGAGAGAGCCTGGATACGCCAAAAAAGCTCTTACTGAGTTTAGCTTGAGGATTATCATTAGCATCTGCTCTCATGTACCAGCAATTCTCTCTTTCCTGGCTTTTCTCCACGGAGTAAATACTTGAGGTTGACAGGGTTTCTTTCCCCTTCGCTCCTCTCCCCTTAAACCATCATATTGGATCTTCTAAGAAACACTGGACATAGTAAAGGTTTAGCCATTTCATATCTGCAGAATTCTCATGGTCTGACTGTTTAACATAGTACAATGTTGATGTGGTCTTTCCGCCCTCCCCCCCCCCCCCCCCCCAGCGTTTCACCTCCGCTTTTACTATTTAATTACTAACTAAATATTAACCTAGTCCCTTATCTCTGCTGCAGAACCTCTGTCCTACCCTTTTTACATTTACAAAACAATCTAAGTGTAACATAATCATAATCTTCAAGTCTCAAAAGCCTAATGTCTGTGATATAGTCATTCCCAACTGCATTTGAACTCATTTTCTCTACAGAAACTTAAAAACAGTGCATGTCAGCAGCTTTGCCTTATTTCTTTGAGCACTGGGAGTTACCTGATTTATGAATATGAATTCTTTACGGTTTCGAAAATGCTGTTTTAAAGAGGCA
Source organism: Myiopsitta monachus (assembly GCA_017639245.1). Taxonomy (NCBI): domain Eukaryota; kingdom Metazoa; phylum Chordata; class Aves; order Psittaciformes; family Psittacidae; genus Myiopsitta; species Myiopsitta monachus. The sequence continues at coordinate 8,163,107 of CM029928.1, forward strand.
TATCTTGAGTATGTTTGTTCAACAGCACTCTCCCTCTCCCTCCTTTATTCTGTCTCTCTGGCACTTTGGTAAAATCTATCATGAGCAATGGTGGCTGGCTTGATGGACACAAGAAAACTATGTGTATAAAACCGTACTCAGTTTCCAGTAAATCTGTGGTACGGACCAATAAAGATGAAAAGTTTAAAGAAAGGACTGAACCTATCCTCAGCTCGCATCAACTCTTTCATAACTGCCTAAAAACTATAACGAAGGGTAGGGAAGGAAGTCACACTTCAGAAACTGATCTGACTCATTAATATTTCAAAAGAACAAAATAACAAAGGGCAAATAAGCAATGAGCTGAAGAGAATTTTTTTTTCCTCTGTATCACCTGCCAGTCACTCTCCACATCTTTAAGTTTAAAAGGACTTTGCCCTGCAAATCAGTCAGCATAAGAAGTTTTATACAAGTGTCTGGATTTTGCTATAAATCTGTGTGTCATTCTTTCTTGAAGTATTAAAAAAGAAATAAATAAAATAGAAAGAGTAAAGCTACTTCTGCCTATGATCTTATTTTATGGCCTAAGCATGAAAATAAACAGCCTTCAGGATCATGGTAACTCATTGTATAACATTTCTCCTAGCATTTTCAGAGAATGGACCTGAATAATTTTGTTTTACAGAAAATTTATTCTGATTTTGTCTTAGGAAATCTGCAGATACCTTGAAAAAGTTTGAAAAACAATTATTTTTGACACTTCTTTTTCCTAGCATTTTGACAGTGCAACTATTCCTTCAAATAGGAAGAACTTCCTCTTACAGGTAATGTCATTAAGATGAACACATAGAAAACTGCTCACCAAGCACCACTTTAACTATACCTAAGCACATGGGAAAACATGCTAATTAAAATCAGCATTTAATAGAACTCAGCATTCAGCACAGCAAATGACTTCTGTGCTTAATATTTAAAAAGAAGAGTTACCATTGTCAACTGATCACAGCTGGTAATGGCATCACCAAGCCAACTCAAACTAGCTTATACCATGGCTAAGATAAGATTTACTCTTCTGTTGTGGTATTTTGTACTGCAGACAAGGAGTGTTGTGAGTGATGTTCCACATCAGGTTTTAAAGATCACTATGAAACAACTTTGCCTGCAACTCCACAAATGCAAATCCTAGTATAGCATTATAAGTTTATGTCATTTTAGTTAAATTCATGTACATAAAGTAAAACGATGTGATAGACACATTTAAGAGACTGGAAACAAATTAAAGCAAGTTTTCCTCTTTTTCTAAGAAACAAATCAGAGTTAGAGCACTATTAATCAACAGTAATACCTCACTTAAACAGGTTTGTGTTTCACTGATGTACTGCAATTCAGAAACCTCTCATGTTTTACTTTTATTCACATTACTAAAACAGTTTTTATTAAAGAGTAACTCATAATCTGTGTGCATAAGCACAAACACTATAAAAGGTAGTGAAAATTATTATCATACCTAAGCCAACGACTATTTATAGCAAAATCTGTTATTAAAAAAGCAATCTGTAAAACACCGCAGAGTGCAGACAGTATGATGATACAAAAGCAAAATTTGTCAGGAAAGTGTTAAGAACATATTTAACTTACTCATGCTTTCTATTAAACCCAACAAGAATTAAAGTCCAGCTAAAAGTTAATGGAATCCTTACATACCTTTCTGAATAGGATTTATTTCAATGTACTTTCAGTAGCAATACTATTGAATATACTAGAATACTATTCTCTATCTTAAGGGGTCTGAGAATATTAATGAAGAAGTAAATTGAATCCCAGGCAACAGGAAAATTTAAGAAACAGCACACAAGAATTCTTTTGGCCTGAGTCTAACTTCTATTTGTAATGTGACTTTACTACTCATGAAAGGTGTCAGATTAAGAACCCTTAGGCTGAAGTTATCTATATAGCCACAGACATTTAGTGCAGTAGCAGCAACATTGTCAAATCTCCTCTTAAAATGCATTTCTGATCTGAAGCTGATCAGAGTTTACACACTACAAAATAACGTGGGCTTGTTTTTGTGGTTGTTGTTTGGGGTTTTTTTCTTTATTATATTCATTTTTAAGTTCCAGGAAAAAAGAATGTAAAGTGATTTTCATGAGGGAAGGAGTTCACTTTCCAGTGTTAAGGGGCCTTCAGATCACATGTGTTCAAGTAAATACTTCTGCATAATCTTAGTTCAGCAACTGTGTTGATATTGAAGTCAGGCACTTGGTTGTGTCAGTCTTCCACAATGCATTACCTCCCTATTTTCTGTGCAAAGCTCACCCTCCCCAGTTAATGAGTACCAACCTCCAGGGAGAACCGGAGACTAAAAGTACAATTCCACAGGTGCTGAAGTCCAAAAATTCACACGGATGCAAATGTTTGTGGATTCAACCATTACTTGCTCCTGGGTAATTAAGCTTGTCTTCACTGGGAAGTAACAGCTAATGAGCCAAGATGCAAATGGGAAACAACCTTTTACAAGCTGTTTTCTCCATAGCTGACCTCACAAGCAACAGAAGTAATACAGTGAAATGCCTTCAATTCATTACCACAACCACATCTTTGTCATACTAGTACAAACCCATTTATTCTGCCAAACACTAATCTTTAGACTATGTCAAAGCACATTCTAAGAAACATATAAAGCTGTATATGACCACCTCCCAGTATAAGGATTTTAACATTTGCAATGCACACCTGCATCCCTAAGTGCTCTCCTGATACAAGTATCTTCATGTTCACTAATAAAGAAAGAAACAAGCCTTTTTAAAAAAAAATCATCAAATAAGCACCGACTGATGCACAACTTGCTTCAGTTTCACTTTTACCAGAGCAAAGAAAATTCAAAGTGAGAATATTTTCTGCTTTGCACCTACCTAGTATTTAAGCAGTGCTTTCATTACCCATAGTACAGTACTTCCCAAAGATTTTCAGTTAAGACCATTGCTCCTTTTTTCCAAGAATCGTACCAACACACTTAGACACACTCCCTGACCATGTATACTCAATTTTAAACAGTCTTATTACTTTAATTTCAACATGTGAAATTAAGCATGAGTGCATCTACTAGATCAGAACTTAAATAATTTTACAGAGGCACTAATAAGAGGAACACACTGAACTGCAATTAGGTTACTGGTGCTATCAATGCCTTTTTCCTTTAAGTTAGAACATCTCAAGTTTCCCAACAATTGGAGATACTCTATAATGCATCTCTGCTACAGAAACTGAAGCCAGCTATAGACTGGAGACAGAAATGACAGCTAAATGTGTCAAAGAGGAGAAAAGCGCAGAATATATTAAGAATTGTTTCGCCTCTTCATTTCAACAGTTAGTAGTTTGGGCAAATTTCAGCCTCCACTGAGAATCACAGGCTGGAAGGAACATCTGCAGATCATTTTGTTCAGCTCCCTCACAACCTCTCCAGGCAATCTGTTCTAGAGTTTCACAGGAAGAAAACAGGAAGGAACTAAGGAAGTCCTCAGCAGATCAGCTTTTCAACAGTACTACAAACAGCTACGCATAGAAGTGTAGTAAGTATATCAGATATACTACAAGGAGTATTTTAACAAAATGTAAACTGCTGACTAAGTAAATGGACAAGACTCATTATTTGAAACTCCGTTTCTAATTTAAGGCGTATCAGATACTTGTATCATGATTACGTTGTATTTTACAATCTGTGGAGATTGCTAGAACCTTTATTTCTAACCCTACTTTTACCCAATGAAACATTAGCTACACTACTCTAAATCTACTTTTTATTCAATATATGATAAAATATAAATATCTATCAGCAATAAAATATCAGGAGTGTCATAAAGCAGATTTTTGGTAATATGCTGCAGTTCTGCTATAGTAAGAGTTACATAAATTACTTGATCTTGTCATATGCCCTGAACCCAGGTCAATGGTAACCAAACAAGACAGCTGACAAACAGCAAGGAAAATGCTAAAGTCCATCTTTTTCAGTCACATTCAGCAGGTCTGAATCTGGACATTCAAATGTGCCTGTATAGAATCTCTAACAATTCAAAAACTGACAATTCAGCTCTCAGTTCAACCATCTGTGATAGTGTTCAAGGCTTTCTAGAAAGGGGTTGAGGACACCCTACATAACTAGGAGCTTTAAGAACCAATTTATGTGTCCAGCTCTGCACCTAGCAGCTGAGAAAGGGAAGCATTCTTGTTATGCAAACCCAGCTCAGCAGCCAGTGTGGGTCTTGCTCAGTGCTACACAGGAGCTACAAAACCAGCGCGTTAGAATGATGTGTCAGTCCAGATGTGCTGCCATTTATCCATGACTATGAGTGCTTCCACTGCTGAGCTGATAAAGCACACAATGCACTTTTGTGGGTTTGCTTCAGGACTTATGCTTGTATTCATTGCAGGATGACGACACTAAGCTATTTGAAAACCAAGCCATCTGAGAGCAAAAACATGGATTTAGGTGCCTGCCTTTAAATAACTATGTTAAAAATGGGATGGTTTAACAAACAAACAAAAGTAGTCCTCAGGTTAACAACAGATTAGAAATAATCCTTGAGAATGGAAATGTTCTAGCAGACTACAGTTCAAAAGCTCTAATATGTTATACTAATTTGGTTTTTATTCAATGGCCTGTACAGAAACAAGGACAGAAAGAAACAAGGCTCAGACACTGTCTACCACCACAGCAGGAAGGATTTTGTCTTCTATCTATACTCTGTGATAAACTAAAAAAGTTCTGCTTGTGCCTCTGGAGATAGCCTAATATAATTATAGACTCCTCCTCCCATACATAGGATAAGTAGCTTACAGTGAAAAAAATCATAACTTTCCATTTGATCAAATTCGTATCTTCCCCATAAAAAAAATTAGTTAAAGTTGTAAGCAAACTCATGATCCCATGTTTCTTCTACAAAGAACATAAAAGGTCTTTCTTCCTGCACAAAATATGTGACTTCAAGGATTCTAACCAAAACTGTTCAGACGGCCTTATAATCATAGCTTCGTATGTGAAATACATTATTAAGATCCTATAAAGCATCAATTTTTGGTTGGGTTTTTTGTTGTTTGTTGGGTTTTTTTTTCCCCAGAAAAGTTAGGATTTAAAAGTAGCATTACTGTTTCTCGCAGTTTGGTGTTACTCTTAGTATTCCAACATTTAAAAAGGCATCAGATCTTTTGTCATTTTAATACAGTCTGTAGCGGTGACGTTGTTTGGCATAGATATATTTTGCCATGATATTTCAGATAACCCTAAGTCTGTTTCTCTAAGTGCATTAAAATTTTATACAGTTTCTCTTAACAGATTGAATGCAGAGAAGAGATTAGGAAGCAGGCTTCATCACGATAGCACTGATCTTTATCTGTACAGTTTTTCAAGGCTTCTAAAATTCCTTGTCAGAAACTATCTGAATTTTTTAAGGGCACCTATCAACACTTTTTTTATATTTTGATTGGCATAATAGCAGAGACTGCTACATTAGTTCTGTAAAAGTTTAGTTTCACTACAGCAAAAGTATTTTCCTGTAGCCATACCCTTTCAGTCATAGGTCCTTAATGCATTGGTTAGCAGTGTGTATTAAGCGCTGAGACATATTGACTTTGGTGGGAGTTACAGTACCTCACTCATTCAATACACCCATAAAGGTGATACTTGCTGTTACAAGTGAATGGAGCAATCTTTAGAAGATAAAGACATGGGAGACAGGGACTCAGAGACCTAACAGCCAGGAAAGCTATGGCATAATTAAATTGAGAAAATACACACAGGAGATTCCAGGAGAAAAATCAGATATTTTTTCCACTTGGAAAGAATGCTTCAATTTTAAAAAGATGTTTCTAGTAATAAAACAGCTGGAGAATTAAGAGCCACTAAAAATGACACTGGCCACTTTGCAGGTATTGCTATGAAGACAGCAAGATACCTGACATAAAAATCCTTCCAGACAGGACAGGTCAGGCAATCCTTAAATAGAAAACAACAATAAACTCACAACATTCCCAAAAGACTTCAGAGCCTTGCTATAAACACCATTCAAAACTTTTGCACAGACTAATACATCAAACTACTTTGTCATGTCTAAATAGGTCTGCACAGCATCTGATATTCTAAGCAACAGCCAACAACAGGAAGTGGCAGGTTACAGGCCACTTTAATTGCATTTTGTATTTTTAAAATGTTCCCATAAGTGCAGGTCAGTATAATGACACATTAAACTAATCAGTTTAGTAAGATAATTTAATCAACAGAAATACTCTTTTTTCCTAATAAAGACAAAAAAATCCAGGCCCTTAAGCCCATAAAGGTAGCAAATCTTCCTATGGCATACATTTTTCCACTCAAGATCCGACATAGAAACCACAAAAACAGAGAGCAGCAGTAAGTATCAAACTCAAGAACTGTTTCGTAGCATCCTCCATTAATGTTGTTTAGCTTAGGGTCATGGAAATAAGTTGGCTCTCAGGGAAATAGCAGTGACAGGTTTTACAAAGCAAATAATTCTTGTATGTCCTAACAGAGAGGTTGTATGCCACAATTTATTCGTGCAGCTTCCATGCACAAATCATTGTAGTCTAAAACGTATGCAGCAAGTCTTTGGTTAGCTACAAATGATGCTCTGTAGAACAGGTGGAAGGAACAGGCAATGTGATAAGGTTTGCAGATTGTTCTCTGAATAACCTAACCAGAATTAGCATGTCAGGACGAACAGAAATGCTGAGCAGATGGCTCCCACATATTTTCAGATAGGTATAGCTGCAGATGATTGCCTTGTATCTACCCAGACATTAAATGTTACTTCAGGTCTGTCTGATGGTTGATATTTCCAAAGGCACCCGAGAGTATCAAACATCTGAAATCTCACACAGCTCGAAAAAGTTAATCATCTAACTCACTTGTGCTTGCTTTCAAAATGAATTTTGGCTCAATAGTACGTCAAAATACTCTGAAATGCTGTGAGTTCATTTTCCTATGCAAGCTAAATCCGCTGTGCTGTGCTAAGTTGCCTCCTTCAATACCAAGGGGAACCATGTAAATGAAGAGACTGCGTTTCTCAAACAGTAAGTTGCTCCTCAGTGCCCAAAGAAATGCAAAGTTCATTTTACAGTTAACTTGCTGGATTTCTGATCATTTCACATAAAACAAAAAAAGAACAGAAGGAAGAGCATTAAAAGAAAATAAAGTATTTAAATATATCAGGTAAATAATTAAGTTCCTTTCCAAAAATAACTCTTCATAGAGAAAGCTATGTAATACCTTAATATCTTTTCAGCAATAAAAAAATTATAAAAGCAGATGTTATGCATAATACATTTCAGTTTCATTAAAATGGAAAGAAAAACAACAAAACCAGAAAACATAACTGCTTTCACCTGAAACAGCAGCCATTTGGCCCAGGGTAAAATTTTCTGTATAAAGGCAAAATCTGCTTTTATTTACATCTCTGCACCTCCACTGAGGTTCACTGGGTCTGGAAATAAGAGTCAACTACAGATTGTTATCTGAAGGTTATCAGAAAGAGTCTGCACTCCTTTGCCATCAGTTTGGTTGCTTGGTTTTTTTTGAAACACAATTACAGTCACACTTTCTCCTTTATCAGCCTGACTTCGATGTCCCCAAGATACAAGACAGTGAGATGGATGAGAGCTGATCACAAGCTCTACTAAAGTAATCAAATTGTAGAAGATGATACCTTCTAATGCCTCTTAAATCGTACCAAGGATCTTCCACTGTCCTTTAGGGAAGAATTGAATATTAGAGGTGCTCAGCCTCTGCCACTAGGGTTTATTATTTGAGTCTCAATGCTTTCATAAGATGCCAGCATTTTCTTATTATACCTATAGAGCTTACAAGCATTTGCATGATCTGTATCTGAGTTAGGAAACAGAAACAGTATTATATGTAAAATCATGCCTGGTATGTATCTGTTAGGCATACAGATAGATGGTGTTGATGTAGAAACCAAAACGAGCATCTATCCCGAAACAAAGATACACTGTGTACATGAAACGCCCCAGTGGATTGCTGCTTCAAGGGGGACCTCAAGACCTATTAAAATTAGAATCTCAGACTACAAAAGCAAAGGTAGGAGAGGTGATCAAAATTCTCTAGTTGCTAGGCATTTTATGGAAAGAGGCCACATTCACTCATCTCATTAAAATTCATGGAAATTGAAGATATCCAAAAGTCTGGGAGAGGTGGGGTCTAAAAATCTATTTCACAGAACTGGGAAACTTACTCTATATTCACCTTGAAAGTATTTTCCCCATCACAGACTTCCTGAGAACCTTTTGATTTCTCTCCTACTTAGGAGGTAATTATAGAACTTCTTCTCCTCCCCCCGACTAATGCATACAGAAAGCGATTCAGCATTTTATGCAGTTCATCATGGTCTGTTCCTAACTAGATCTTTGCTGGAAATTACTTCTCCTTTGCTCTCTATCTCATCTAGCAAGCTTTATTTTTATTTCCTTCTGTTTCCCATATCTCATCATCTGTATCATTTGATATCATAACTGCTCTAGTATTAAATACTGTTGAACTCTGCACTTCTATTTTCCTCTTTTTCTTTACTTTCTCCTTTAATTTTAAATTTACTATTGTCAGAAAACAGTAACAGTCAGGCATGGGGATGATAGAAAAGGCACACTAACCAAAAGCTACATAGCACATTTCTCTTGAGGATAAAACTTCTAAAAGCTATGACTCTAAAGGAAAAGACTAAATATTTCCCAAAGGGTTTTCTAAGGGCACCAGAATCATGAGAGATTCTTAAGATTATCACAGTCATTTCAGTCAAGAAGAATTTGACTTTATGACTTTATATTGACAATGCTGGATAAATACTTGGCTCATGAGGCATGATCTGACCCTCACAGCTTCTACTGCTTTTAATATCTTGTGCAAAGTGACCCTAAGAGGAAGATGGGATGGGAAATTTTGCACCATCCCATGTCCTCATCAGGGAAGCCTGTCACCTCGTAACATCACTACAAAGGAACAAGGGTATTTCTCCATGCTCAGGTACCTCCCCTGCCTTGGGAATTTACTAAGTTTAAGACTTTAATAGCTAATAAGCACAATGTTTTCAAGACTAAACAAAGGCTGAGACATAGACTCACAGAATCAACTAGGTTGGAAAAGACCTTTAAGAGCATCAAGCCCAAACACTACTCCACAACTGCCAAGCCCACCACCAAACCAAACAACAGAAACAGTGCTGGTTTAGGCAAGTCAGGAGTGAAGAACCCTAGGCTCTTTTTGCTAGTAGCTCAACTTTATTCTTAAAAGAAAGCTGGAATATGGTAGGTTATTTAAATTGCTTTTCTAGTATGGATAAAAAATTTCAGAACATGAACAACAACAGTACTTCAGCAACCAGCTTGCTAAGTATACAAGGACACAGCATTCCATATAGAAGTAGCAAACTTCTGTGTAACTCCGCACACATTTTCTCCAAGTGGTATCTGTAGTCAACAACAGTGTAACATTTGACCTGAATTCACCAAACATATAATTGCCAATATAAAAACCCATGAAATGTTCTTCCATGAAGAAGCTTTCAATATTTCTATATTAAGAGATGATAATAAAGATTTTCTACAAAGCCCTCAGATAGATGGGCCACTTTGAAAACAGTCACAGATGTAACTTAACTAAATCCCATGTTACCAAAAGATTCGCCCCTTCAAGGTATTAAGAACAGATTTTTCCTCAGCCTAACTGTCCTGCTATCTGTATTTTTCACCCAGCCAGCTCTCCACTCCCCCGAGACAAATTATTCATTATTTCAATAATAGTTGTTGAGGCTTTTTTATATCTAAGATAATTCAAGCACAAAGAATCTAAGTTTCCTTATATACATAATGTACCTTAAAAGAGAAACTTGTAATATTTATCAAGCTTAAGCATAGGCTTCCTCCCCCTCCCCAATGAACAACATTCATACAACCAAGTCCAAAGCAATCTAAAGCAGCATCAATGTTCTTTTCTTCACTCCTGTCTGTCTCCCTGGCATTAATTTCTCTCTCTTTCAGAATCCTATTTGGCACATGGAGGAAGCTTTTTCAATAAATCAATACTGTAATAAAAAATGACTGCCTCTATGTACTCCACATATTAAGCAAGTTTCTCTTGTACAGATAAAACCATTCACTTTACACTCTGGATTTGACATTCATTTGAATAACAGGCCTTAATAAAAGAAAAAACCTGGCAAAAACGTGAATCTAGAATAGCTCAACATTTTCTGCTTTGACAATATTGTTCCTGATGATGCTTAACAGCTAACCAATTTGATTCGGTTTCAGAAAGAGTTATAGCATTTCGCTGTTTTCAAAGTTTACTTTTGAAAAACAACAATCATCTGAAAGAACTGCTATCAGGACAGGTATACTATGTAATAATATCTACTCTTGTCAGCAAAATGGACGGCTACTGTTTTCAGCAAGAATGAAATTATCAGCTTATCCATGAAAAAAATGTTACAAACCCCCTCAAATTGTGTTTTATTCTAAAATTATTATAGCATAAATATCCCTTGTCATGGTTTAACCCCAGCTGGAAGCTCAGCCCACACAACTGCTCTCCCACTCCCCCCATGGTGGGATTGGAGAATCAGAGTGAAACTGAGAAAACTCATGAGTCAAGATAAAGACAGTTTAAAGGTAAAGCAAAAGCTGCTCACAGACACAACTCATTCACCACTTCCAATGGTCAGGGAGGTGAGCAGGGCTCCATCACACATTATGGCTACTTGGGAAGCCAAACAACATTTCAAATGTTCCCCTGTCCTCCTCCTTTCCTCAGCCCTATACTGAGCATGATGCCATATAGTCTTGGGGTCAGCTTTTCCAGCTGTGTCCCCCCCAACTCCTTGTGCACCCCTAGCCCACTCACTGGTGCATTGGGGTGAGAAGCAGAAAAGGCCTTGACCTTGTAAGCACTGCTCAGCAACAATTAAAATCATCTCCATGTTATCAACACTGCTTTCAGCACAAATCCAAAACACAGCCCTGAACTAGCTACTGTGAGGAAAATTAACTCTACTCCAGCCAAAAAGAGCACATCCCTGTGGCACCTATATGGAAAGCAATATGTACATGATAAAACTGCTCCCCAGCACATGCATGCACAAAGAACAAACTACCTACCAAAATATTGCGCTTAAGAGAATGATTTTCAAAACTACATCTCTGTCTCACATTTATTCTATGAAATTAACAAGACAAAAAAGGCAGGGAAAGGAAAGCCATAAGACACTCACTGAGGAATACCAACAACAAAAAGCCACCTGCTTGTTCCAACAATTGCCATCAACCCAAATGGGCTTTGCCAACCTGGGTTCAGGCCTCCTGACAGCAGCTGCAACTTGAGCACTGGTATGAGCAAATCACTGTTCTGTTCTCACAAAAACAACACTGCAAAGCTGTATGAGTGTGGAGTTCCTAAAAACACAATCAGCATTATAACAACATAAACTTCCATTTCACTTACCCAGATATTTCCATCTTGGTGGTATGGTTTCCAGTTTCTTCCTGTATCACTATAGAGCATCCGATACTGAGTGACCCAGTCAGAACTGCTGTACCTGCCTTGAGTTGCAACAGCACTGATCTGCTTCCTGTTCCCAAAATCCACCTGTAGCCATTGATAATGATCGCTGTCTGATGGAGACCAACCTCCTGCACCTGTTGGGTTGAAACAGAAGTGAGATTGAGACCTCAAACTGGCTTTGAAGTGAACACATTGTGAAGATACTGATTGCTGGAAGGCAGCCCAGCTGAGAGCAGTGTGGTACCAAAAAGTCTTGAAAACATACAAGAGAAATAGGAGTGTGCATTTTTTTTAGGGCGCATCTTTACCGCATGCTTCAAAGGCCTTAACTGTGTGGCCTTTATCATGTCTTGGCATAAGTATAATGATTTAATGAACTGCCTGCTAACGAATCAGTGCCTTCATAATGTGTTAATTACAGTGTATTAGTTTTTGCCGAGTTATAATTGTTCCAAGGGTTGATCCATTTGCTATGAAATGCTTCTTTAGAGCAAACTGGCACAAATCAATTATAATGCCTGAATTTCATATACCTTTTCAATAATATTTCCTGTTAAAGAGACAATACAGATAAACCAGGAGGAAATAAGAGCACGTTCTATGCTTTCCTATGTTTCAGGATAGTGCACAAACAAAAAGATCTACCAGTAGGACTGAAAAAGAAGCAGGTAGCACACGGCTGGATCCAGCTTTGATCTGCTGGGTGTACAAGCTGTCCCAGACTACATTGGCAGATGCCTCACAGAAGTGTTATTGCTCTTTATTGGTCTATAAACTAACTTGACAGTAACACTGTTAACAATATTCTTCTCAGCCACAGACTACACTGAACTGTTCTAAATAAAGAAGGCCAATGATTCATAGATAAAAGACATTAACGCAATTCCTTATTTTTCTGAAATAAAAAAAAAAGGGGAAAACTGTAGTTGGATATTGCAGACAACAGTAAGTACTGTAAGATAGATACTACAATTATATAGAATCATAGAATCAACTAGGCTGGAAAAGACCTCTAAGACCACTGAGTCCAACCATTACCCCAGGACTGCCAAGCCCACCACTAAACCATGTCAGTAAGGGCAAATTGATCTCCTCTCCTGGCTGCCCCTCATGATCTAGTCAGTCATCCCTCATCTCACCTCATGACTGCCCTTCACAAGCCCCACTCAAAGCTACCCCTCACATACCCTGCCTAATGGCCTAGTCTGTATAGCCGCCATCCCTACCTCTCACAACCACACGTCATTTCTTCTCTCAAGATCTCCCATCATAGCCACCTGCAATAGCGCATGGCTGCCCCTGCTCTCCTCTCATCATCTCCCCTCACCCCTCACGCCTGCCCCTCACGAGCTCCCCTCACGCCTGCCCCTCACGAGCTCCCCTCAGGAATTCCCTTCACGCCTGTCCCTCACGAGCTCCCCTCACGAGCTCCCCTCACGAGCTCCCCTCACGAGCTCCCCTCACGAGCTCCCCTCACGAGCTCCCCTCACGAGCTCCCCTCAGGAATTCCCTTCACGCCTGTCCCTCACGAGCTCCCCTCACAAATGCCCCTCACAAGCTCCCCTCAGGAATTCCCTTCACGCCTGTCCCTCACGAGCTCCCCTCACGCCTGCCCCTCACGAGCTCCCCTCACAAATGCCCCTCACAAGCTCCCCTCAGGAATTCCCTTCACGCCTGCCCCTCACGAGCTTCCCTCAAGAGCTCCCCTCACGAGCTTCCCTCACGAGCTCCCCTCACGAGCTCCCCTCACGAGCTTCCCAATTGATCGGCCCCTCACAAGTTCTCCTCACAAACTCCCCTCATGGCCAATCCTCCTCTTCCCTCATGATCTTCCCTTTGACTCACCAAGCTGTGTAATCTGGGGCAGCCGACTACTCTCTCCATTGTGTTTGTGATATGTGTAACCTCTATTGAGTCAAGGATTAATTCAAGTCCCTCTTTTCTCAGGTGCATGCGCTACATAAGTTATGAGGAATTTGGATTCTTTGAAAATTTCCCAGCTGTGAGATCCTTGCAAAGGCCCCAGCCTCATCACAGGAAATGAAGTACATTTGTGTCTTCATTCACTCTAAGCTGGTACAAAACCCTCACACCCCCAGGAACGTGCACCCACTCACAGCTCAGCATATCAATAAATATTGTGCTCAATAAAACCCAGCTTCTTCACTGGAATTAAGCACTTGGCTTGATGCTGGACTGGGAACAGAGGAGTTACTCACAAAATAGTTGACACATTCTGCCTTTTTAAAGGAATTGTAAATTTGGAAACCAAACCTGATTTCCACAATATGGCATTGTATTTGAAATACACTTACTTTTATGGCCAATATATGATGACAGAATAATGAACTATCTTTCAGGAATCAGCAAAATGAGTATTAGGAGATAGGTGAAGCAAAAAAAAAAAAAAAACCCAAACCTATCAATACATAGAAAACCTAGAGATTAATTCTCTTTATATTCATAGCAGGCACTATGCTGCAGAAAACAAACTCTGCAGACTTAATTACAGGAGTTTTTTGTGTTTAAGTTTGAACCACATAAATTTCCTGGCACACCACAAAATCACACAGTCTCGTCTATGGGCCAAATTGCTTTTAATTTCACTTATGGGCTTAAATTAAGTCACAAACTCAGCCTGCTTTCCAAGCAGATCTTTGCTATACTGCATTTTATGTACTATCATTAGGCGGCAGCATTGCCTCAATCTAAGACAACTCTACAGCTCATTCAACTACTACAGGCGTTAACATTTGCAGGTCACAGGACATTTTAATGCTCTGATATCAACGGGATCACTGATGTCATAACCGGTCACCTTTCACTGTAATAATTAATGTAACACCCTGCCAATGACATCTAACTTGTATAAAATGTTAAAGATTTACAATAGATGCTTTGTCCTTGCACTACAGGTAAGAATATTCAGCAACAGAAAAAGATACTTTAGGGGCAGGGAACAGTTACATCCTATTAAAACAAAGCAAAACACCCTCACCAAAAATACTTGCAGCAAAAGTATTCCCACACACTCCCAAAATTAAGCTGGCTCAATTCGTGAATAGAATGGTAACTGGCCATTTAAGAACAGAACTTCTTCATGACTGTTATGGAAGGAGATCGGAACAGTGAGCTCTACACACTTGTCACAATAGCAGAGACGCTGCTTTCTCTCCCTGTATTAGCACCCCTGTGCAATTGGCATTTCCAAGACTGATTGCTCAGAAAGGATAAGAATCTGCCCCTGTGCAGAAGCCAGCTTTGTAAAAGGACCCTTTGGTGGCTCTAGGAATAAGTAAGGTTCAAATACGAGCGTTCCAAAATTATTATGCAAGACTGAGCTGATAAATCCATCAATAAAACATCCTTCAGCAGTGCAACTGTTGGCAAAAGATTACATACTATTGCTGCAGGAAGGCTAAAACAGACATCATGAGGTTCATACTTTTTACTTATGCAGAAGAACTGCACTGAAAAAGATTTTTGTTACATACAATTATAAGAAAATAATTCTAACATGATAGAAATTTATATTACTGAGATGAGATTTTGGTCTTCTTTAATAAACTCGTTCATTCATTTTAAATTACAAGGAGGTTTCAGAAAGTCTTCACATATAAATCCATTACAAAGTTTGGAAAAATTGTGTGCTATCATTAGCTTGCTTTTTTTTTTTTATGTAAGAAGAGGCAAAAAGTATTCTTTACACTATGCCTGCCAAAAGTTAGAGACACATAACAGTCACACATAGGCCATGAGATGGAAACACAAGTACTGTACAATGGCCTGCTATATAACCATTGCCAACGAGCAAGAGGCAAAACTTTCAGTCGATACTGTAGACAGCAGCAAACAATATTACCCCATTGGTTTCTTGACCTAGTTCACCTAGTTACACATTTGCCTTTCAACTTTTCCAAGCAAGTAAATGAATAAATAGCCCGAAGGAGGAATGGGAAACAAGATGGACTGTAGCTAAATGTGGTGCTATGCAGACCAGCGTAGAAAAGGAATGGTGAGCAGTCTGTGGCTGAGCAGGCATCAGCCATTCGCCAAAAGCAGCCTGCGGTGATCAACTGAAAGTTTCCTCTTCCCCTTTGACTCACCAAGCTGTGTAATCTGGGGCAGCCGACTACTCTCTCCATTGTGTTTGTGATATGTGTAACCTCTATTGAGTCAAGGATTAATTCAAGTCCCTCTTTTCTCAGGTGCATGCGCTACATAAGTTATGAGGAATTTGGATTCTATGAAAATTTCCCAGCTGTGAGATCCTTGCAAAGGCCCCAGCCTCATCACAGGAAATGAAGTACATTTGTGTCTTCATTCACTCTAAGCTGGTACAAAACCCTCACACCCTCAGCAACGTGCACCCACTCACAGCTCAGCATATCAATAAATATTGTGCTCAATAAAACCCAGCTTCTTCACTGGAATTAAGCACTTGGCTTGATGTTGGACTGAGAACAGAGGAGTTACTCACAAAATAGTTGACATATTTTGCCTTTTTAAAGGAATTGTGAATTTGGAAACTAAACCTGATTTCCATAATATGCCATTGTATTTGAAATATACTTACTTTTATGGCCAATATATGATGACAGAATAATGAACTATCTTTCAGGAATCAGTAAAATGACAGCACATTAGTAATTTTCAGTGAGCATTACTCCATACTGAAATTGCATTATATATTAAATTTGTTGAATAAATGCTATTCACAGTATTATTCCTCACACCTTGGTGTAAACTGTTTATTTTTAATGGTTACAAGCTATATGCTGAATTTTATTACATGCATTATTTGCACTACTATGGCAGAAAAAAAAAGGCACTGGATGCTTGTTTTTTTATATCACACTCTGTTTCACTTCATATACTGCCTTTTAATGCAAAATGCCACATCATGCTATGATATCATCAAATCATAGTGGTTTCAGAGTTGGAAGGGACCTTAAAGCTCATTCATTTCCAACCCCCTGCCATGGGCAGGGACACCTTCCACTAGAGCAGGTTGCTCTAAGCCCTGTCCAACCTGGCCTTGAACACTGCCAGGGATGGGCAGCCACAGCTTCTCTGGGCACCCTGCGCCAGTGCCTCAGCATCCTCACAAGGAAGAGCTTCTTCCTAACGCCTCACCTCGATCTCCCTTCTGGCAGGTTAAAGCCATTTCCCCTTGTCCTGTCCCTACAGGCCCTTGTAATAAGTCCCTCTCCAGATTTCTAGGCACTATGACACATTTAAAGGATATTAAATGTATGCAAATAATATAGTTTGCTTTCACTGAAGAGGTAAGGAGCATTTATGCAGTTCTTTGCCAGTTATGGTACAATAAATACAACTTCAGACAGTATCTGCTTCTTATTTTTATGCTACTCCAGAATATGATGTGATTAAACATATTCATCCACTAAGCAGGCAAGGTAATTGACTCAATGACAGTAACCAAGAGAGTCAGTGACTACTTTTATTTATACTGTACAGCATTCTACCACAAACAGAACAACTAATTTCAATTTGCGCAAGAACCACTGCACTTGAACCTTTGATAGCAGATAGCAGAAGACTGCAAGTTCAGCAATGGTAAAGTTATCACTGAGTATGGGGCCCACATATCTTTGCGCATCCAAGAAAGTGATCTCTGCAGAAAAGCCTGAAAGTCTTCATCAGCAAAGCCAGCCAGAGCATTCCTGCGGTAAAAGGTAGCAGGGAAATGTTTCATAAAGCTTTAATTTCTAAACAAGCTATAGAAAGTCATTTGAACTGCTCCTACTGCAGACCGACCAATGTATAATGAGACTACTACTGAAAAATACACACAGTGGTGCAGAAGACACAAAACTATTTTCAGAATGCTAAGGAGTTGTGGAAGTTGAATGTTTTCATGATTTTTCACCAAATAAAGACTATTGCTAACAAACAGCATTAGCATCCTTATGAAAGCTGAAGTTTAAAGATTTCTTTTTTGGTTTTGTTCTGGGTTTTTTTGTTGGTTTTTTTGTTTTGTTTGTTTGGGTTATTTTGTTTGTTTGTTTTTTAATTATGAAACCCGCACTGTCCCTCATGTTTTTATTGGATTTTATTCTAAAGGTTAATTTCCCTGAGACAGAAAGCAATGTGAAAAACAGCCTTTCCCTAAATGACACATCTAAAAGACAGCACTTAATATATTTTCCTTGAATATAAAGATTTCAAGTCAACGTGGGCCTACTTTTGCAAAATTTCATGTATAATTTCTTCCTTTTAATTAATTATACATTTCAGCACCCTATTTGAAGTTGAGCGAGCTACCTCCCGTTTGCTGCACTAGAAGAAAGCCTACGTGGTGAGGTGGCCTTTTTTTCCTTATCATTCCCCCCTGACAAATTACCAGTAAGTGGCAAAGCTGGGGTAGGCTTACTGATTTTAGATTTTTATCTGAACTTTCATATGCTACTGAGCTTACAGATCTATAAGGAGGGACACATTGATGAATTTTGAAAGCATCTGTTCCATTTCAGTTCAAAATCTTCTTTCTTTTGGACATTTGGCACTTTAACATTCATTCACAATGAGAACTGGAAAGATTAATTTGCACTAGAATAATCCATTCTTGGTTCAGACACACTTGTTCATCATTCCCTACTTCAAATCACAAAATGAAAAATACCAGTACTGCAGTAAGTCTAGTGTTCTGTTTCAGTGACGTGAATGGAAGGAGGAGGGGATCCTTAGTCAGAAATTTAATTGGAAAACAAACTATGAAAAGCTATAGATAGAAGATTTAGGATTTGTGGTAGTTATGATTCAAAGGATTACTTTATCAAATCATAGAACATTTCTATAGCCTTTCAGCAAGGGAACAAAAAAATAAGCCTTTTTCAATAATTTTGTAATAATGAGCTGAAACATTGTTAGAGTTTGAATCTGCTTATTTGTCTGGGGAAAACAACCCAATCTTTCAATGAGAAATAACAGTTTCTAGGTCACTCCAATAGCATGAAATCAATACTGTTTGATATCTTGCTATTTTCCAAGACGTTGCTTGTCATTCCACTACATAAAAGAGAAATCAAGACAAAAAGGAAAACTTTGAAATACTGAGATCATTCATTCACTCCACTTCAGAGAAAATATGGGCAGCCATTTTCTACAGTACCCTAGAAAACAATATAAAAGACCCACACTTCCAAACAGCATAAATCTACCTGCACTGTTAGGCAGCATGATACTTAAGCAGGACATTCATGGCAGTTTCCATGTTTGGTTTGTCTTCCTCTGTCCAGTTTATTACTGCAGATAAAGACCGTCTGTATACAGATAGGAAAGCATTTAACTTCACCCAGAGCAAATAATGTCACCACATTAAGTGGGTCTAGTCACATCGAGAAGAGTTCTGCACATACAGAAATCTGGCATGATTAAGCACTTTGTAGTTCAAGCTGCTTTGAGCAAGAATCAAGGTTAGTGTTTTATGTAGAGCCGTCTAGCAAAGAGGCTCCAGTACTTACATACAGCTCCATTTCTATTTGAAACAACATTCTCCTTGTATTAGCACAAATAAACATTTTTAATTTCCTTATCATAAACATCATCTGTTGTTCTATAACTTATATTCTCTGCTGTTCCAGCTAAATCTGGATTTGTAATTCAGGCCCTACCTTCAGGGTAGGGATTTCCTTTCACATGGTTGAAGATCTCTTTCCAGCACATACCACAGTGATGGAATTGCAGACAAGGCCATACATAACACTGATGGTGGGCAAATACTAAATGTTCTGCTTCACCAAAAAAAAAAAAGGCTGAGATTTAGAAGGCAGTGAATACGGAGAAAACAGTAGCATTATTATAGTCATACCCTCTATTTAAAATTACCTATATATATATTTTTTAGAAGGTAAATATCACAGACGCTAAGAAAGATTACAGAAATAAAAACTAGATTTCTTCCACAGTATTCATTACTAGAAGTAACCTCAAATAAGACCATATTTGCTAAAAACTGGCAAATCAGACCCACCCTTTGGCTTAACTCCCCATGAGTTTCAACAGCAGCTTTCCAGAGGCACAAGAAGAACTGGGCTCAAGTAAGCCTTGAAGCTCTAAGCCCTGTAAAACACATGTGACAAAATTGATTTTGCAGGGGGAGCAGAAGATTGGAAAGATCCAATAATCATTCCCCAAATCAGCTTTCCATCACAGCAGCTGAAAGCTGTAAGTCTACAGAGAGGTCAGTATCAGCATCAATCTTGACTTCTGAAAGGCTGAAGTAGCACACCAGCCTATCTACTGTCCATTACTAGTCCCTAGGAATGTTTCTACTGATTTCTACTGTCACTTGTTACTGTATTCCCCTGGTGTGCCTGAAACTCTCAGATAAAGTATACTTTTCATTTCTTTAGCTATATAATACTTCCTATTTTTCTTGGGGTATTTTTGGGGGGGCTGGAGAAGGGAACAGGGGATTAGCCCTTATTTACTTAAGCATCTATTTCTTAGGACATTGTTAGACTAATTTTAGAAGACTTGCCCTCTACTGAGAAACAGATAAGGGAGGGCTACAAAACCCTAATTATATTTCCTAAAATTATTTCATTTTAATTTAAAACCCTGGAAGTTGAGTAGGAATAACCCAAGGGATAACAGTAGTTATCAGGATATAGTCCACACAGACCTTTTTTAAAAGAACATTAAAACCACTATATTATTTTTTAAATCCCAACAGATCTTTCTTACAGTAAATGCAATTAAAATAAATCCCTTGATGTAGTGTCTGCTTCTTAACATCCACGGCTTCCTAGCGCATCTTAACTGAGCACAAACCACAATATGAGGGAATAAAATGATCAATCTGCCCTAAGGAACACTGGTGATACCTAATAATAAAAATGATACAAAAGAGAACTCATCATTGTCATTCACAGTTGTCAAACTCAAAACGGGGAAAAAGTCACAAGCCTGAGGAATCTCATATCCTGAATCTGCTGTTGGGGAACACACACTTTGCCGCTTTGGTTATTTTAATGAACACATCACTTTAAACTATGCCTTTCCCATCTGTTCTGCTTTCTAATTACATATTGCAAAAAGAAGCTCACTCACAACTGCATCCTAATGGAATCTTAAAACTTGGACAAGATTTCAGTATTTTGTGTGCATCATCTGTATTCAAGGCATCAAGCAGCTTCTTCTCCATGAGGTGTTTTCTTGTTTTCCATACAGAAAGTTGAGGCAAGGCAATGGATCACCGCACTCTGGCATACAAACCCCTTGCATGCAAACTAACCACACTGGCATACAAAAGACAAGAAAGAGTGTAGACATCTCCCTTTCCTCACACCCACTTTTCAAGTACCAGGACACAAATCTTTCATTGCATGTTTATGCACTGCAGCACTGGGGTTTTCCTAACAAGTCAGGTCATATCACTGGCAAGAACTAGCAAATGTATAGCTAATGGGTAGCAGGCACCGCCTCTGCAGTACTCCTTTGAGCAATCGAGCCCTTATTAGCAGATTCTTATCCAAGATTTTAATGATCAGGAATAGCAAAGTTTTACTGACTGTGACTGAATAGCATTTACAGCACTTTGAAATCCTGATACAAGCTCATTATAACCCCTCCTTGTTGTGATCCCTCCTTAGTAGAGATGACAGAAAGGAAATTAAGGTCTTCCTGCACCTGATTGATACCATTTCAATAGCAACAAGATACGTAAACACTTCAGTCACCTAAATCATCCTGTTCCCACTAGTACAGTCCACACAGTGATGGAAGGCAAAGCTGAATTTCTGCAGGTTAAATGGTTATGTTCTGGCCCATCTCAATTAGTACTTTAGCCCTCAAATGACTGTACATGAAAGATGATGAAATGCCACAATCCAGTGTTAGATATCTTGTTCTGTGACAAGTCTTTAGTGACAGAAGATAAAATAAATGAACCTCCTGTCTCACAGAGACTTGCTCTGTGAGACTGTAATGGGTTCAGCAGCAGCAGTCGTTTTTCTCCTTCTTGGTAGCTGGTGCAGCGCTGTGTGTTTGATTTTGGGCCTAGGAACAGCACTGATAACACCAGTGTTTTCAGTTACTGCTTGGCAATGTTTTGGTTTGACCAAGGACTTTCTGAGCCTCATGCTATGCCAGGGAGAAGGGGAAGCCGGGAGGAAGCAGAGACAGGACACATGACCCAAACTGACCAAAGAGGTTATTCCATACCACAGCACGTCATGTCCAGGATGTAAAAAGGAAAACTGGAGAGCAGAGACCCAGAAGGGTGTGTGGGGTTCACTGTTGGGGGTGCACGGGCTGGGTCGGGCTTGGTGAGCAGTTGTATTCTCTTTCCTTGTATTTCTCTTGTATTATTACTGGTGGTAGCAGTAGTAATTTGTGTTATACCTTAGTTGCTAAACTGTTCTTATCTCAACCTGTGTGATTCGCTTTCTTTTGATTCTCCTCCCCATGCCCCCGGGACTGGGGGAAGAAAGAGAGGGGAGTGAGTGAGCAAGAAAACTTTGTGGTTGATTGGACTTAATCCACGACAAAGATCCTGTAGTGAATATTGTTTCTGCCATTGTGCTTCAGTGTAAACCCGTGTTCCAGCGATGCACAAACACTGCCTTGAAATGCTCAGTATTAACAAGTAAGATATACGTGATTATTTCATTATCCTTACCTGTTTTCTATGGTTTTTAACTCCAAATCTCTAGGTCTGCCTCTCCTGCAAGAAATGTTTCTCCCTTGATTTGTGCCTTGAAGTGCCCTGCTCCTGCTGTATTACCTCTGGCTGTTACATGCCTTGAAAGACCCTCAGCCCAGCAAGTACAGAACTGACCTGGCCTAGCTCCTGCTGTTAAGTACAGCAGTTCTGAAGTTCAGCTCCCTTGATGATTGCCAACAGCCAACCTTTGCGTGCTTCTGCTGCTGTCTCTAACACCCACCTGGGCTCAGCTCCTGGACTGCTACAGAACCTGATCACCGCTCGCTTCACTTCCCTGTTACTCTTTAACCATTTCTACCTGAGTTTTTGTTCCATCTGTTTGTTTGGTTTGCTACATTCAAAAATATGCTCAGATTGAAGATTTTCCCAAGTGTTTCCTACCAAAAATTTTTCAGAAGCTGTTTTCAACCCAAATGGTGGATGATTTCATCAGAATGTTTAATAAAGCAGTCAAACATATTTTTCTATTTTATTCACTTATTGCGTGCTAGAAATCACTACCTATTTTGATAATTTCTCTGAAGCATAACACAAATCACTACTGCTACCACCAATAATAATAATGACAAGAGAAGTACAAAGAAAGAGAATACAACTGCTCACCAAGCCCGACCCAGCCAGTGCACACCCAACAGCGAACCCCCCAGTCCACCACCACACCCTTCCAGGTCTCTGCCCTCCGTTTTCACATCCTGGACATGATGTGCTGTGGTATGGAATAACCTCTTTGGTCAGTTTGGGTCAGGTGTTCTGTCTCTGCTTCCTCCCGGCTTCCCCTCCTCCCTGGCATAGCATGAGGCTCAGAAAGTCCTTGGCCAGACAAAACACTGCCAATTCTAAGTGAAGGCAATAAATTCTCAGAAAGAGGTTCTCTCTTCTGAAACAAAATGACTGGGGGCTGAGAATATCAGTCAGCTTGACTGAAAGCTTCTGAATTCCTAAGAACAGCCACCTGAATCCTTCTGTATGTGAATTGCCTATAACGTAAACAGTTAGGCTGAACAGTACTGTTCTCCTATTTGTACCAACGCTGCACTGCCTCTGACCCAATCCTGAGAACATGACAGGTCCCTTCCCTATCTGCTTCACTGATTAGCCGCCATTTTCAAATGCTTCTGCAAGACAGACCTTGCTCATAAGATTGCAGGAGCTCTGATTATCAGTGCCATGCAAGAATACAAGTTACTGGTACTATTTAATCCATCTCAGCAAATGCGCTTCTCTTTCTTATTTTATCTTCAACAAGCAGGACCATGAAACTATGACATATTGTGAGATGACTTCTGAAATCTAATATACAGCTGATTCAAGGGGTTTGCAGGGTTTCTGCATTTAACAAAGCTAAAGGATAATGATTTTTTCCATTAAAGCATACATTGCAAGCAGAACCCAGATGCTTACCCTTTCTCTACATTAAGAAAAAATATTTTTTAAGGTTATTCCATGCTGCATCCATTTTGATGATGACAGCTCATATTATGCCTTCTATTTCACTAATAGCCAAGTATTTATGCATATTATAGGCAGAGCTGCAACAACATGGGAGGAACAATTTTATTCTTCACTTTGATTTGCAAAATAGTATGTTAATTTCTAGATAGCACTATACCACAGCAGAATCCAACTTTTAGGGCAATGATTTGCCTGAAGCCTATGGTAAACTGCTAATAAATATTGACTATTCCCTAATGAGTTTATACTCCTTGGAACAAAAACACAGCACTGGATACAAAATCATTATAATCATGCATGACTGTACTAGGGAAAAGAGACAGCAGAAGAAGTTAAAAGTTGTAACATTGATAAAAGTAACAGTGCTTTTATCAGTGGCATCAAATGTTAATTTACCCACATGGGATTAACTAATCTAATACATTTAGACACTAACCAGGGAATGAAAGTCTGCTAGGAATTTTATTTAATATAAATTAATGAGAACTCAAAGTTCATGCGGCAGAGCATTGCACAAATTAAACTATAATAAATTAAAAGCCCCAAATGCACACTTGTTCTTTAAATTTTAACCTACAGAAGGGAGGAGAATATGGAAATGCTAGCTTTAGAGTAAGGAGGTTTAGCCTTCAGGATCTGGGGGAGGATTCAAAGCAGGATATAACTTCAGGTGCCCAGAATCATCCCAGTACTCCCCTTGGCTCTGTTAGCTCTGTAAGACTCTTAGGATGGCATGAAATTAATCTCTCTGCAGTTTCTGAATTCTCCATCTAAGCTGTTCAGGCCACAAACTGAAATACTTGCTCTGAATGCACTTTTTTTTCCATGCTATCAGTCAGGACAGCTGAGTATGACTGCTCAGGGGACAAAGAACTTCTGCATGTCCCCACCAGATCTCTACACCCACTCCCCATCCACAAGGGAAAAAATCCACCACCTCAAACAGCTAGACTGTAGCTCCTACCTAATTTGTCTGTACAGAGCAATAGCTGGCAATTGAAGAAACACCCTCATCTACAGACAGAGTGTTCAAGAAGGAAATAATCTCACTTGGCAGAAGCATTGCCTAAGCAAGTGGAGACTTAAGTGAGAATAAAAATAGCTCTTTATGCTTTAGTTTGCCTGTCTCTAAGCTGCTGTAACACATCATTCACCTCACACAGATGACTGGAACAGTATTTTGAAACTTTATGAAAAAGACTGTAATGCTAAAGCTCATAATTTCTCCTACTTCACCATACCTGCACAACCCAAGGCCCTATCCCCATATTGCCTGCCACACAATCCTTACAAAGACTACATCCTTCTCTTCCTGAGTAATGCTCATTATTCTTCCTGCATGTTGGAATAAGCAAATCTTCCAACAATCTCCAAAGAAATTTCCATTTGCAGAGCAAAGAAGCACTACTGCATCTTGATAGACGGGCTACTCAGCCTGGAGAAGAGAAGGCTCAGGGGAGACCTTAACAGTCTTCCAGTGTCTAAAGAGGGCCTACAAGAAATCTGGAGAGGGACTTTTTACAAGGGCATGTACTGATGGACAAGGGGAAATGGCTTTAAACTCAAAAGAAGGGTAATACAGATTAGATGCTAGGAAGTTCTCATGATGAGGGTGGTGAGGCACTGGCACAGGGTGCCGAGGGAAGCTGTGGCTGCCCCAACACCGGCAGTGTTCAAGGCCAGGTTGGATAGGGCTTGGAGCAACTTGCTCTAGTGGAAGGTGTCGCTGCCCATGGCAGGGGGTTAGAACTGGATGAGCTTTAGGGTCCCTTCCAAACCAAACCATTCTGTGATTCTATGAAATCGTCCAGGGACATCCACACAACTGTATGACAGCTCTTCCATAACTTCTGTGGTTGTCCTGAATCACTTTCTTATTGAAGAAAGCCACTTAGCACACGCATCTAGTCCTTCTCTACTTCCAGCCTCATGGATACCATTCCTACTGAAGACAGAAGGATTCTTCTTACATCATTAGCCCAGGAAATAAGTA
Organism: Myiopsitta monachus; assembly: GCA_017639245.1. Classification (NCBI taxonomy): domain Eukaryota; kingdom Metazoa; phylum Chordata; class Aves; order Psittaciformes; family Psittacidae; genus Myiopsitta; species Myiopsitta monachus. The sequence continues at coordinate 8,188,802 of CM029928.1, forward strand.
TGCAGCAAGGGCTTCTAAAGCACAAACCAGTACTAGCTAAATCACTACTTCTGCAAAAATTGAATCCTATGATTATTCTGCTATGAAAAGGTCTTAAAAAGACAAGACCACATGGCTTAAGAATGGAAACTGTGATAATTACACGTATTATGGTTAGAATATAGGTTTGAATATGGGGTTTTTCAAACAATGAAAGAGGAAAAAAAAATCTGCTGTTAATTCTCTGCTTTAAAGCAATCTTACACCAGGGTTTCAGCTTCTGATATCACAATGTTAATTAAGCATATGGGATCAGAGTAACTTACAAGAGCCACCTAATGCTTATCAGGACACCGCAATTATTTCCACTTTTATTTGTCATTACTATTCTATAACCTCTTTTTCCTTTTTAGTAGCAGGAAAGTATTACTTGGAAGAAAAAGAAAGTGTTATCTGCCATAGATTTTACAAAACAAATTTATCACACAGATTACTCCAGTAAAAAACCAAGACTGTATGTAACATATATTAACTTGATCTATCAAAACATACGCAGGCCATGAGACCAATACAACACTTGACTGGGATAGTACTTATAACAAGAACATGGAAATGTTAGTAATATTTTGTTTAGGGTGTTCTTAAGTAAAGTTTATAACCAGTTTTATCATGGATTTCAGTTAAATATCAAAGTTATGTAAGGACATTTAAGCACATTTACCTAACAGTAGTATTTCCTATCAGAGGTTTCATGAAGATACATTTCATTCCTTTAAAGTTTGCCTACAGGATGTACACATGGTAGAGGGCTGAAATCTGGCTCACAGTTTCCCCAACATCGTTTCTGGTTTATGCCTCCTTATAGGCCACTGCAGGCACCACATCTAGTGCCGGTACCATGAAATTATCCCTGACACCCCCAGGAACTTGGGTTGACAGCATCCTACTGCACTGCCGTTCCAGCAAGTACCAGAGATTTAAGTCCCACGTAAGAGTCTGATACGGAGGTGTTCTCAACTTGTTCAAAGGAAACAATGTCCACCTTCCTATCCTTATTTTGTAACCTGTTCCTAACACAATGTCACCTCTCCCTTCTTCCTGGATCCTGACACACAAGATCTCAAGCACATGAGAGCTCTAGTTCCCCAGGCTGTGTGCATGCACTTGAGAGAGGAATCCCTTCGCTCTGCTTCTCGCTTCCTAAGGTCTCTCTTGGTGTTGTGGTTTAAGCTCAGTCAGCCAGTAACTCAGAACCATGCAGCCGTTCACTCACTTCCCCCCCTTCCTTCCCCCACTCCTGGAGGGATGGGGAGCAGAATCAAAAGAATGTAACTCCCACGGGTTGAGACAAGAACAGTCCAGTAACTAAGGTATAGCACAAACCACTGCTGCTACCACCAGTAATAATAATGATAAGGGAAATAACAAGGGAAGAGAATGAAACCGCTCACCACCCGCCAACCGATACCCAGCCAGAAAGAGCAGTGATCTCACCCTTCCAGGTAACTGCCCCCAGTTTATATAGTGGGCATGACATGCTGTATTATGGAATAGCTCTTTGGTCAGTTTGGGTCAGGTGTCCTGTCTTTGCTTCCTCCTGGCTTCCCCTCCTCCCTGGCAGAGCATGAGGCTCAGAAAGTCCTTGGTCAGAGTAAACACTAGTGAGCAGCAACTGAAACCATCGGTGTTATCAGTGCTGTTCCCAGGCTGAAAGTCAAAAACACAGCACTGCACCAGCTACTAAGAAGGAGAAAATGACTGCTACTGCTGAACCCAGGACACTTGGTCATGCAGATTTTTGCTTCTCAATGCTACCACTTCTTCATACACCTGTGGGCTGTAATTTTCTTCTTCTATGCTGTATTCAGTAAAGAATCAAAAGGACTGTCAGGGTGCTGGAGCATTCATCCTGTAAGGAGAAGCTGAGGGACAAGAGCATGTTCAGCCTGGAAAAGAGAGTTTAGAGGAACTTCACAGCAGCCCCCAGCACCCAAAGGGTGGTCATCAGAGAGACAGGGTTAGAAAGACAGACTTCTTTACTGAAGTGCAGGGCAGGAGGTTGACAGATAGGATGAGAAAGTTGAGGCTGTTCAGCCTGGAGAAGAGAAGGCTGCCTGGAGACCTCAGAGCAGCCTTCCAGTATCTGAAGGGGGCCTATAGGGATGCTGGGGAGGGACTCTTCATGAGGGACTGTAGTCAGAGGACAAGGGGTAACGGGTTCAAACTTAAACAGGGGAAGTTTAGATTGGATATGAGGAAAAAATTCTTTATTGTAAGGGTGGTGAGGCACTGGAATGGGTTGCCCAGGGAAGTTGTGAATGCTCCATCGCTGGCGGTGTTCAAGGCCAGGTTGCACATAGCCTTGGGTGTCACGGTTTAGTGGGAGGTGTCCCTGCCCCTGTTAGGGGGGTTGGAACTGGATGATCTTAAGGCCCTTTCCAACCCTAACTGTTCTATTATTCTATAATGGACACAAACTGAAACAAGAGACATTTTGACTGGAAGTATTTCTTTTTTCCCCACCATGGGAACAGTTGGGCAGTGGAACAGGTCATCCAGAAAGGCTGCAATCTGTCCATGGAAATTTTCCAGATCCAACTGGTTAAAACCCTGAGCAACCTCATCTGAACTCAGAGCTGAACTCTGCTTTGAGGAGGAGGTTGGACTGGAGACCTTCTTAAGTACCTTACAATCAGAATTAGTGATTTTAAAAGTAGGTTATTATAAGAACAGTAGCTTGGCAAATATGAACAGTGATACCAGGTCAGCCCAACTTTAAATAACTATGTAGACTGCAAATACCAGAGCATGGGCAACACAACACAGGACAGGCAAAAGGATGAAAGAACACCTTAAGTGCAAAGTTAGCATTAAAGAAGTTTTTTTGCTTAGCAGAAAAAAAAAAAAACAAACCTCACAGTTTCATACTTGATTCATAATGGCTCAAAGATCATGGGAAAAGTATTTCGGACATGAGACTCCTCAGGGGATAGGGTTTCTACCCATCTTTATTTCATGAATTTCTCTGTTACATCTCTCTTGGCATAATTTATGTTTGGACCATAGTTAAAATCTTAGCCAGAGCATTACATCCCTAGCTCTTAAAAAGACTCCTTTAAATGCCCAGTAACTGAAATAGGATTAGCTGTCACTGATTTTAATCAACCTTTGCATAATTTTGCCTGAAAAAAAAGTTCTAAGGATGCACATTGCCAAGATCCATGGAAAGTAAAGTAATCCCAAACAATAGCTTGTGCCTGTGCCATGTCAACATCCCCGGAGCTAAAGTCATCAGCTGCAGGATCACATGCTAGTCATATTGTGTTACACTCTATCATATCAGATCTGCAATGACAAGTTTCTTCAACACTAAGGCTGAGTTGCTGAGGTGACAAGCCTCAGGAACCAAGCAACTGCAACATCTCCATGTACATTCCAGTGTTCCAAACACACAGCAGTGCTTGTTACACATTTCTCTATCAGGCTGATGGCTTAGAGGATACACTTGCTTAATACCTTCCTAGGATAAAAAGGTGGCCATAATGATGCCAACAAAACTCCTAATATAAAAGCTGCAAAGTCAAAGGACATCTTTCCACCAGCAGGTTTTGTAGCAAACTGAAACATATCAGTGTACTCCGCTCCTGACTACCACCAAAACCACTGCACGCTTCCAGACTTAACACCACCTTTGCCACAGCCGCCAGCACTGCAATCTCATATAACCTTTCAAAACTGTTCTTTGGCTATTACTCTCTTTATGATGTGATCCCTCTTCACATTGGCTGAATTCCAGTTCTTGCAATCTGAATTCATGGAAATAGCTGTGAAAGAGAGTACCAGTACTGCAATAGATTCAACAGATCTTTTTTTGACGAGTTAAGGCATCACATGGCATCAAATGCATGCAGCCCCTAAAGATCATTCTTCTCACATATGAAAGGATCCTTTCTATGGGAACAAGCTTTATGAGAAAGCTGAAGTCCTTGAGCTCCTCCTGCAGAGAAGGGAATTAGCTTTTTGTGCCTACAGCATGCAAGAATCTCTATGCTTCTCCCAATATCCAAACATTATTGTGCTATTAAACTGAGTTTCTGGACACTTCCAGGGGTACTAATTGACTCCGCTAAGTCACCAATACAGATACGGAAAAGCTGCATAACAAAATCCTTTTTATAAGGGGATAATTGTCACAAAAGGCTAGCTGTATCATTTGGAGTTTTTCCTCTTGAATTTGACATGAGCTTGTTTTTCAAAGAGAATCTCAGATAAATTGAAGAACCTCATTTTATAGGTTCATCTACATATCAGGCAAAGCAAAGTCTGATGCTCAAATTCTATATTCTAAAAGCGTATTCTATACTTTCAAATACACGTATTTAAGAAAAACAATACAATCCCTCTGGAAATAAAAAGAAATCAAATGCGGACATGGTACATTAGCTTAATAAAACCCAAGAAAGACATTTAAACTCTCCGGTCTGAGGGTCCCTTTAGGAACACAAATGGTTCTGGTTTTTACATTATCTTCCTTCACTGGCACTATCCACAGGAGAGAGTGCATCATATCCCTTCAGTCTGGACCACACAGTGGTATTCAGATGACGACTACTTTTTAAAGTGTATCCTAATTTGTTGAAAGCCGTTTACTGGATTAGCTCTATAGCCACTGCATGTCAGTGTAGCTCTGTTTCAACAGATCTGATGTTATTCCTGTCTTAACATGTTCTGTATAAACTGTAAAGAAAAAAAGACTGACACTCCCTCCATTAAATATTAAAAACAGAAGGGAATTTATATGCTAAACTTGTCTGGAGAATTAATGGAATTCAGGGGCCCAATTCTTTTTTTTTCTCCTCTTTCTGCTTTCATGTAACCTCTTACAATTCAGGTCATTCCCATTACATTTGTCAAAATACCTACAAGTTTCTACACCTTTTAAGTCCTTAGTTCTGACTTGTGGGGTATGGGAAGTGTTTTAATACAGCGGGAAGTAGGAAGCATGTCTTAACACAGCTTGTCGAAAAATTGCATATAATCATTAGTTAAAACTCTGTCAGTACTTACTAGCCAACACTGCTGGTACTGATCAACATCAAAACCAACTCTAGGCATTATGTTTTGAAACAAGTCTTTTTTGGACCCCCCATTCAATGCATTCTAAAAATTTCTGTTTGGCTGGTCCTGCTGATAGCTTTAAATCCTCCATAATAACAGCCCTTATGAGATTTCCAGGATTAACATCACGCTTTAAATGAGGCTATCAGCATCTGCTTGGACACTGCCACCATTCATGCAGCTGTGCAGTATTCTGTACTACAAGATAACTTCAGTAGCGTTTATTTAACACACAAGGAGAAAGCAGCACAATCAATACTTCCAGTAGGCAAAAGACGTCTGCAAAATGCTAGCAATGAGCTTCCAGTATTATGAAAAAATAATAACTATATTTAATTACAAATTGTGGAAGTAAACGAGTCAATTTATATTTATTACAGATAAAGTGCATAATTAGATTACTTTCTGTAATAGATTCTAGCATCTTGACAGAAAGCTGAGATTTCACAATGCTGCTCTTTACTCTGATCAGCGGCATCCTGTTCCTTAACTGCAATCTTTAGATCTTTTTAATGTTCTTGGGGTAAATTCACAAGATAAAAGCCATGACTATACCCTTCAATTTCCTTGCTTGCAAAGTAATGAACGTTAAGTTTCCGAAATCATTACAAACATTTCTATAGCTAAGCTTTTAGCTGTGTTTCATGAGTCATGATAGACTATGCAGACAATGGGTTTTTGCAGTTATGCAGCCAGATGAAAAATATGTGCAGCCTTCTAAACATGGGACAGAAAAACTTGCCCATGACTAAGGTGCTAAAATGAGAACACTTCTGTTTCTCAGGGAATGTACGACAGAAAGGGAGATGCTCTCTTCAGATGACTGAAAACTATACTTAATGATTCTGGTAACTCTAATGCTCTTCTCAAACCAAAGGCCTTAAGGTGCTTCCTAATCAACTTAAGAACTTGCTTGTAGCTTTTACTTCACAGTCACAACTTTGTTTTTCAGTAAGCTCTGGATCGATGCCTATACGGTAAATCAGTTTATTTGGGGGTCTCTCCTGTCTTCTTTCTTACTTGCAGTTGACTTCCCTGTTCCTTTAAACTTCCCTGCCTTTGGAGGCAAATCTAAGAAACCGAAAGTGTTGCAATCATCCATCAAATTGGTAAGCTAGAAGCTTTTCTCAAAGGGTGGCCAATACCACTTACAAGCAAGGTGCTTCAGCCTCAGAGTAGACAGCTGTGGAAAAAACAGTCCCTGTGAGGAGCTCAGTATAATTCCTTTAATTAAAATCTAGTGAATACATGAGAACTGGAATGCTTAAAATAATTTATGGCCAATTCCTACACAGTTGCCGGTATCCCTGCTTTGATCCTCAGCTGTAGTACTCCCATCCAGATGGCTTCGAATGTGGCTCATAAAAAGCCCACTGCTGGTCAACATGCTGGTTGCCACTTTAGCTGCATATCACATTACTTACCATTTCAAGACGTAAGAGTTAAAGCATCATCACCACTGTGTTTAAAATAACATATATGGCATATAATACATAGAATTTGGTTCTGCCTTGAAACTAGAAGTGCACTGAAGTAACTTTCAGAGATTGCTTACAACAATTGGGCTTATAACTAATAGCTTCTCTGGTCCCTCAATAGCTTATTTTGTTTAAAAAAAAAAAACAAACAAACAAAACCCACCTGGAAGCCACCATATACAAGCAACAATCATCTCTATGTATTCAAAATGTGCTACAGGGATGCTGCCGACCAGCTGCTAAGGTCAGCAAATTAAATAATCCCGATACTGGCTTTTGTTGCATAGAAAACAACCAACTTCTTGCTACTGAAGAAAGCAAAGCAGTTCATGTACCACTTCTCAGTACATGTTAAAAGCAACATGTTGGTAATAAGAGAAACACCTAATTTCTATGGATTCTACATTTGGCAGAATGTCAGCTGAAACCCTCCCAGTGCAGCAGTATGTTAGACCCAACAATATTTCCTTCCCAGCAAAAGCACAGTATTTCCTTCCCTGTTTTGCCCAGCAACAATCTCAAACAAGTTCACTCCTCTTTTCTAACATTGTCCAATGTCCCCCGACTCTTCCCTAAAAACAGTCATCCTCACATCACCCACTCTGTGCTAGCAAAAGCTTAAGAAGCCAAGGAAAGATATATGGTAACTTATTCATTCTTAATCTATAAATACTACGTAATTAAAAGACACAGTCAAGTACCTATTTTTACATACTATAGGACCCTTTGATCCTTACAAACATCAGATCATTTCTGACAACTTCCTTAACCAAAGCGGAATTAGCTCCCTGGGAGTGAAGTGCCTAAAAGCCCAGCAGGAATGCTAAATTTGATGACAGTCAATATTTGAAAAGCAAAGACATCTAAAATAAAACTTTTCAAAAAGCAGCTCTTTAAGCTTTCTTTTTTCTACTGCTTATCAAATATACAGCTGCATGAATCTTAGTTGAAAAAATTTACCTAACATTAAGTGACCTGGAAAACCAACAATTCAAACAAACCTTGTCAAAAAGAATGCAAGTCCATCCTAAATAAAAATCCATCCTACAGAAGTCACAAAAGTTTGGAGCTCTGAAGAAAAAATAGTTCATTATCAGTATTCCCTTGTTTCTTAGTTGGCTGACAAACTCCTGAAGGCAACCAAAACGCAGAACAGTATTATCTCACATGAACAACAGCATCCCAGAATCAACCAGGTTGGAAAAGACCTTTAAGATCATCAGTTCCAACCATTACCCCCAGCAATGCCAAGGCCACCACTAACATATGTCACTGAGAGCCTCATCTACATCATTTGTGAACACTTCAGGGACAGTGATTCCATCGCTGCCCTGGGCAGACTGTTTCAATACATCACCATTGAACAAATGGATCACTTCAGAAGGAGAAAAACAGGGCTGACAGTGGGCATAAAGGGCTTAACTACTAAAAACATTTCTTCTAAGGGTTGCTTGGTCCTTAGCTAGCTTTCAACACAACAAATCTCCCTACACAGAAGAACACAAAGCCTAGCAGTTTTTATATATCTATATATCAATCGATCTGTATACATACATATGTCAGCATAAGTAAAATGTTGCTTCTTAATTACACCGACATTTTCTCACCTTACAGCATTACTCATCTGCCATTCTGCACAAAGCTGACTGAAACCTCAGCTGCAGTTATAACCTAATGAAGGAAAAGTAATCTCTTGCTTACTCAAGGGAAGAATCTTCCGCTGCTCAGGAAGTTCTAAGTGGGATCTATACAGTACTCCAGCATTCACCTCTTCCCTTTCTGTATATACAAGGCCTATGTAAAGCTGAAGGCTTATGTATGTACTATACAAGGCTTATGTAAAGCTGAAGCTTTATGAAGTAAGTGATCTTGCTCAGTATGAGTTGATACATTTTTCCCCTTCAATTAATTGCAAATTTTATCCACGTTTGAATGAGTCTCACACACAAAGAAGTTAAAAATTAATCTTATTTAAGAAAGCAAGACAAACCCAAGAGAAACCAACAGCAAATCTATGAGGTGGGAGTGGATGCTAAGTCAGATTCTTGCAATTCAGGTACTTTTTGTGACTCACAGTAGTAATCCACATACAGAAAAATGACTATTAAAGTTCTCTGTGTAGCTCAGATTTGCTTGTGAATAATCTAATTGTGAAAGCTGAAACATGAATAATAGCAGCACTCTCCTGCTCATCCTGCAGCAAATAGCCTCATTTTATCACATTATTTCTTTTCTCTTTCAGCATATTACTGTACTAGGAGGTTATAATGGTAACCAAATAGCTCCCATTTCTACCAGCACTTAAGCTTGTTTATGATTTATTTGGGAAAGGCAGTGCTCTGGCAGGGCTCAAAGAAGCTATTTACCAGTTGTACTACACCACCTGCGGAAGGAAAACCTGCATTTTGTGTGCAGGAGAAGGGTAAAACACACTCTCTGACAAGAGGCACATACCTTGCAAGCAGCTGACAATGCATTTTCTATACGCTTACTGCATCTTGGCCCCAATTCCAGATGCATTTCACACTTCCAGACCCTGATACAGAGATGTATCTGTAGATGGCCAGGTCTACTGGGGGCTGGTGGAGCTGGTCTGACACAGAAAGGGAAGAGTGGATTTGGTAGGAGGCTTGCCAGACTAGTCAAGGATGCTTCAAATTAGATGTGTTGGGGGAGTGGGGTATCATTCCATCCCAACACACCCAGTCACTGGCCAGCACCTACAGTAAGCATTCAGAGCAACGTAGATATATTTCAGCTGCTCCAGCCAATGAGCCGGCTTCAATTGGAGCTCGGCTCGGATGTCTCTATACAAACACCAGTAGCATGGGGAACAAACAAGAGGAATTAGAGATGTGTGCAAGTCTACGGGGGTATGATATCATAGGTATCACAGAAACATGGTGGGATGGCTCCTATGACTCGAGTGTTGGAATGGAAGGTTACAGGCTCTTTAGGAAAGACAGGCCTGGTAAGTGGGGAGGGGGAGTTGCTATTTATGTTAGGGATAGGCTGGAGAGTATGGAACTCTGTCTGGGGACAGAAAGGCAATCAAGGGAAAACAGCAATGGGAGACATTATTGTGGGGTTCTGTTACAGACCGCCTGACCAAGAGGACTCTGTGGATGAAACACTCTATAGACAGATAGGAACAGCCTCACGCTCAGCAGGCTCCTGTTCTCATGGGGGACTTCAACCACCCTGATATCTGTTGGAGGGATGGTACGGTCCAGCACAAACAATCCAGGAGGTTCCTCGACTGTGTGGAAGACAACTTTCTTCTGCAAGTAATAGAGCAGCCGACAAGGAGAGGTGCCATGCTTGACCTCGTACTCACCAACAGGGAAGGGCTGGTTGGAAATGTGATGCGCCAGGGCAGCTGTGGTTGCAGCGATCATGAGATGGTAGAATTCGAGATCCTCAGGACAGTGAGAAGAGCGTGCAGCAAGCTCACTGCCCTGGACTTCAAGAGAGCAGACTTTGACCTCTTCAGGAACATGCTCAGTAAGGTTCCATGGGATATAGCCCTAGAGGGCAGGGGGGCCTAAGACTGTTGGTGGATATTCAAGGATCTCCTACTGCAAGCTCAGGAGCGATACATCCCTACTAGAAGGAAGTGCTGCAGGAGGGCCAGGAGACCTCCTTGGATGGATAAGGAGCTGCTGAGGAAAATTCAAAGGAAAAAAAGAAATAAAGGTGGAAGTAAGGACAGGTGGCCTGGGAAGAATACAGGGATGTTGTCCGGGAACCTAGGGACCAGGGTAGGAAAGATAAGGCCCAGTTAGAATTAAACATGGCTAGGGATGTTAGAGATAAGATGAAGGGATTTCTATGGGTACATTGCTAGTAAGAGACAGACTAGGGACAATGTGGGTCCTCTCCAGAAGCCATTGGGAGAACTGGCTACCCTGGATTTGGAGAAGGTAGAGGTTCTTAATGACTCCTTTCCCTCAGTCTTCACCGGCAAATACCACACCATCCAAGTCTTGGAAGGCAGATGCAGGGACTGTGAGAATGAAAACGCTGGGCCCTCTGTAGGAGAGGATCTGCTTCAAGACCATCTTAGAAACCTGAACATACACAAGTCCATGGGACCTGATGAAATTCATCCACAGGTCCTGAAGGAGCTGCAAATGAAGTTGCTAAGCCACTGTCCATCATATTTGAAAAATCATGAAAGTCAGGTGAAGTTCCCAACAACTGGAAAAAGGGAAATAGAATTCCCATCTTCAAGAAGGGGAAAATGGATGAGCTAGGGAACTACAGAGCAGTCAGTCTCACCTCTGTGCCTGGCAACATCTTGGAGCAGATTCTCCTGGAAGGCATACTGAGGCACATGAAGAACAACAAGGTCATTGGTGACAGCCAGCATGGCTTCACTGAGGGGAAATCCTGCCTGACCAATCTGGTGGACATCTATGATGGGGCTACGGAACTGATGGACAGGGGTAGAGCAGCTGATGTCATCTACCTTGGACTTGTGCAAAGCATTTGACACTGTCTCACATGACATCCTTGTCTCTAAGTTGGAGAGACATCAATTTGATAGGTGGACCACTCGGTGGATAAAGAACTGGCTGGACGGCCGCACGCAAAGAGTTGTGCTCAATGGCTCAATGTCCAGCTGGAGACCAGTAACGAGTGGTGTCCCTCAGGGATCAGTGTTGGGACCGGTCTTGTCCAACCTCTTTGTTGGTGACATGGACAGTGGGATTGAGTGTGATCACAGCAAGTTTGCCGATGACACCAAGCTTGTGTGGTTCGGCTGATACGCTGCAGGGAAGGAATGCCATCCAGAGGGACCTTGACACACTTGTGAGGTGGGCTGATGCCAACCTGATGAAGTTTAACCATGCCAAGTGCAAGGTCCTACAGCTGGGTGGGAGCAATCCCAGGCACAGCTACAGGTTGGGCAGAGAAGAGATTCAGAAGCCCTGTGGAGAAGGACTTGGGGATGTTGGTCGATGAGAAAATGAACATGAGGCAGCTTCAGGGTGCACTCGCAGGCCAGAAAGCCAACCATAGTCCTGGGCCGCATCAAGAGGAACGTGACCAGCAGGTCGAGGGAGGTCATCCTGCCCCTCTACTCTGCTCTTGTGTGAGACCTCACTTGGAGTATTGTGTGCAGTTCTGGTGTCCTCAGCATAAAAAGGACATGGAACTGTTAGAACAAGTCCAGAGGAGGGGCCACAAGGATGATCAGGGGACTGGAGCACCTCCTGTATGAAGACAGGCTGAGAAAGTTGAGGCTGTTCATCCTGGAGAAGAGAAGGCTGCCTGGAGACCTCAGAGCAGCCTTCCAGTATCTGAAGGGGGCCTATAGGGATGCTGGGGAGGGACTCTTCATGAGGGACTGTAGTCAGAGGACAAGGGGTAACGGGTTCAAACTTAAACAGGGGAGGTTTAGATTGGATATGAGGAAAAAATTCTTTACTGTAAGGGTGGTGAGGCACTGGAATGGGTTGCCCAGGGAAGTTGTGAATGCTCCATCGCTGGCGGTGTTCAAAGCCGGGTTGCACATAGCCTTGGATGGCATGGTTTAGTGGGAGGTGTCCCTGCCCCTGTTAGGGGGGTTGGAACTGGATGATCTTAAGGTCCTTTCCAGCCCTTACTATTCCATGATTCTATAAAACCTAGCCAAGGGTATTTAACCTATATATATCCTAAACCTGTATATACACCTATAACCTGAATTGTCAGCCTCTACTCCTAAACGTACCAGACCTGTCAAAAGTTACTGGCCAGCTTTCCTATGTCCAGTTTTTTTTAACCCTGCATGTTCCCACAGATCTGTGGAAATGCAGCACAGTCCACTGTCTGAGGAATATGAAGTTTTCCAGGGGCTTGTTAAACATGCCAACTCTGATGTAGGTAAGCTCCTTACAAAGCCATTGGGTTGAAGAGGCATCTAGCAGAACTCTAATGTGCCACTACTGCACATTTTTCAGCCAAAGTCTCACCCTTTATATTATTTCACATTTAATTATAATCTGAGTCAGCTTTTAAAATAGAATAAAACTCCACTCCCTGTTTTAAGAATTGAAATTAGGCACCAGAGGCTACTGATGACTATTTAAATGGGTTGATTATGTAACCAGGACTGATGTCCTTCTATGAAAAATAGGCTTTATGCAGGTAAGAACCTGCTAAAGGCAATACTTTCACTAACACCTATACATCATCTGACTAACAACCTCCAAGTACAAGTGATACTTTCATGAATGCAAAGATGATGAAGGCTTCTGAAACACATAGTAAATAAAAACAATACAAGTTTAATGACATTTAGAAAAAGGTGGGAAAACTTTTAACACATCTTATGTGTTACGGCACATCCATGTGAAATTTGAAGCAGCTGACTACAAATAGTGAGGAAAGACCAAGACCACATATACTATACCTCCTACGACACTCATGTATAAACTCCTCATGTTTGAGAACATTAGCTCCTGCTCAAATGCCATTAAGAACATAAGTACTGAGTGAAGCTCAAGAGCTAATCACATCTACCTTTTCAAGACAGTATAAAGATGGAATCTTGGGTGGCATGGTCTAGTGTGAGGTGTCCCTGCCCATAGCAGGCGGGCAGGAACTAGATGATCTTAAGGTCCTTTCCAACCCAAACCATTCTGTGATGCAAGCCAGTAAGAACACCTAAACAGATTTATCAGCTGTTGACAGGTTAATGCCTTAATGCTGCTTGAGAAACCCTCAAATTAAACTTTGGGCTTTAGGATAGTCAAGAGCACTGAATTTGGCAGCTCTGGGGATAAACGGCCAGGCCTGTACAGGCCCCTAAGGATAAGGTAAAGTGTGATATAGGATCCAGTCTGGCTGGCTGAGGCTGCCTGCCCTCTGCCACCACTACATCCACTCTCCTGCCAGAATTAGCCATTTATTAGCTTCAGAAACAATTAATTAACTATGTTTCATCCAAACCCAGACCGCTGCTCAGCAGTGCCAGGGCAGATGTGCTGTTCCTGCCTGTCTCTGGCTCTAGACAGCTGCTCTCCCGCTTTGTGTCTCCAGTGGGCCTTGGAAACACTGCCTCCGCAAACAACTGCTGTAGAAAAGGTTTCACAAAGTTTGAAAGAGCTCAGTATTATTTTTTTCCTCCTCATCATGTAGACATGTATTAAATAAGCCTATTAGGCATTCTGAACACTTTAATTAACAAATTAGTTATGAACTGGAAAAAGCTGTCATGCTTCCTGTATTTGCTGGCCTATGGCAAATTAACATAAGGTAATGATGCTTTATTTTTATCCAATTATTTGAGCTTCACTTTCCACAGACTTCGTTTCTTGGATTGTGTTTTGAATGAAAAAGGTGATGTTTTCCCTTTTTAAAGTTAGTTTTTAAATGCATCAGTCTGACCTGGACACATACACTGGTAGTTTTATTTTCCCCTTTTAATCCCTTTTCCTGCCCCAACACAAAAGCTGTTATCTTCCCTACTGCCCCATGTATCTACTGCTCCAGAGACTGAAAGAGCCTGTGGTTTCAGAGGAATGAGCTCTGTGTACACATTTTTATTCATATTTTAAGAATTCCTTCTATAAAATGTAGGTATTTAGGAAAAGAACCATTACATTAGAGCCACATCACTAATGCACAGAAAACAAGTGCTAACGTCAACTGACTGGCAATTGCAACTGTCTTTAAAACAGGGATAGAAGCATTCTTAAGGCTGATGTGAATTGCACTGCTAATCAAAGTGGGGCGCCTAGCTATTTACCCTGAAGGTGAGGAATAAGCAAAATCAATTATGTGGTAGGATATGAGGCAGCTAAAGACATACAGAAAACTGTATGAATCCAGCAATAATATTAGACCATGAAATAACAGCTGTGAGGGGACAAATGCCTTTCCTACAAGACTTTTCTTTCTAGTTCCAACAGAACTTGATGAGCTGAGCCTGAATTGTTTGTGGATTTTAAAGGAAAAAAAACCCCAGAGGTTGAAGTTAGTGCTGTACAAACGTTTTATAAGGAATAATAGTAAAAGGCCATGTTACTAATAAAATGGAAGGGCCTTCATCTACCCTCAACAGGTAAAGGAACTCTTAAAGGAGCTACTTCTTTAAGTGAATAACCCTTCCCCCCTAAACAAAACTAAACAACCCAAAACAAATCATCAGTTACTTGTAGTCTAAAACATTCCAGAAACACTGTTGTTTATGCTGTGTGCAACAAAAATGCTATATCCAGTACAAATATGGGTTTTAAGTTGCATTAATAAATGAACCACTATAGGATAACTTTTTCCAGTCAAGAATAAGTCATTTTCCTTTATTTTTTTAAATGGAAAAGTGATTATTTATTAGGTGATACCATTTAATTTGCCCTGACTTCTGATCACCAAACCTGATCTACTACATACTACACAGCATAGTTTCAGCAAATAAACTGTACTGGATTGTACAATGTGTGTTTATCTAAAGCATGTACTTACAGAAAGGGAGCTGTTGCTTATTTATTTATAGGATTAATTTATTAACAATTGATTTATTTATAAATAATTCTTACTCAGCAAGAGCTCTCTTACAGACAGACAAAAGCTATGTGGATGATACTATTCTTTTTCTCACGGTTGTTCCCATTCTTTTCTGGTACTCTATCCATTACTCTTAAGTGCTTACCTACTTAAGACAGACAACATTCAGTAACCCAGGCAGTGAATTTACAAGCCACTGACAACTCTGTAACAACTTTCTTCCAAGAGGGATTTAACCAAATTATAACAGCTTACAGTTGTTTATAGGTATTCTCAGTGTGCCCAAAGGCCTTGCTGACACAAGGAGACTGCAGTATTTAAAGTGATGATCTATGGTATGCTCACTATTGCACACTAGCTGTCCCTATCTGAACAATGCTAAAGCAGAGTGAGCACCTCCTTACTTTGAGATGCACGCCCAAACTAAATTCCTGGCCAGTCCCATGAAGGGACAAGCCCAGACAGCTCACAGAATCCCAGAGGATGCTCACCAGACCTTTAAATTAGCTTCGTCAAAGGCCAAACTAACATAAAATCCTTATTGCATTTAATTACAGATAAGTAATAAGGAATTAGAGAAGTACTGCTATCGGCCACGGCATTTGAGATTTTAATAGCCATACTAAAAAGAGCCTAGGCCAAGTAACCCCAGACTTCTTCTAAACCGAGGCTCTCACAAGCACTTTTTTATGCTGTTAGAGCTGCTGCAGGACAGAGCTGATTGACTTTACTGGGAATGATTTGGGGAATAAAGGCTCAGATCCCATTATAGATAAGTTCTTGCTTCTTCCATACAAAAGCCAAAATTTAAAATCCCACTGAGAAAAAACATACTGCCTCAATTACACCTATACCAACACTTAAAATTTCCAATGCTTGTTCTATAGACACATCAGTAATTCTGACAACAGGTCAAGGTCAGCAAGCTGATTAAAAAGCAACATAAAAGCCTCAACAGGAGTTACACAGCTGTGCTAAAAGGACTGCTTTTTGAACATCAGCTGTCCTAGAGGAACTTCCCCTTATATGCTATTATTAGTTTCATTAGCACCTTCAGATTCCCCCTAATACTGGACTTGAAAGAGAGCCCTGCATACAAGATTTCTTCTTTATTCCACTGTGCAAGAGATAATTTCCATATGTCCAAAGATACATTATGACCTTCATACTTTCACTGTCTGCTGGGATTATTTCTGAAGTTCTGAGACTCTGCTCAGTTTCAAGTAGCTTCCAATTATATTATATAACATTACATTATGTTGAAATAATGCAGGATTTCATCCCTAAATTAAAATGGGATGAGATGGATGATGGGCAGCATTAATTGTTGTACTAGTGAGAAGTATAAGGTCCAATAGCTTAGGAACCATTAAAAAGAAGATTGATAATGCATTATATCAAACATGCACTAAGAATCTTCCTTATGAATAGATGCAGTCCATTGATTCTACTGATAGCAGGTCATAAGATATCAGACTTTATAACCTTGACATCATATATGCAAAAGCTACAAGAGATAAAGCTCTAGAATGACCTAACTGACAAACTTCCTCTCCTCTGATGCCACTTCAGTTAGGAGGGTGGCAACAGTATGGGCTACTTCTGCAGAAGAATATGTAAGGCAAAAATGGAAGCGACTCTGAAATCTGTTTAGCTAGTCTCCTGCGGTGATTTTGGTTACTATATGTACTATGTGTTACAGTGCTCTCAATAACTTTATGGTATATATTTATGTGCCAATGTGAATGAATCCTGTGTCAGTCATTTTGATAAAGAAAATTAAATATTTTTCTCCAAGTAATATACTGAATCATTTAACATACTTAGAAACATTTGGTTTACACAGGTAGAGAATGTGAGCTGATAAAAAAAGTAATTTGAATGTTGTCTCAAGTAAGAAGGGTGTCCAAAGTAAGAAGTTCTTGGATCTCATAGCGTTCAAAGATCTAATGATGTTTTTCACATATTTAGATACAACTGACAGGGACAGGAATAGAAAAGCCAGGTGTATTTCTCCTCTCCTGTAGCGCTCTGCTCTCTCATACAAGCCACAGACATTTAAAAAATAATCTGTACCTTTGCTACACTGCCACTGCACAGGCCAGTGCTTTTTATAATATGAAAGCAATGCTACAAATACAGTATATCACTAGGATTTATTTCTGTACTCTGAAAAATTACTGTACTTTCAAAGGGATTATATGATACAATCTGACAAGAGCAAACTTTGTCTGAACAGTTGCTAATTCAGTGCCATTTAGCTCACTAAATTCAAGCTTTTGCTTATGAGCCTTTAACAGAATTGAAGAGTCACCACATCCTACCTTCTCCAAGCCTACTTTCACTACGCAATTCACTGCATCATTCCAGTATCCACCTAAGTTTTGCTATGCCTGAGGTCTCAAAGGTTTTTCACCCCCATCTCCTGGAAGGACTGACAGGGCCAACAGTGATTGCTTAAGTAATAGCAGAGCAGAGGAACCACCTTCCTTAGCTCACACAGAGAAAAAGATAAAATAGCCCATATTTTCTTGGGCCTTCTTGTTCCCTAATTCTTCCCATGATAACCAAATGAAAGCATTTTGCTTGCTTTTCACAGCTGCTATGATTGAAAGTGCCCAGGAAGACAGAAAAATCAGCCTGTAAGACAGTTGTGGTGCTCTGCGAATCAGGGAAAGAGAGCAGGTCTAAAATGCACACATTTGCTTAACCCCCTGCCTCTGTCTCTTTGCAATTATGGAAACGCGGATACACAGTTGTACCAATTATACAAATCAAAGACTCCCTTACTGACACAGCAATTGAGGCTGCAAATTTTAATACGTTTTGGTATGAATCTGCAAGAGACTGACAGATGTGCAGGTAACCACTGAGCAGTTCTTTCTACAGTCAGCAATTTTTCCTCTAATTAAAAATAACTTTCTTATCCTGCTCCCTCTTCTCCCCCCCCAAGAAAAAAAAAAAAATCGAAGCAGCTCAGGATTGTTCTCTCTGCTTACCCTAACACGTAATAAGGGTCAGAACAGGAAGAAGGGGCAACACAGAGGAACATGAAGCACCAAGTGGGCAGATTTTAAACTTAATCAAGTTTACTCTGTCCATCAAATCTGCAATTCCTTTGAAACAAGTGTATGAATTAATCCAGAAGTCAGCAAAGGCTTTCAGGGCTCTGAGAAGACAGCTGTGGGAAATGGAAAATATTCTCACGTACTGACATAGCAAAATACCCTACACATATACCCTGGGGCTTAGTTTCCAGATCAATATCATTCCATGAAGTTTTAGGGTTGTTTGGGTTTTTTTTTGCCTAGATCACTAGTTACGGGATTTGGAAACAAAGTGATAGCAAACATTAGGACTAAATTTGTAGATATTTCTGCTTCTGAAACCTCCTAAAACCTGCCCAAAATATTTAGCTCTTTGATGTGCATCCTTCCACTTACAACACTTACAGCAGGAACCTAAACCAGAACAACTGCAGCCACAATGGCAACCTTCTTCACATGATGTGGCTGTTCAATATATCAGTGTTTTAATCAACAGAATAAAATATACTATCAATTTTGCTGAAGTGTTTTGGCAGTCTGGAGTGAAGTGCCAACAAAACAGCCAAGAAAAAGTATTTGGGTTGGAGATTGGAATTTTCAAATGCACATTTCCTTAATTTAAAGGGTCAGGGGCTGGAGGAGGGGGAGTTCTTTCCATTTAATAATGACTTGAGCACAGTGTGGTTTAAATAGCATGTTTGATTTGGGTACCTAGCAGCTGATAATGACTCTTTGGAGAGAAAGAAAAAAAAAGGATTCTCTTATTACTGGTGTGATTAGCAATATCTGTTATTCCATGATGCTCTAAAACAGCACAGCATTCAGAATGAGATGTTTCCCATCATTTGTAGAAGCAGAAGCATAAACACAGCAAAGGCAGATTTCCCATGTTAAACACATTCCTGAATTCTGCAGTACTTTTACTGTCACTAGAATTAAGAAAGCAAAATTGGGCGATGCACATATTTGAAGCTTCAGTTTTGGAAAGCCTGCATGCCAGGCTTCACAGGTATAAAAAGAGGGATGACAGCAGTCTAAAGAAATTGCTATTTAAGCAAATAGGTGCAACTAAATTTCAAATGACCTTTTGATAGTGGAAATCAAGCAAATGTTTGATTAATGACAGCACTGTAGATCCTTATTGCTAAAGAAACATCATTAAAAGAAACAGTACTGTAGTGATTATAAGGGTCAAAAAACAGGAGGGTAAATATAATTAAGGAAAAAATAATCCAAATGTGTGATTTGCCTTTCTCTTACAACAGACTAAAACAGTCTAGTAAACTAGAAAGAGAAACAGTCGTTTTAAATCAATTCGAAGATCCTGCACAGCAAGCTGATGAAAAGATTTTATTAAAGTTATTCTAGACACTTTTTCCTATTACAGAACACAGAATAGAACGCAAATGAGCATAGCTGTGATCAGATACAGCAGAATTCAATCTAAATGATGAGCAGTGTTTTAGAATTCAACTGTTCCTTAACTTCTTTCATGTAGACAATGAACAGTTGAAAACAAATTAAGAGATGCAACAGCCTATCAAAACCCATGTTCAGGCATTCCACAACAGAAAAAAAAAAGAGAACTACTAAAAAGCATGTAACAAAGTAAAGGCAACTGAGGTTCACTGAAGTAAAACCCTGAAACAGGCATAAATCAGCATCTACTCCCATTCAGAAATGGCCTTCTAAATTTCTGGAGCAGCTAACAATGCTCCCTACTAGTCTAGAGGCCTAAACCCAAGGAAATTGCCAAAGCTCCTGGACAGGCCACAGGCTTTCCATAAACATCTGCATGGCTGCAGCACCAGAACTTGTGGGTCATATTTTCTCTAAGCTTGTCTTTAGTTTTCCTTCAGCTTGTGTAACTGTAATAGCAACTCTCTAATATCCAGTTAACACAGCCTAATCTGCTTTATGTTTAACTTAGTTTCAGTGATGGCACAGGCTAGTGACTACTGGCGTATCAATTCAAGTATATTTCTGTAGCAGATGTTCTACAGAGAACAAACCAGGACTGTAGAATAAAAACATAATGTAGAGGAATACAATCACAGAGGTGTTGGAAGTACAGGGTGGTACCAGAGGGAGCAGGGCTATACACAACATACCAGGTCAATTACTAGCCATTAAAAGAATGCAACCTTGGGAGCTGACTAAGACTGATTTTAGAAAACAAAGAACTAAACAAAAAAGACATTGAAGGACAAGAACCCTACACATGCAAATATCCATACAGAGAACTCAGGCAAATGTAACTGCAGAAGAATAAACAAAGATCAATGTCACAACCTTGAGGGTACCAACAAGGTAATCCCACTACCCACTGAGGGACCCAAGTGCCCTGCCTGGAGCCTGGGAGTCCCATTTCAGCCCCCAACCTCTATGTGAGCCCCATCATAGGTGGATCCAGGCCCAGCCCAGCCTGTGCTCTTCCCCACTTAGGGATTTTGCTTGCTGGCTTGACAGAGCTGGCTCGTCCCTTCCTACGTGATGATCTCCAGGCAAGCGGCACAAGTTTTAGGAGGCAGAATACGGTATGTAGGATCAGCAGAATTCCTGAAGGAGCAGGACAAACAAGCAGCACTGCCAGTAAGCCAGCCTTCTACAAGTCTGCTGTTTTGCCTAGATCTTCAGCATTTAGAAGATCATGACTACCGTCACTTGCTCTTTCTTCTTTATCGATACAGCAAAAGTGTTTTTCAATTCTATGTTCTTTAAATCATTTCATTATACCATTGACATGTATTTTGGGAAGAAAATAAAATTTTGATACTGATTCACAAGAATTTGTGAAATTTTTGATTTCAGGACTTTCAGATTGATACTACTTAGAAAAAAAAAAATCAATAGTATTCAGAATATTAATTCTGTTATCTGAAGTTTCATGTTTAAATGTATAATTCCTGCAAAATTATTTACGAGATGTATAGAAAAATAGAATATACAGGCATTTCGAAATATCAAGAAAAGCCATGAAAATTCCTATGGGCGAAAGTAAAGACCTGTTTTCAGAATGTGACATAAATTTGCCTAGCCCTAGGATATAATCACACCAGGTAGACCAAAGTTACACACCTATTCTTCCAATGACCAAAACTGAGGGGGCTTTGTACTGAGCAGCAGCAGTCTGTGCTAATGCAGGAAACAAGTTAAATCAAGGAAGTGCATCAAAGCTGGTTAGGTTTGCTCCAACAACCATGACCTTCAAAATGCCCATTTACCCAATGAGCACAGGTATGCCTTTTTAACTGAAGTCAATTGTATTGTGCGAATCCATTGACACGCCCATGATGCTATATGTTATTAGTGTGCATTCCTCCATGCAGTGCAAGGGAGTGCTATTACTGTCACATACACTGAACAGCCGTCAGACAGCAAAGACTTTGTTAAAGCAAACATAAGCAAGAATATTTTACATAAAAGCATTTTCGTATGAAAAGTACCATTTGTTGCTTTTTTAATATCTGAACATTAACATAGAGAGCACCCCTTACCTCCTCTCTTGTTTAACTTGGCATACCCGGGTACATAGCTGCTTGTCATAGATGATGAACTGCTGAAGGAGGAGTGGGGTAATGCTGAGACCAGAGGCTCATCACACTTCTCTGAAACACAAGAACACAGATTCACTTTATGCTGTTAATAATTCATACATATTAAGTGGTAATGAGCCTTTGATTGTTCTGCTGGGTTACACCATAACCTTGTTATTTTTCAAAAGTGGAATGCATCAGGCTACGTCCCAATATTTCAGTTAAAAAAACCCAACCACAAACCAAACAGAAACTCCCAAACCCCAAAACCACACTGACAAGCAAAAAGAAAAAATCACCCCAAACCCCACAAACACACACACACACACCCTCAACATGGGAAAATAAAGGCTTCAGTAAAGGACAGAATTAGCTAATGGCGATGCCTAACTATATGCCACCACTCTCCTTCCAGATAATACAGATGAACAAGAAAGCTGGCCCTGAAACATCTGGAATGGCTTGTGCAACCTGAAAACTCAGCGCTCATGAAAAGTATTATCATGAAAGCTTTGTAAGAAGTAACTAAGATAAAACCTCTCAGTACTGTAACTAAAGTGCTGATAAACTGATATCTTAAAAAAGGAAACCAATTAGGGTACATTAATAAATGCCTATGAATTATGACATATTACAGATTTACTTTAGAAATTAGCAAAATGTAAATTATTTTGGGGGTTTTGTTGTTGTCGTTTTGTTTGGGTGTTTTTTAAATATGATCTCTAGAATCCATGAGTATTTCACTTCTATTTTACACAGTATAAGTAAGACTTTGTACTAGCATCTGAGATGGAAAGAACAAAAAAATTCAGAAGCTTTGCCTTTCTAATGGAAAAGTTCAAAACAAATCCACTGTTGCACGAAGTTATGTAAATCACAATAAAGAGAACTGTGCTTTGATTTTTCAAATACACAGGTAATATAGTGCCGTTCGTTCTAGTTTTTCCTCAATTACTTCAACAGAAGAACAAAATGTCTATGTCACACTAGCCATTTACATTTCAGGTACAGCCTAAAAAAACTTCGTAATCTGCACCAGACATCCTGATTCATCCTTTCATCCTTTTGAAAATACACACACTGTTCACTGGGAGGTGTCCCTGCCCATGGCAGGGGGGTTGGAACTGGATGATCTTAAGGTCCTTTCCAACCTCAACTATTCTATGATTCTGTGATTGCAACACATGCACTGCTGTGAGCAGAAACACCTCAGTTTATATATCTGGAAAGCATTATACTACCCCTGTTTGGCAGGATATTTTAGTGCTCAGTCACACCATATAGTTTTGGTACTATTAGGAAATAGTGATTTGGTCAGACTGGATCATACAGAGATTGAATTAATCCTACCATGAAAAGAGGAACCTCAATGGGAAAAAAACAGGCTTGTGAGCAAACTAAGTCATTTATAATGCAGGTCCCCTAAAATTTCCACTCTCATGTAATGAAAAATAAAATGATTTTCACAGCAATAGAAACTGAAGCAAAGAAATACAGAAGAACATTTGCTCATGAATCAGTACTTTGACATTTAACAAAATAAGTTAGTTTCCGTCACAAATCTCCAAGAGTTTGTTACAGGGGAAAACAAAATTCATACCAGCATAAAAGCACAGGCAAGAGGAAAGGGCAATTGCTTTGCGCTGAATTAAAGGACAAGTTCCAATGGCTTTAAAGTTCACAGCCACACTATTTAATGATGGAATTTTGACAAGGGAAGATAAATGGTTGTAACCGTTATTGTTTATACCACAAAATAAAAGGATTGATTCCCCTCCTCCCTCCTTGCCCTGGCCTGGCTGTGGCCACACATGGTTAAGAGCCTGCAGCCAGAGAGGCACCATAACTGAAGCTCACATCATGCTATCGAAAGCAGCACACCAGGGATGCACAGGAGCAAACCCTGGCAGCAGGGATACAGCACACAGCAAAAGCTTACCTGGGTGCCAGGCTGCTATGATTTCTGTCACAGTTCAAGGTAAGAGACTCACAACAGAGGTGGTTTGGGCTGAAAGGGACCTTAAAGCTCATTCAGTTCCAAGCCCCTGCCATAGGCAGGGACTCCTTCCACTAGACCAAGGTTACTCCAAGCCCCATCCAACCTGGCCTTGAACACTGCCAGGGATGGGGCAGCCACAGCTTCTCTGGGCACCCTCTGCCCACACCTCAGCACCCTCACACAGAAGAACTTCTCCCTAATGTCTAATCTGTATCTCCCTTCTTTTGAGCTTAAAGCCATTCCCCCTTGTCCTATGTCACTACATAGACTTTTTACTATTCGAAAAAGTTCCTCTCCAAATTTCTTGTAGCCCTTCTTCATATCACAGAGTTAAAGTTTTCAAGTATTTCTTTACCTACAGTATTTTTTCAGTGGTTCAAATAAACAGGTTTTCAACTTAAAGACAGCTAACACACTGCTCTCACTGCCTCTTCATTGTTAGTGTTACCTAGCTAGAGATTTGAACTAATTTGCCATTAATACTGTTGTTAGGTAAACCAAGAATGAAACATTTAAACACAGAAGTATACATAAGCAGAAATATTATACAAGTACATAACGGGTCTCTTTATAGTATTTTCCAATGCTTATCTTATGTGATATTTACTGTAAGACAAACATATTCACATTCATAATGAGAGCTAAGGTTGAATATTTGTCCTGTTTCTAGAGGGGGCATGGGGGTGGCGGTGTTGGTGTATTTTTTTCAAGCAGCTCTTCAGGGTTAGATGGTTTTCCCACACCTATACTTTCACACTGGGGGCTGAGGAGAAAACTCCCCATCTGTATGGAAGTATATAAGCAGAAGAAAGGTTTAGCTACAAAAGTGCATGTTTTAAACCATGTGTTCAGAAATAACGAGAGCTCTGGAAAAAGCCTTTCCAAGTCACAGAAGCTCATCAGGACTTCTTTATTGCAGCAACACCACTAGCTACAGAGAGAATTTCCTCCTTGTATTTTGACAGCTACTATATTGGTGCTACTATTGATGATGCCACACAAAAAGAAGTATGGGGAAAACTTGTATGGAAAAAGTAATAGCTTCTAAATCACCCTCCCCCTGCATGGTCTTGCTTGTCTCTCTGCTTCCTTAACTTGGATTCAAAAGAATGAGAGAGACAAGCTTGACATAGCCAAAAAATTAAAACTAAAATCCCACAGGGAGTACCACACTGTGTTTGTCACTGTGATCCTAAGTCTTACAGTCAGTCATCAAGGTGCTTCATTTGGCATACATCTGCTTTTGAAGTACTGAACCTGGACATCTGCTTTCTCAGTATGACTGGAATCGCCAAAACTGGGGGTCAGGGGTGGTGGTGGTTGAAAAAGCAAACATAATTGGTACAGTCTTCCTTCCCTGTTGTTTAGAACTGCATTCGCTTCTTATGCCTGTTTTGGGATCCCAAGTAATAAGATTCTTACTGTTTAAAAACCAAACACCCCCCATCAATCTGCCCACTCATTTAGGCTTCAAAATACAGGAAATCCACCATAGATGTCTGTGAATTACAGGGAAGGATTATACATTGAATGAATAGCTGTTAAAAAAGATATAAAATCTCAGCAATAACTCATGACTCTGGGTCCAATAGAACAAGTTAAAAGTCTGCTTACATAAGCTAATATTTCTAGCTGTGTATGAAAGTTCCACTAAATGTAGTGCACTATTTAAACTTCCTTCGTAACATGAAATGCTGTTATGCCACAGATTTAAGAGGGAAAAAAAAATCCTTGGGAACCTTTGGTTCTTTCAGCAGTTCTAGTTATTTCCTGCAGAATCCAATTTTTTACTTACTAAACCAGATTCATATATACCTCCCTGTTACCGAGATATAATAGCTTTCCCCATATAAGTCAATGCACTGTGCCCTGTTAATCAATTACAGGGCACATGGGCCTGCCAGCATTGTAGCAGCAAAGAAATAAACTCTCCTCCATCCCATTTATCTCAGTGATGTATTAACATCCAAGCCAGCTTAGGTCCATTTAAATGGTAACTTCCTGAAACAAAACAGCTCTTCCACTCCACTCTTTTCTTTTCAGATAGACAGAGCTGATAACTTTGTCACAGGTGTGATGACATTTACTACTCTGACTTTCCTATTCAGAGTGAAATTACAGTTTATGCCCAACAGAAACAAGTTTCCTTAATATGTAAATAATTAGATCAATGGAAGAAAGGTCACCTAAAGTCATTAAATACAAATGTAAAACCTCAGCAATTCACAAGCTTCAAATTCCTCAGGACTATGGAAGGGAAGGACCCCTATGCACTTGCTCTGGTCTTACATGCTTTCTCAGGCACCTGGCTACTGTAAACCAGATGAGATAGACCTTCTGCCCTATAAGAAGCCTCTCATATGTTCTGGTGTCCTCACTCAACAGAACCAGGAAAGGATACCTGCTCTTTCCTGCTCTGAAGTCTATGTATAGTTTACAGTTTATTTATATAGCCTACCCATCATACTGGATAGACTGAAGGGCTGTATTCAACTTGGCCTGCAATTGCTTCAGTTCACACCTGGTTAGTCCATGAACTATTTGGGAAACAAGGACCAGACAACTTGATGGCCAGACCTTGATTTTACTACAAAGCAGACCACATACACGTAAACTTTATCAACCCCAGAGATTGTCAAAGTTATTCCTCGCGTATAGCAGTGACTTTAATGATTTTTGGTGGGCAAAGAAGAGTAAAAAAAAAACTCGATACTTCACAGAAGTCTGTTCCAATGCTCAGCATCCTGATCAGTAGACAGGCCACCTGTAAAGTCACTGACGCATCTTATCAAAGCAATCTGAGAAGATGAAAAAGACTATCTGCAGCTCATCATTATCTTCTTCCCATTAGTATCTAGCAGGAGATTAGAATGCATACAAACAACTACACCTTTAGAAATGTTAAGGAATAGGAACAGTATATATTTACAGTCATAGGTGGGTTTTATTAATAATCTGAAGCTGCTCTGGAGAATGTCGCAAAAGCTCTTGCAAAGATTCTGTCCGCAAAGTAGAAAGAGAGCTGTGTACAGTGCTTACAAAAAAGAAAAACATTTGGATACTGATAAATAGAACTCATCAGAAATAACTGACGATGCCTTACTAAGAAAGCTTTTGAAGAACAAAGGCTTTGCCATCATTATGGTCCACTGTGCATGGAGGAACAGACAGACCTTGAAAAAAATACCAAGCAAAATCTACAAATTCACCCCTCCTTCTTCAAAACCTTTAGCTATCTTTTCCTATCAAATCAGAAACCATTATCATAATTTTGCTGTAAGATACCAGCTCTTTGATAAACATGCTGCCAGTAACTTCACTAAAAAAAAGCCCCACGTGTATGCCAAAAAAAAGAACTGTAAAGTTGATCAACTTAAATGCAAAAAGGCAAAATGACTGTGACATCAATATTGTGTCCCGAGTACAAAATAGCCACAATAAATTGTCCTCAGAATATGCAAAGTCCACCTGAAGGAGCACTTAAAAAAAAATCTCAGCCAAGAAAAACACAAAGCTATGGTTTTCTGACCAAAAATCCCAACCATTTCTATTTTACATGTTTTCACTGTACAAAAAGAACATTTGCAATACGAACCCCAAAATCTTAACTATTACCAACTCATTAATTATACCTAAATGCCTGTAAAGTGCAAGGAAAAAAGTTTAGAGCAACTTTTAATCTTGAAATGCAAAAGACTCATGTTTTAGAATATGAATTCTAATGCAAATGATGAAGGGAGAGAATCAGATCATTTGGGTTTAATTTGTACTGTGTGCTAAATGCTAGTTATCCTGAACACATTTTTCTGCTCCCATCTGAATATGTAGAGTGCATTCTCTGTAGTGTGCTAAGGAGAAGGAATAAGCCACCAAGCACTTCTGAAAAGCAGACATGAGATTGAAAGGGCACTCTGGAACGTGGATAAATACATGTGGGAATTGGCATACCTCCAGCAGGAGACCATCAGGAATATTAATGTGACTGTTGTGGATCGCAGCGTATTAGCATGCTGAGACGCCCTTACTTTTCATATTGCATGGGCAGGTTTTATATCCCAAAACGAATGCCAGAATCCACTTGTTTAATTCACAAGACTGTGCCTCCCCCAAAGAGTAGGAATAAATAAGCATAAGTTTTATGCACTGTTTCAAATGAACTTTTAAAGCTGCACTAATGGAAAAGCAGGAGATAATACAAAACAACTCATGGTCAAAGGTAGCCCCTGTAAGAACATTTAAAAACAACCAAAGCAGAAGCAGGTATTGGTGAGGACAGCCTAGCACAGGTTTAATTCTTATGATGACAAGAAAATAGACCTTGGCGCTGTTTCATAAGCCTGTTGCTCAGGATAAACAAGCCAAACCTCTCATTGTATATGACAGGAACACTGCTGGAGAAGCCCTTTCCTTAGTCCTGTGAAGGGGCACTGATGAAAAACAAATACTGATGGGTAATATCTGACAAATGCCAAGCAGGGTACACCTCATGCTCCAAGTTCTTAAGTAAGCAAGGAATCAGTGAAGAGCTTATTAAGGAAGACCACCTCTTAAAGGAAAAGGAAGTATCTGCCTGTCAGGTATTATTTACCAAATATACCAGCCTTTGGTTCATTTGGGGTGGTTCAGAACCTTTGACCTTATACATTACATATGTTCGGCTGGGTTCCTCTTGACTGTGAGAGATAACTTCAAATAAATCCACCATATACTGTTGTTTAGTAGTATTATTTATTTTTTAAGTTGAAAAGGTAACTTTACTCCCCAGCAAGTTCCTTGAACCGTTTTATCAACTAGATAGAGATGATGATTTGGAGAGTGGAAGCTTCATTTCTTTACCCTCTTCTGTCCCCACTTCTGTCCTCTTAGAATGTAACAGTTCCATTAGAAGGGTAACAAAAACCAATGCACTTTTCAAATAACTTAAGTCACAACATAGCTGTCCACACTCCACCTGTGCAAACAGGTTAACACTCCACACACACAAAAGTTACTCTCCAGGTACCATTGGCATGTCAAAATCAATGCAAGTATTAGAGAAGCATCACTTGGCTTCTTGCTTGTTATTTCTACTGGCCTCCATTGCCTTGATCTGCTATTTCTCACTCTGCTCTAGTGAGCATAGTCCTCTTCCCATATTGCAGAAGGGCTGCATCAAGAGGAGTGTGACCAGCAGGTCGAGGGAGGTGATCCTGCCCCTCTACTCTGCTCATGTGAGACCTCACTTGGAGTACTGTGTGCAGTTCTGGTGTCCTCAACATAAAAAGCACATGGAACTGTTGGAACAAGTCCAAAGGAGGGCCAAAAAGGATGATCAGGGGACTGGAGCACCTCCTGTATGAAGATAGGATGAGAAAGTTTGGGCTGTTCAGCCTGGAGAAGAGAAGGCTGCGTGGAGACCTCAGAGCAGCCTTCCAGTATCTGAAGGGGGCCTATAGGGATGCTGGGGAGGGACTCTTCATGAGGGACTGTAGTCAGAGGACAAGGGGTAATGGGTTCAAACTTAAACAGGGGAAGTTTAGATTGGATATGAGGAAGAAGTTCTTTACTGTAAGGGTGGTGAGGCACTGGAATGGGTTGCCCAGGGAAGTTGTGAATGTTCCATCGCTGGCGGTGTTCAAGGTCAGGTTGCACATAGCCTTGGGTGTCACGGTTTAGTGTGAGGTGTCCCTGCCCCTGTTAGGGGGGTTGGAACTGGATGATCTTAAGGCCCTTTCCAACCCTAACTATTCTATGATTCTATGATCCTAAGGCTGCAGCTTCCCCAGATGACTGATATTTCACAGGACAGTCTTAACAGGCTGCTAGGGAGCCAGCTTCACAGCCAGTGTCACGAGAAAATGAGTTCAAGTGTAACTGAAGCTTCCTTTAAGCATCTGTGGAGCTCAGCTGTAATACAAAATATCAGAGCAGCTGATACTGATCACCTGGAATGTTTCATATTCCACTTCAGGCTGCATACCACCAATAAAGGCAACACTGCTTAAAAGGGTGGGTGCTGCTGAAAAGGAAGAAAACAGAGCAGCTATTTTTCACCCTCCAAGGTGAAATCATTAATTACATGAATTTAGTGGTCTCCACACAACCATTTTTGGTCAAGGTTACTTGTTCTGAGGTTTGTTTCTAGCCTTTCTATAGATATCTGTAAGGAAAGTAACAAGGAGTAGCCAAAAGGCCTTTTTAATACAGAGTCCACACATGTTTTGATTACTATATATTAGTGCCTTTTTCCATCCAAGCAGCAAGTTACTAATATATATGAAAGCCTTCTTGTTAATAAACATTTGCAAGCACTCCTAAGCAACACTGGAAAGGGTAATATCCTAATAGTAGCACAATCATGTAATGTATTACAGGACTACTATCAGATATTTCTGGCTGCAGTGTCAACAAACAGCATCATTCATTACCATGCTCTACAGTTTAACCCACAAGATTGAGATTTAAGTACAAGTATAAAGGTGTACAAAGCAGCCTCTTGAAATTCAAATTTACCAAAATTTCAACACTTCATAAAGAAAAACAGAAAACTGCAGATAAATTTTGTACAATTCAAATTTTCTTCAAAGTGTCAACTTTAAATTCTGAATTCTAAAAGATTTTTTTTCTTTAGTGTTTTACATTTGAAAGGAGCAGGGGTCCTTAGATTTAAACTTATGTCTTTTCTTATTTAGTACCATACAATTTTGAATGGTTTTAGAACAAATACATCCTTTCTATTGTCTTTAAGCCGTATCTACCGTAAAGGTTTTGCAGGGTTGGTTAGGTTTGGTGTTCTTTTATTTTCTGGAGGAGTGAACAAGGGAAGGCTTTACAGCCCCTAAAACAAAACCACATCTGGATTGTTTTTGGCTTACGTGAGACTCCGCAGAGTGCACAGTGCACTGGGAATTTGGCAGGCATTCATGCCATCCCACTCCTGTCTCTTATGAACAAATTTACAAACTGCTTTGCCCCCTGTGCAGCTGGAGAAGTGGCATGAGAAACCTGCCATCCTGTTTGCTCAGGCTTTTTAACCAAAACCTCAGGTCAACTGCATCTGGATCAGTGGGAAGTCAGCCGGTCTGATTGTACACTTGGGATTTCATTACACTCTCCTTAGCTCCTAGCAAAAACTGCCTACCAACTCTGTTCATGAATATTTTTGCATATCAAATCCTCAGATGCCTCTTCAGCTTTTAACCTTCTGCCATGTAAACATACTGCACCTTTTCACTACTAGAAATAGCCACATGTTTTGCAGGCTGACACAGCAAACAAAGCTCCTTCTTAAGAACCTGTGCAGGTAGGCTTGATCTTTCACAGACTGGTGCCCAGCTGAATTGAGGATGGAGAAACCTGAAGTCACGTCACAAAGAATTTTAGAGTAGAGGTCAGAAGAACCCACAAAGCTGGAGGAAAGAACACTGACATTCTTCACAATTTATCTTGGCAAATGTGTTTTAAGGTAAATGAGATCTAACAGTTACCCAGCCTATGTTCTTCATCAGTCAACCTAACACAGACAGTATCTTTTGTTTGTTTGGTGTGGAATTTCTCTACGTTTGTGTTTGGTTGTTTGTTGGTTTGATATGTTTGTTTTTCAAGACCCAGGCATAAGACATCAATACATAACTGGTTTCTTGAATGACATTTTTACCAGTCAGCTTAACTTTTCATCATCACTTCAGCAAGTTTTCATGTCTACAATTAAGTTTTTACCTTTAATGAGAACACATAATCTTTTCCTCACAACACACACTTATTTTAATGATGCCTTTACTTTTAGCAGTTTTATATCAACATAGAAGTCTTCTAAATTCAGAGCTGTTATTCCAGGTTTAACCTAATTTAAGCAAGATCCAAACATCCAGCAAAGGATTTAGAACCGCTGGGCATTTGAATATAAAAGCATGCCCACAGGAAGCCACATATTGTCAAAACAATATAGCACAGGTATAGATTAGAGATACTTTAAACTTGGTATATAGAACCTAGCAATATGCACATAAAATCCTTTCAAAACATGAAGGACGTTAACCTCAATAGATAATAAAGTATTTTTATCTACCCACTTGTACACTGGTTAAGATGCTCAACAGAAATCTCGTAAGGGAGTTCAGTCGGAGCAAAAGCTGCAGATTCCCATCTGAATACTTTTTATACTAGAACACTACCCTTCCCCTATAATGGCTAGGGAGGAAACTCTGCTTTTATCAGACAAACAGAATCTTTAATACCATGAAGCATGTAAAGCATATTCCACATTTGGTTAGAAAAGGAAAAACACGGAAATTAACAGGGTACGCAAAAAAGCAGCAGAGAATTCATTCTCAGTTGCAGAGCAGAAAGTAACAATCGCTTTAGCTTAAATTCACTTGTGTTTTTTTCTAAAGGCACTATTAATTCCACATTTGTACATTGCTGTTTACTTTCAGCTCCCCTTTGGAGAAAGCAGATATGCCCTATTTATAATAGAAGCTATTAGTTGGCTCTTTATCAGTTGTCTACTGTTAGAAGGGATGTCAGAAACAAAAACCAGGAGTTGCATGATCTATGTATGAAACTGTATTACTACCGACATTTTGCCGGGAGAAAAAGACACGGTCTAACCTTAGCCTCCTTCCTCTTCTACTCGAAGCTTTTTTCCCCTTACCTCCAAGTAAGTATAAAAGGTGCACTTCCTTGATTCCTGTCACTGAAACATAGAACGATTAGCTCTGCAAACCCTTACCCCCCTTGTCCATGTTTCCAAAGCATCAAGTAACCAGTTAAATTAGATTGTCATAATACACTGATTTCACTAGAAGCATCAACAAAATGTACCTGAAAAGGTACTTTAACCGGTGAAAATAAACACTTTTCATCCTCCTCGTTACTGTTGCATTAATCTAGCATATGCATAGCATACTTTTAAGATTACGCCGGTTGCGACTCCATTTCCCCAAAACATGATTCCAGAAGATAAGCTTCCTGAATTTGCCAATATCCTGTCAGGTTTTTCAGGGTCTAAATCTTATGCAAAGATTGATAAATAGACCTGTGAACAGGAAAGGAAAACTAGCTACAACAAAAAAAGAGATGAGGAACAGAGCATAACAGGAAATGTGAGCTTAGTTTAGATCTTTGAACTTCTCTGTATTATGGATTGAAAAGAGCAAGTTATGTTACAATCAACCTGAGAGATGCACTACTCTCAGAGGCTTGCTACACATGCTGAAAAACTCAAACCAATCATCTAACATGGCTGGGAATTTTAACACTAGACACTAAAATATCTTACACTAATACCTTAAAGAAACAATATGCATATCAGAGCAGGCTAACAAATGCTTTCATATGCTGGTATGAAATCTGCAAGTTGATTCCAGTAAGTGTTCAGCATGCTTAGGCACACTGGAGCAACCGCACAAGGAACAGGTCAGTTGAGGACATTAGCTTCACAGGACAAACAATTTGTGGACATATTTCACGAAAGCATGAAAGTGCCTTATATTTAATAATTAAAGATAGAATCTTTCCTTCTTTCCCAAGAACTGAAAGGAATCTTACCTCTATGGTAAGAACAGATCAAGATTTGCATAAATTTTATATCTGAAGCTGAACAGAACAACTTCATGATCAACTTGGAAGCTGTAAAGATGCAAATATTTGACTCAGCTGTAAACTACTTTTAGGACTCCTGTTGCTGACTCAGCACAGGGCAAACAGCACCACAAGCAAACTCCTCATCAGTCTGTTTGGATTCTAATTTTCTAGGAGTAAGACCTGGGAGTAAAGTCAATGTTTAAACTAAGTGATTTCATCTCATCAGAAGGAGATAGCAAGCATTTTAAAATACCTGTATGACTGACAGGTCAGCTCTTTTCTGAGGACAGCTGAAACCAGAAATAGCAGTCTACAGAGAGATCTTTGCTTTTGATATGCCAACCAGTTTTCAGTTCCATAAATCATGGTGTGTCCTGACTATAGCTGTTGGTTCTACATTCACTGGAGACAGTAGTCAGGGCGGGTGGATGTGTGTGTCTATGATAGTTCTTCATTACTGTGAGAAGGTATACATCTGTAGTGTTGCAGGTCCTTCTATGTTCTTTTTAAAAGGGAATGAAATTCCAGTGCAAGGAAAGGCAATGCCAGCCTTTAATAATCCACAGTGTGAATAAAAGAAGCAGTAAACAATGCACAGTAAAACACTGAATTCAAACTCCTTTAAATGTGATAAAGAACCATGCTTTGTATATTCAAACAGGAAAATAAATATCAGAATTTTGTAATAGTGCAGGTTTTATGCAGAAAGAATTATAATTAAGAATAAATTAATATTTCCTGCCTGTCCAACTGGCAAATGGCACATGGGATTCAGCTGGAGGTAGAATTTCACAAAACAAGTAGCTAAAATTCTGCTCTTTTTAGTATTTGGTACTTGTTCTTTTATTTTTAAGGAAGAAAAAGTGGTTAGAGGGCTAACACATCTGAATGATTTTTATCATTTGGCTTGAAGGGGACATAAGGGAAAAAAAGATGACAAACAATCATTGTACAGTGGTGTCTTTTGTTTCATGTTAACAGAACGCCAGCCAAACAAAAAGGCACAATAACATCCTCTGATATTTCAGAGAATACCTGAGCATGTCAAGATGATAAATAAAATGTTAAGATAAACAAAACAGCCATAGAAGGCCCCATATTTTGTTTCCTACTGTGCTATACGCTCATCTAGTTTAGTTGTATTTCCTCTCTTGAAGCACTAGTATTGTCATGAAAAGCTTCCCTCATAGGTTTCTGTGTCCTAAGAATATCACAGGAGATGTATTATAGGGACCTGTTCTCTGGTACATCAAGTGCATTTGGACTAAGTAAATTTTGCTTCTTCCTCCCACCAAGCAAAAATGTGTTTGTATCCCCCTGTACAGAAGAGACTGTATCAACACTTGCAAAGACCTACTTAACTGAAAAACCATTTCTGACCAGACTATACAGCGCAAGTCAAAGTACATCAGCTGCCTGCCTTGATCAGTGTTGCTGATTCAGATCTTAATGGTTTTGTCATACAAGTAGAGACTGAAGAGATAGAAGGATGCTGCTGTGCTACTCCTACCTTCAGTCTTTGCACTGCCTCAGGCAAAATTCACCTGCTTTTGGAAGGAACTGAGCGCCCTCAAACAAATCAGTTTTGCCATCTACGGTAGAACAGCTGATGCCTTTCTCATGCCTGTCTGGTGCATTAGGGTGACGAGGAAGGCTTCTGTTAGAAACAGAGCAGAAGAAAACACCATGTAGAAAATCCAATTCTGTACTTCATGGAGACTAAAACCAATTTGAAAAGGTCTTAATCAAGTGGAGGGTTACTGTACCACTGTTCCCTTTCACTCTGAAGGCTAGTTAGAACAACTCCAGGTAACTTCACATGCTCCCAAAGACTTTTTTTTAACTTCTTAAATAACAGCACATCTCATTACAGTGGCCCAAGAGCCCTTTCCCTTTTCACATTTCCTTTTAGTCTCATCAGAAATGCTTGATTTAGAAACGCTCATTAAAGAGAACAGCAATGTAATTCATTGTCTTAAAACCTGGCGGGGAGAATGCTATATAAAAGGTTTTGTAGGACAGATTTTTAGACAGGATATGTCACTGCATTTCTCTTGCTCTTGTAAATTACCAGACCTATCTTATTTTCATGTGCTATGGAAATCCAAGCCAATATGTTTTACAACAGACTTAGCCATCCAGCTTACCCTGCTGTTCATGTAGCATTTTCTGAATATAAATTGTTGGTTTTTCCCTAATTATCAAATGCAAATGGTGTTGACAATAGCACCATCTATTATTGTACCCTCATTATCATGCATGGGTACTACAGAGGCATTTTTAAGGCCAAGAGTACTTGGTAATTAAGCTTGGTAAAGCCTTGTTATACTACATGTTTAACATGTCAACTAAGGACAACAGCACAGTTAAATCAGCATCTCAGAAAAATTAAAGTGACTTATAATTATAGCCCATTCCCTCCCAATTTTAATCAGATACTTGAATATTAAGTTCCAAACCTTACAGTTCACTACCTTGGTCCGGATCACCAGTTCCCACTATGTCCAAATTGAACTATGCCTCTTGTTAATACATATGAGAGCCTGCATGCAAACATATATACAGCAATGCGCTATCACTCACAGGCCTTCCCAGTTGCACTGGCTGCAGTGCCCAGGTCTTGGCAGGGGGACTGCTGGCTCTGTGGCCAGCAAACTGCTTGCAAAAGCCTGCCCAGTGGTGAGGAGAAAGGGGGAGAACAAGGCCTGCCAGGCCTGAGAGAAGGTCAGGAGGAGGGGGAGTAAGGGCTGCAGCCCTTGCCCTTGCAGAGAATTCCCCCAAGAGCCCCCGTCAAAGCATGTGGATATGAGAGCTGCAGCCTCTGGAGAGCCCACACTGGAGCAGCACGAGAAGGCGGGAGCCACAATAAGGACCACAGATCCCATTCTTCTAATACCTAAAGGGGGCCTATGAGAAATCTGGAGAGCAACTTTTCAAATGGGAATGGCTTTAACCTGACAGAGGGGAGATAAGAGATTAGATATAAGGAAGAACTTCTTCCCTGTGAGGGTGCTGAGGTGCTGGCACAGGGTGCCCAGAGAAGCTGTTGCTGCCCCATCCCCAACAGCGTTCAAGGCCACATTGGATGGCACTTGGAGCGACCTGGTCTAGCGGAAGGTGCCCCCATCCTTGGCAGGGGGTTGGAACCATATAAGCTTTAAGGTCCCTTCCAGCCCAAACCATTTGATGATGGCAGATGGCTCTGCCTGTCTATCAAGTGCTATAAGACTGCAACGAGACCACTGCCTGCCCTGGGGCAGCCACCCTTGTGGGTGGATGCGCAAGAAACAGCTGCAGCCAAGGACTCCTTAAAAGAAATTGTAGCTTAGCATGTTGTGCAGAAATTAATTATATTTAACTGTTCTCCTTCCCAGCCAGTAAAGACTGGCAACGGAATCTGGATGAGACAGAAACAAGTGTTAAAAAGTCATTTGTTTCCTTCGCATCTTGGTTTTCTTTTGACATGTAGTTTATATAACAGGGGTTATGTATCTGTATTTCTTCTCGTGAAACACTGTTTTCTCAGAGAAAGTGCTCAGAAGTTGACAGATTACTTCACTACTTCTTATCCAGAATTACTCTGGGCAAAGATTATTGAAAAGATTGAAGCAAAAAGTAAAACTGTTCAATCCTTTCATCCAAATATGAATGAACAACATCCAGCCAGAATAAGGAAAATCTGCCACAATTTCAAAGAGCAATTGCCATGCAAAATGGTGCCCTTCAAGCTTCTTTTCTCTATCCCACATCTGAATTCATGAGTGATATGTCCGATCAATTCCATATAATTAAGGCCCTCACTTCCTAGAAAAATTATTTTCTCTTGCAAACTCCTAGGAAATGATG
Organism: Myiopsitta monachus; assembly: GCA_017639245.1. Taxonomy (NCBI): domain Eukaryota; kingdom Metazoa; phylum Chordata; class Aves; order Psittaciformes; family Psittacidae; genus Myiopsitta; species Myiopsitta monachus. The sequence continues at coordinate 8,225,865 of CM029928.1, forward strand.
AGCAAAAATTGAAGGGAATTTCAATTCACTTGAAGTGAAATCCAAGACAATGGAGGAAAAAACAGAAAAAGATTAAAAGAAGTTATATTGTGAACTTGCTTTTCCTCAATAAATTCCCCTTAAATTTAACAAACTGAGTTTATTTTCGTTAACAGATTCTTGATTTAAAGGAAAAAAAAAAAAATCGGGGAAAAAAAAAACCCAAACCAATACGTCTCGCTTCTCTACATTTTATTCTCAGTATTAATGTCATTAAGCCACCCTTAATATCTTTACAAAGTTAACTTTTATGTTCAGGGCAGTTTGCCAGGATACTAGGCTGAAGGTGTGAAGAATTAATTTTCTCTTGTAAATGAATGAACACAATTGGAGGAAGATAAAATGAATGACAAAGTGACTGCAGTTAACCAAAAAGTTCCATTTTGCTCCCTTATGGAGAATGATGGAGTAGCATTTTATTGAACTCCATTATCCTAATGAGAAGATATTCTATGCTTGATTTTAGCCAAAATGCCGGAGAAGATACTTTAATGACTTACTGCTTTTATTTAACAGGGAGATTTCATAATTACTGAAACTACATCTGTTTGATTAATGAGCCTTTTTGAGCATCCACACATCTCTCAGTTTGGGTGACAATATAAACTGGAAGTCCATGCACAGATGTAAGTGCTTTCCATCCTGTATATGTATACAAGTAAAACAGCATTGAGAAGAAATATAAGGAGGGACCCAAATAGGATAACAGAATTCCGATTTTCATTATTATAAGTAAAAGTTTGCAACCTTACTCTCATTTCTGTTTTTATACAGAAAAGTCAGGTTTTCAATAAACATTTAAGTAAAACCTGCAGTAATTTTTATGGCCCATCTTATGGGCCTCCCAGAATGGCTTGCAGTCAAATACGAAAAATAATCAACACAGAAAATGCACAGACCAAAGAACAGTGATGTTGAGTTACTATAAATGTAACGACCACACATAACAGTCACTTAAGGACTGAAGTTATTCTCAAGTTGTTTTTCATATGTTGTTCAAAGAATACGAAACTGTGTCATGCCAAACTTCCCCAAGAGGGATTTCAATTTTTAGGCCCACAATGTGATATTTGATGCTCAGAAATCATAAATTAAGGCCTATTAATTAATCCTCACGCTTAGAGGTCTCATGTAATATTAGGAAAAACAGATTAAGGAAAAAAAAAAAAACAAACCAGGAAAATAATGCATGAAAAGCCTTCAGGACTCGCATAACTTTCCAAAGGCAAGAAGTCAGAACAAGGCTTACTCAGTAACTAATGAACATAATGGTACTTTATAACAAATTAAAGAAGATGGTATACTCTTATCTGAATAGCTGATATAAAGATATAAATGCTACAGAATACTGTATCATTTATGTCATGAAAGAAGGTATTAGAAGTGGTCAATGCTCCAACCCTGGCAGTGTTCAAGGCCAGGTTGGACAGAGCCTTGGGTGATATGGTCCAGCGTGAGGTGTCCCTGCGTGTGGCAGGCTTGTTGGAAGTAGATGATCTTTGAGGTCCTTTCCAATTCAGACCATTCTATGATTACCCCAACTATTGCATTATCCTGTCCTCAAATCATTGAGATATCTCCTTGCTGCATGTGACAAACCTACCCTGAAACTGAGTGCCAGCAACTTTTACTGCTCCAGCTAATTTCTTATTAAAGGTATTTTGAAGAAAAAGGCCTCCTTTCCAAATAAAAATATTGATTTAAAATACATTGGTTATGTTGTATTTTACATTATTCTGTATTCATATGAACTTAAATGAGCTTTATATCATGGTAGCACAAGAATTTGCCATGCAATATCTGTTCTGCTATTTGTAATATGATGTGCAAATAGAGTTGCCATTCTGTTGGCTTGCTATTCTCTGAACCAGCTTTTTCTGAAACACGTTTCTTGAATTCTTGTTATTTCTCAGCTAATACCTGGTCACCAACCTAAATACTAGCACCTCCTCTGGAGTCCAAAACCAGCAGAAGGACAAAACAGTTCCACTGTGGTCAGATCATCTCTCTTCAAAACTTGTTCCTAACAAATGGTTGTGGAGTATTTCCTGAGGGTTCTGGGGGGTGTTGGATAACCATATTTCCAGAACCCCACAAATAATTTCTGACATCAAAATGTCAGAGTTTTCGCTATCTCCATATAAAACCAGAAACAGTTCGTGTAAGTCTCTCCATTTGGTGCAAAAGGGGAACTTCATTGTTCCTTGCATGTGTCCTCTGTTCACTTGTGCTCAGGAGGAAGTATCAACCATCAGCCACTGTTCATCAAGTAATTTCAATATATATAAATGTATAAAGTGACTCATCATCAGTATCTATGGTCTTCTAAATGACAGCACTGGCTGCACACTGCTTTACCCAAAAAAACCTGAAGCTTGGGATTTCAATTTCAACAGACTAACATCAGTCTCCACTAATCAATTTCATTCTGTGTCCAAATGTGAGTGTATTGACCTAGACAGATTTCATGCAGCATTTCATACAGAAGTTGCAAGTTACAATAGAACAATACAGGAGATAACCTAACTTTTATCCTTTCATCCTACCTAGAGAAAAAGCTTCGTCTCAACAGGTGACTCACAAAACACACCACCTGCTTGGTGACTGGGTAAGGAAAGTACTTGGAGATATTTCCCTGTAGTAGAAAACTCAGGTTGATTGCTGTCAGCTTCCAGGTTATGAACAGATGTGCTGCAAGTCCGGAGAAGTGCTCTCTGCAAGGAAAGACAGACACGAAATAAAACCCACTAAAACCAGCCCTAGAGTGCTGGGGGTCCCAGAGCTAGGCACAGTACAAGGGGGACATGGAGCTGTTGGAGTGAGTCCAGAGGAGGCCATGGAGATGCTGCGAGGGCTGGAGCAGCTCTGCTCTGGAGCCAGGCTGAGAGAGCTGGGCTTGTTCAGCCTGGAGAAGAGAAGGCTCCTTAAAGGGAGACCTTAGAGCAGCTTCCAGCACCTGAAAGGGTGGACAAGAAATACAGAGAGGAACTTTTGCAAAGTCATGTAGTGATAGGACAATGAATGGCTTTAAACTGACAGCAGGGAAATTCAGATTAGATAAGGAATTCTTCACTGCTTTGAGCAGCCTGGTCTAGTGGAAGGTGCCTATCCCCATGGCAGCGGGGTTGTAACAGATTATTCCAACCCAAACCATTCTAGGATTCTAGTGAAAATCATCAAACTCTGTGATACCAAAGCAGCATAATTCATTGCAGGGGAAGACAGTTGTTCATCTAAAGAAGTGCTATTGAGAGCAGATTTGAGCCTAGTACCAATATCACAGCTTTCAAGCATGATTACATAGCAATTAGCTCACTATCCTCGTGCTTTTCAGTTCTGATCAGTCTTTATGATAGTTGTTATATTTGCCTCCGGCTACAAGGAAAATCACTTACATGTAAGGGAAAAAGGAAGGCAAAACAAGTGCAAGCAGGAAACAGACCAAAATTGAGCTTGTAAGATCAGAATACTACTGTTAATTTACAGCCTGTGAGTTTAGATGTACTAATTAATAAATAATATTTACTAAGTTTTGTGAAATCACTGTGCCATTTCACCACTAAGGCAGGGTTTCATTACAGCTAGTAGCCTTGCAAACAGTGCAGAAGAAAATAACCTCACTTACACTGAATAAGGAATAATTTATCAGCAGAAAAATGTCTGTGGATATGGGCTGGGTAACACTGGCAAAGTTAAAACGTCCAAGACAGCGACTCAACTATCCTAGGCAGTTCAGTACATATCATACCACACACTCCTGGGAGTTAAAATATCTGCTGGTATTATCTGTACTGCAGAACTGCAAAAAAACCCCTCAAAAAAGAGCTAGGCATTAAAATTCACATTCTCTGTAGCCAGGACACAGAGAAGGCACCAACAGAGCATGCTTGCAAGTGAGTTACAATTGTAATAGGATTCCCAGCTGGATATTTTTTTCCTCATAGTCATGACAGAACTAAGCTCCATGGTTGCTCTGCTGCCTAAGATGACCTGAAGGACTCTGGAGACCCATGAGCCTGCTGGCTGACCTTCACCATAATGGTCTTCTGAAGAAGTGAGAGCTAAAAAACACCTGCAAGATATGGAGAAAGATTGATATGAAGTTTCATTTACTAGAAATGTGCCATCAGGAATTAGAAAAGTAACATAACAAGTAGAAGGAAGAAGGATAAGACTGCAAGAGAGAAAAAGCACTCTACTGAATACAAGAATTTGTTCTACTGTTTGAAAGCCAGAGGCAGGCTTTTCCCCCAACACATTAGCTTCTGTAAGTCAAAAATAAGATTTCAGAAGGAGAAAATCCACTGATAATACCCATGTTAGACACTCATGATCCATTACAGGGAGCTCCAAGAACTAGTTTTCATCCTTTTTGACCTTGACAGCACACACATACATGGGTAAAAGCTCACCCCAGTGACACTGCTTGTTGAAGCCAAGGAAAGCTACCAAAATGTGTTCATGGAAATGTTATCGGAGCTTGGCTTTCATAGATGCTAGATAAGCACTCAGTATTCAGTAGCAACTGAGTTATATGATCAGAAAACCTGTGAATTATTATGATATTAAGATTATCACAAGTTTTAATTTTTAAAGATACAACATATATTTTCTATGCTTTATTATCTCATGTGACAGTGCAGCATCACTGAACACATTTGTAAGAATCTCTGATGTGGAAATTCAACATTAACCGATTTTCCTCTTATTTATACTGGGCAAATTCAATGCAAAAATCTATTGGCTAGATGCGTCACATAATAGTGATGGGCTGAAAAAATTAAGGCAGAAAGAAGATTATCAAAAAATATTAGAGGAAGCATGAACAAGATGAGAAAAGAATTGTTTTCTTCACAATCTCTTTAATGACATTTATTTAACAAACCCACCAGTGTCCACAAGCTACAAACTGTTTTTTAAGGATATGCAGGGAAAAAAACCCCACAAAGAACAAACCAACAAACAATGCATTGCTGATCAAGTAGAAGATAGAAGAACAAAGCAAACAGAGTATGTGGTTGTTCATTTAAGTATATATGAAACTCAAAATGGAAATGGTGTTGGTTCTAAACTGAGTCTTGGAGAGCTGGATGGACAAGTTTAGAATTCAATCAGAGGTGGTTAAGATGGTACCAAGGAAGTTATAAACAGAAGTGGGTAGAAGTGTTGCAGAAAGGAGGGTAACAACAACAAGGATATCAATAATAATAATTACAATAAAAAAATCTCTTTGCTACGAAGCCAAGCTAGCATAGAAAACAAAGACAAACAACTGATTAAGGAGCAAAAGGAAGTAGAGACACTGCAAAAGAAGCTCACCTGGAATATGAATCAACAGAAGAGTGAACCTCAGTGGAAATAAGTTACAGTCATAAGAGAAAATGACTTAATAAATGTAGTTTGATAGGTCCATAAATCTCTGAGCTCCATGAGAATCAATAATTTTATTTAAGAAAAACAAATGTTTGTTTTGATTTGACGGAATTAATATGGGGGTTTCAGGACGTGAGAGGCCACTGGGACTATTAACAGTGAGAGCGAAGAATTACCCAAAGAACATGACAAGCTGAAGAGCGCCAGCCTGCCAACATTTGCATAACTTTAGCAACAGTTTAAGAAGCAAGTCATATCAAGGTCAGAAACTTGGATAGTGCAACCCTTCTAATGAAAGACAGAGCTCCTCTTGATGGGTGCCCCAACCCAGTCAGGAGTAATGATGGCTGAAAAATAGAAAGGAATTAACTCCCACAAACCTGAGCAGACCTAGATCAAAACACTAAGTAGTCAGCATATTCTACCTTTAATAGATAATGGATGTTGGTGAATAAAAAAAACCCTCCTCCCTCTTTAATAACATGAGAGGACAGGGCCTTCTAGGTTTTAAACTGTAATAGAAAAATCTCAGTTTTTTTGCAGAATCCCAGACTGGTTTGGTTGGAAGGGACCCTAAAGCTCATTCAGTTCCAACCTTCTGCCACGGGCACAGACACCTTCCACTACAGCAGGTGCTCCAAGCCCCATCCAACCTGGCCTTGAACACTGCCAGGGATGGGGCAGCCACAGCTTCTCTGGGCACCCTGTGCCAGCGCCTCACCACTCTCACAGGGAAGAACTTCTGTCTAAGGTCCAGCCTGTATCTCCCTTCTTTTGAGCTTGAAGCCATTCCCTCTTGTCTTGCCACTACCTGCCCTTGTAAAAAGTCTCTCTCTAGCATTCCCATAGCCTCCTTTAAGCTCTTTCTGTATCTTTCCATTCTAATGCATTTACTAACTGCCTGTTTTGTAGTTGGTCATCTGCTAATTCATCTGGGTTAATTTATCTCTATTTTATGAAATAAAGAAAATTATAATCACAAAAATGCAGATCTCTAATTGGGTTAGAAGTCCCTCACTACCTACTTAATGAAAGAGCTATTTGTAAATTGTTACTTGCAACTGAACACAAAATTTTAGGAAATGAGGAAAATATTTAAAGAACCCTTTCATTATTGCTTTATCTACCATGCCTATTCACAACAGACATTTTAAGTGCCAGATGCAGAAAGCTGCATGCGATGGGAGTGTAGCACTCTCTTTACCTACAGACCAAGTAATAAGAGACCCTTGTCAGAGCATTTATGATTTACGGTATTACAAGATAGACTGCTCCAAGGCAGAGCACCTAAGTGCTCTTGAATCATCAAGGCTATACAACAGCACTGGCTCTATAATGGTGCACCTGCACATTTTCTCAAATCATAGACATGCCTAACTACAGGGCACCAAAAAGCGGCCTGTCCTTCGATAGACTTTCAGCACCCATAGCCATCAATAACCAGTTTTGGCAGAACAAGCAAAGCTCCACTTACTTTCCAAATTACAGGAAGATACCCATGTTACAGAAATATGCCCTAAGTAATTATTTCTGGCCTCAATGGATTGATTTCTGTTAGTATATGACTACAGCTTTTTGTGATGCTACTTTGCACATATACAAACACTAGACTGATTCGAAACACAAGGGGAACAAAACATGTAAATTTTAACCTATCAGTGAGAAATGTCACCCTGGCATTGAAATTTCCTGTCACTCACGTAAGACACTTCTCCATAGAATTTGTACAGAATGGCAAAAGTGGACAAATTACTTGACGGTTTGTCTGAGGGCTGAACACTCTGTGTTCCATAATTTGTTTAAATAAGACTGAAAGGGGAAGAAAAGAAGGTGGAAGCCGGACAGAAGAGTCACTTTAAAAGCAGCATTTGTGTTACCAAAATGAGGTATTTTCTCAAGGCCTGAGGAGATTTTATGCATAAATGGCTGCAAAGGCAAGCACAGAAAAGACCTTTGGGATAAAAGCCCTCATGGTTCTTATCGAAAACAGTGATGTCCCAGCCCAGTACCTACATTTATCATGAGCCAAGGCATGCAGCCTACCATTTGCAACAAACAGAAATCAAACATTTCAATTAAAAATCAGAAACTCACCATGCAAAACAGCCAATTCCATCTCAATCACCTTATGTTAGTGATAATACACAGTATTTTAATCACTGCATCCACAGAAGAATGAGCTAATTTCACTTTTGTACTGTAAACAAGGCTTCAAATAAGGGGAGGAAACATGGCTCAACTGGAATGTACTACAAACAAAACAGTTTGAAAAGCAAGAGATGAAAATACAGTGTGCAGATGTTAAGTATAACTATAGTCCAAGCCATGTAAACCAAGCATCTTAAGGGATAGTACTTGTAGTCTCCTAACTTAGACTAGTACTGCAATCCAGAACAACAGAGCATGACCAAGGTGAATGTTTAACTTATGCAGCATGTAGCGGAAACATTAACCAGAGCCCAGATGTAATAAGATTCTTAGGAACCAAGTTTAAATTCTCCTTAAGAAAGGCAGTGGGACAGCTAACATGCTAAAACCAAAGCAGGCAGCTTGACAACCTTCCTGAGTCAAGTACTTGCTTCAGATATCAGTATCTTCTATTCTCAGTGGGATATTTGAGCCAGAGTCCTACAGCTGGATGCTCAAAACTCTGGCAATCAAATATGCCTTTTCCAGTTTCACACACTGTGTACAATTTAGCACAGGGAAACAACACCCACACAATCTATTTTAATACCATTTTAGCAACTCATTTTCAGAGAATAGTTACATTTATTGGAGGTGGAGAGGAAGTGGCCTAATTTCAGTTGTAGTCCAAAATAAAATATCCTCTAGAAACACTGAATTTGCTTGCTATAAAAGTTGCAAAAGCACCAGAGTTTCATCTCAAGCACTGAATTAAGATGTCCAAACTCTTTAGTACAGTTTGCTTAAATTAAACCTATGTTCTGATTTGGCACACCATTACCTTTTAAAATGTGTTGCCTGTTGATAACAAACCTGCATTTCTAAGTCTCTTTTCATCCAAAATCCCAGTCCTTGCTAAATGATCATGCATGTTATTTATACATAAACAATATCACAGTCCCTAGCAAAGCAGAGCCACGTGTGGTGGTAGACACAGAGGCTGCTCAGCAGAGCACAGCGCTGCTACAGGTTAGGAGTGGAAGGGAGGAGGAATAATAGAGTTTCTTTTTGACTTACAGACATGGTGGGCGGACAGAGAAAAAGCACACCGCAAAAAAAAAACCCTGTAAACTCCATGAAACACAGCATTTGCTTTGGATACTTCAGCCTGTTCGTAGTTTTCCTTCTTCCCAGAGGTCAGAAGAAGCAACTAAACACACACAATGCCCTGAAGCTAGCTCTGTAATCAAAGGGTGATTTACATAATGCTCTAGCAGTCATCTCCCTTCTACAGTTCAGAGGGGTCACTTCGAGCACCTCTGGCACTAGTGACTCCCACTTGGTGAGACTGAGAATACAGGGATCTGCGGTCACAACTGCACCTTGTAAAACAGGGATGTCCTGCAACACGAAACAAGACTGTAATTGCAAACCAGGATGCTTTGATTTTGTATGTTTTAGAAAGCGACACAACGTACCACAAGTCTTGCCTTTTAACCAATATAAGGAACATGACTGCATAAATAACATCACCTCAGTTACAGTACTCAGAACAGCTACCTGCATTTCACATAGAAGCAGCCAGTTTTCAAGTAAAAGGAATTTCCAATGCAATGTTTAGTAGTAGAAGAGAAGGACTTTTAAGTATATTGTACTAAAAGAAGTGCAACTTTTCTCCTTTCCACTTCCTGATCATGGGAGAAAGCTATTCTATTTTATTCTACACCAATTGTCATGCTGCCTTATGACTGTAATGTCACCTAGTGCCATTTTGAGCAATCTCAGTTGTCAGTTGTGAATCCTTTTTTTATTCTTCTCTCCCTCCTCCCTCTTTCCCTCCCTCCCCCAAGAAAAAGCAAACAAAGCCCAACTAGACGGTGAGAATAAGACCATGCTTTCTCTTGGTAAGATTTTGACTTTGCTTGAGAAATTAACCTAAAAGAGCCTGACAAAAAGAGAAGCTGACAGCTGATGGGAGACCTTTGATTTTAATGCCACAGTTCACTGATTAGCAGTGCATAATCGATGACAGGATAGATGCCATGGCGGGATACTCTCTATCTTGGTATGCCACCTCTAATGAGAGGACTGCTGCTTTCAGTAACACTGTATTATTGACTTGGGCTATAGTTTAAGAAAGATCAAATCAGCTCAATTAGGATGCTTATTTGTATTCAGGCCATGCCACCCAGAGTTCAGTTACCAGCACTTTATTCCTGAAGATAACAAAATGTTTGTGCATAATGTATCTTTTCATCCTTTAAATTGTAAAGGTCATTGGATGAGAAGGTATTGCTTTTCTGACTGCTATTCTTCTGAAGCCATTTCATTTTAATCTCTGTACATCTATCATATGTTATTGACACAGGAAAGCGAGGTAAGAGCAGTTCCTATTTTTAATTCCACTCTCTCACTACTTGTATCCAAAGTCACAATAACAGACTTACCTTTCCCCATTGGAAATAAATATGGGCTCATTTACAGACTCAGTAGAAATTTTCTACCCATAAAGTCATTTCCTCTGGGAGAAGTGAATTAATAGGCCTTTAAATTCAGCAGGAGTCATTTTCTTTGGTTCTGTTTTGCCTGATCATAAAGGCCAACGAACACCTATACCGGATACAAACATAGTTTCTTCAGGTCCATATAGTATTTGGTAGGATCAAATGAAAAACCCTGATGAAAAAAAACATTAGTTCTCTCAGGAGACTACTCATTTACTATTCGGTTGAAGTGTGTAAACATCTGGGAGGAGAGTGTTGGTTCACAGACTTAGCTAAGATTACAAGCATTTGTTTTAAATCATTCTAAAGTGTTTTTTGAAACATTTGTCCAATGCTATCCTTATATAATAGTTACAATGACCTGCTCATTAGCAAGGAGTTTTCACAAGGGCATGTAGCCACAGGACAAGGGGGAATGGCTTTAACTAACAGAGGGGAGACGGAAATGAGACTTTAGGCAGAAGTTCTTCCCTTTGAGAGTAGTCAGGTGCTGGCACAGGGTGACCCAAGAAGCTGTGGCTGCCCAATCCTTCACAAAGTTAAAGGCCAAGTTGGATGGCACTTGGAGCATCCTGCTCTAGTGGAAGGTGTCCCTGCCCATGGCAGGGGGTTGGAACTGAATGAGCTTTAAGGTCCCTTCCAACCCAAACCATTATATGATCCTATGATTCATTTAAGACATTCCTTGCAAAGAACTGTTATCTTTTTGTACAGGTGCCTCAATTTTATACTGTCTGGCATTCTTTATTAACAAGTTACAGCGGGGGCTTAATTTTAAATAATTTCTTGCACAAGAGTCACAAATGGGCCGATAGTGCAGTGAAATTAGAAATAAGCAAAATAAATGGTTATTTATATTAGGACCACTACTTGAAAGGACATTGTGCATATGCTAATCTTTGGTGAAGAGCCATCCTTAATTAGGTTATTACTGCCTTTTAAAATAAAGCTGATCTTTACTGAGACTTCAAATTTAGGTCTATGGTTATTCTCAGTAATCATCTGAGACAATCCCCGTTATGAAAGCATCATCTATGTCTTAACAGCTACTGTACAATGTAAGCATGTTATAGAACATGCAGCATGACAACATACCGAGTACAACTATGAAGTTCAGTAATGTCTGGTACAAAGCAAGAAATAATGTCCATTCATCTATTTTCACAACAATAGTATGGATCATAGCATCTAGAACAAGGATGACAGGTATTAGATGAGACAAAAAGTGGAAACAGGCACGAAAGCAGCTAGAAACTCCAGAACTGGTTCTTCATATTTCCGGGGACTTTTTAAGTATCTTTTCTTCTAGGACACACCAGATTCTCTCTGTTCCTATGGATGCTGTTATCAATAGAACAGACTTTTATTTACAATGTATTTATTTAACTTTTTCATCTATTTATAATTTATATGATCTTAAGATCCTTTCCAACCCTAACTGTTCTATGATTCTATGATTTTAATCTTGCATGCATAATTTTAATTTTGTAATCCCTTAGAAAAGGCATCATCTACCACTGCCACTGAGAGAAATGCAGAATGGCCAGTAAAAGCACTTCTCCTATAAATGCAAGTGAATTTCACCACAGCCATTTCCACTTCCCTGAACGTCTCCAGACAGAACTACATTTTCATATTGCACCTACAGAATATGCAGCACCTCTCCAGGATATACATAAATTGTTTTAATGTTTCTTTCTAGCCATTTCATTTGGTTTTGCTCCTTATTAGCAAACAGCTCAATTATGAACATAACAAGATATAAAACATTTTTACTGCTTGATGATTTGTTATTTCAATAAGCTAATGAAATAGTTAATAAATAAATGCTAAGTCCTAATAAGTGATCTGGTATCTATACCTAGTATTTAAGCAAGCTTCTACCCCCAATAACCTGATTTGGATACAACAGGTCTTTGAAAACACAGCCAGTTTTTATTTTGACTTGACTCAAATGTTTGTCATTAGGGTGGCAAGTCAGAGCTATTACAAAGTGTGCATACTTATCCTGACTTTAATTAATCTTTCTCCACCCTCACTACTAGTTACACCTTGTACCTTAAGTTAAAACACTGTACTATACCCATACATCTGCTTGCTCAAATTATAGCATCAGGGGACTGTAGCAGCTTTTAGTTCCCTCTGGGAGCTCAGGCTGATGTGAACATACATTAGGATAGGATACACAGAATCTTTCCATAACCACTACCTTTTTGATAATTCCATGTCCTGTGGTAACATCACTGTGTTCCTATGGAAATCATGATTCCCTTGGCTACAAATACACATCTTTTCCTCCGAAAAAGAGGCATGATTTAGCATAATTTACGTTATTTTGTTTCATTTGCAAGTGTTGCCAAGAGTAATTTCAAAATTGCCTGTTTTCTGCAGTGATCTGGAAGATGACTTCCAAGGCCTACTACATTTTCTATGAAATCCCACTGGAAATATCCATATTTCCCCTCTGAGCTCCACATTATTCAGTGATTCGTTTCCCATGGAAAGCATATTTCAAGATAATTAATTGCCTGGTTCTTAAAGCACTGAATGTTTTATTAATAACTTGCAATACACATGGCTGTTGTAAAAAGCAGAACACACCTGTATGTTTTTCTCTCTGGTTAAACCACCACAAGCCCTTAGAGACAGATATGCATTCTCACAGCTTGACATAATGATGATGCTACTCTAGCAGGATGATAGACAATGCTGAACAAACCGCACTATTGGAATGGACCAAATCAAAAGATACTGTACAGAGAGCAAAAACATATAACCAACACAAAAACACTGATCATATGAAAGTATAAGCAGTGTTTTATCCCCAGATAAACTGGATTTTTTCTTTCTAGGAAAAGAAGAACACCTGTGTTATCATTTAGCTTTTCCTATGCACAGAAAGTACTGCAAAAAAATGACACCCATTCTGCATGTAATACTCATACATGTGAGCATCCCTCATCCCTGCAGTAGGCTAGAGACAGTTGGTGCTAAGTGGGACCTAGCAGAGACTGCTCTAATTCAGAGAGATAGAAAATCCAGTGGCAAATTACTGAAGAATTGCAATTAGCAGCTCTTCTGTGGCTTTCTCTCGACTCTGTAGTCACTTCTCATTTCAGATCCCAGCATGGCCTATGACCATGTACAGCTAGTAGTACATTTAGCATAACCCACACTATTTCCTAAGGCAAACAGCCATAACATGCCATCACCCTGAGCACATACCACCCACCCATCCTCTCCCCCTTCTCTCCACTGTGGGTGTTATGAGGATAAGACAACAGACAAGTGTTGCCAGCGCTGCAACACGACTACATGCCCAAAAAGTGCTGCCACCAGGATGTGGTGTCATTACATGATGTTCCATTAAGGAACAGGGAAGTGTAACAGCACACGACATGTTGCCTATAGCATCCATCAACTGCAAGTCTCAGGAACCTGAACTGCAGCTGGATGGGAAAACTGGTGATGCCCCAGTGGTCAGGGATGCCTTCACCATTGCTTTCTGCAAGGAAGACACTCACGTTCTTTTAGATAAAGTCTGAGTTTAAATTATGATATCACATGCTGATTGTTAAGAATTTGACCTGGTCTACAGTGTATCTTGGTGACTCAAAGTCTAGTGTATATACAAACTCCAGGTGATAGGAAAGCAACATTAATTACCAGAAATTCTCTTTTAGTGAAAGCTGTCATAATTGCTAAGAATCCTGCATAACAATAAGTTACTGCAGTACCTGCTAGATATCAAAGGTAACAGTAACCTATACTGACTATTACAATTGTGCATAAGGCTCTAATCATAATTACAATTCTATGGCCACACCTCATTCGACCTAACAAAACCTGCTGGTCTCTGCAGCACTGGGTGACATGGGGTCAGAATAACAATACTGAATGCCATGTAAGATTCCACAAATACAATTAAACTGCTTACTACCCATTCTCTGTTAAGTGCTTACTCTAACTAGTTACAAGAAAAACGGGATCTCTGTATCACCACAAGTAGCAGCAAAAGACAGAGAGAAATGCAAAGGACTTAAATTAATATCTGACTAAATCATAGACATGTCAGTAGTTACCTTTGAGATGCTGTGTTAAGAGCACTAAAAAGATACTGTCAAAAAAACCCAACAACATGGTGCTTATATATAAAAGAGAAGGGGAACTGAAGAAGGAAAGAGAAGGAGAAGAATGATGATCTAAGTAATCCTTACCCTTGATTCCTAGAAAAATAGTGGCAAGTATTAATTTTTACGTTCTCAACAAGCAAGGTGACAGCAGCCACACTGTATTTGTCAAGAACAAATCCGACATACATATAAAGAATGTTTTTCTATGTGTAGCAGCAGATCTTTTGCCTTCCTTCCCAGAAGTGGTAGGAAAATGCTCTAATCAAGACCTCAGAACAGCTTTGAGGACTTCATGTAAAAGTCTCATAAGTAGCCTGGGAAAACAGCAGGGGAAAGCAAAACACCTCAAAAAGTTAGAGGTGTGTACATACACCTCTGAATGTGTAGTTAGTATGGACAGAGATCCTAAATGGAATTACAGAATATGCAACATCATCACTGGGAAGGAAAAAATAAGGAGAAAGACTGCTATTAAGCCCAGATAATAGAGGTGATACAAAGCTGGCTTCAGCAAATATACTGGAGGAAAAGAAATTATTATCAAACTGAAGAAATTATCTAAGTAACAAGATGTGTAAGAGTTACACATAGAGATAGGAATAATCAACTGCACTAATAGAAGATGGGGAAGGACTGGTTAACAGCAGTTGCCCAGGAAGCAAAAAGTATCACAGGCTGAGTAGGAATTAGAACTTTCATCCTACCAGGGGAAAGACAAAGTCAATTGGGACGTATGAACATGAGGATGATAGCATTTTCTCTACCCTCCAGAACTGGCAAAGCCTCAACAATCCTGCTATATCTCACTGTGGGCATCATGACTCAAGGAAGAGGTGGATTATGAGAGGAACCCTTCAGGAGAGGGCACTGACAAGGATGTGAGATGCAGAAAACAATACTGAAAAGAGCATAGCCCACACTGTCAGAAGTGCCTTGATCTTTGTGGTGCAGTGGAGTAACTGGATGGTTTCAGTCACATTTGAGAGGAGCCTTGCCTCACTTACCACTAATTTTGTCTCCTGCTGACAGTTTCACTGGAAACATGCAGGTCTGAGTGAGCTGGTTTCTCTGTCCTAGCATTCTGGTGAGCAGGGACGTGCCAATGCAGAGAAATCCACCTTAGCAAGTTTAAAGCAGAAACCAGTGCCTTTCTCTAGTTCACTAACAATTCAAAGGAAAACAGGCTTCAGACTATCTTGGTCCTCAGGGCCTGAAATAGCCATAGACCTGTGAAACTGCAGTAATTTCTGCAGGTGTGAATAAACCAGTCAGAAGCTGAGCAAAACTGTTACTGAACTCACTTCTGTATTAAAAGTGAACTGACAATAACTGAACTTTGCATTAAGAAACAAGTCAGAACAGGAGATCTAAATGCACAGGAGAAAGCACAGAAGGAGACTTAAACATCAGCACTGCATCCTCACCTCCCAAATTCCCCTTTAAAAACATACATCCACAGCTGGACACAATTTGTGGCTAGCTAAAGTTGCTTTTTCTCTGAGCACCAAGCTGCAGTGAAAAAACCCAGCTCAGATCTTCCCTTTTATGTTAAATTGTCAGGAAAAAAACTAATAATACAGTTATATCTCTTCCTTGAATCAGCACCTTTGATGCCGTTAGGCTTAAAGTACCCAACAACTTGCTGAAAAGCAACATGAGAAAAGAAAACAAACAACTGAAGTAGTAAATGCTTCTACATAAGCTCTGTAACACATACAAAAACTCAGCTGAAAGATGAGGCTTAAATGCGCCATGTATCTACAGAACAGTAATTCCAGGAGGAAGGAAAATAATCAAATACTAGAAAGCAAGACATTTCTGTTTGCCACTGCAAAAGCAACCTGTCACTTAGAGATTAATGAATAAGCTTTCTGTTTGCCACATAAGAGGTTGGTTCTTCTTTGAATAATATTAATACTAGGGAGAAAAGTAAACGAAGAAAAGAAATTCCCTTCTTATCAAGTGGTAAGACAATGTGAAACACATTTGAATAGGAAATAAATACAACTCTTCCACAGTATGAACGCTGCCACAGAGAGCAACCTTCTGAGCTAAGAGCTCACAAAGGAGTAAACCAAAAGGATAATAGATTTCTGTGCAGAAGGCTTCTATTATTTATTCGCTTTTATGCAAATTGTATGGTCCCTGCAGGGACAAATGTTAGCAGGTAATTAACTATCAAGAAATAAATTATACACAAAAAGAAGAAATATTTGTGAAGACATCTACTCCCAGCAAAGCAGGAATAATCAGGCAATGGAATGATAACTGACTTGAAGCTCTCATTCCCTGGCGTCAAAATCTCTCCTGGACTCTATTGCAGTGATTCTGAAAGTTCCTAAAAATCAAGGTTTCTTACAGTGTATCTGATTGTAAAATCCATGATGAGGAAAAAAAAAGGGAATGTGTCTTGAAACACTTTTTTTCCTCCAAAGGGTTTGCAAAAAAATCAGTTCTGAAGGTGTTCCATTATTAGTCTGGGAAACAGCAACTGGAGATTTCATTATGTAACTACATTCCTTTTAAAATAAGCTAAGCATCCCAAGGATATGAACTTTCAAGGGTGCCCAGAGCAACAACTGTGTGTGTCATGCAATGTGTATGTATACATACACATGTGCTTACTTATGAAAAGGATACAGAGAGTCCTGGTGAGTTTCAATAGTTTTAGTAATATCTACTAGTCTAAGTCAAGAAATAATGGTGGGGGTGAGAGATATAAGATAAGCTTTCCTATGAACTTCTATACTAACAGAGTCAGAATTCATTAAGGAAAATTCAGTCTAGAAGTCTCTTTTCCTATAAGCTTAAATATTCAAAACCATTTTCTGAATAAAAGGTGCTCTTGGCTAACTCTTCAAAAGGAGAAGAGTATGTACTAGGTATACTACAGCCTGTCTAATTCGGTCTATACTGCAAGGAGCAAAAGCAAAGGCACAGTAGAGAGAACATGAGATACATTTTGCAAGCCAGAACACAATGATCACCAACAGCAGGATGTTTCACCAGGTAGTTTGCCATTCCTACACATCTTACTCTAGTCTCCCTACCTAAGACTGCAGGCCAAGAAATCACTCCCAAGTATCAGACCCACTTCCAGCAGCATTGCCAAACCAATGGGGGTATCATTTGCTTTGGCCGAGTGAACCAAGGGTAGAGAAAGTTTCTGGTAATGGACTGCTGAGGAAGGCATTTCTTAGCACATGATGATTTTATTTTCCTGTCACCTGTTTGCACATATTAAAAATGAACATTATACAGAATAGAAAGGGAACAGCTGAAGGCTCTCTAATAACAAGGCAAAAGAACAGCCTGTTCTCAGCTGGGCTTAGACTCTTGATCCCAACTTCAAATTTCTCACTCTATATCCTTAGAACACAGTTTACACTAAATGGAAATTTGTTTTCATAGTGTCACTAAATTTTAGAGACTTATACTTGGAAAGAATACCAGCAATTGATGGGGGTTGAGGGAAGTCTTCTTAAATCTGCTACTATACTGATAAACATTTGGGTTTCAAATCTTACTGACTTAAACTTTCCAAACAATAACAGAGGTAAGTAACACTTTACCCACTTCACAGTAAAGGAATGATAAATGTGTAATATAACATATAAATTGGTTACAAGCCCAGGTTAAAGCTGCTTTCTCCATACACATTTATTATTTTCCTAAAATGAATTCCCATGGTAGAATGATGTCAACACACTACTGGAACATAGCATGACACTGCCCTGAATCCCAGTGTAAATCCCCAAAATTCACACGGGATGAGCTTATTCTGCCAAGTTCATTTTTGTCATGGTTAGTGTTTACATGGAAGAGATTTAGACAATTTTAATTAAATACTATAATACCAAAAGATATTACTGCCAGGATACATTCATATTAACTAAGGCATTAACTCTACCCTGGTACCATGTGGTATTAGCTGCTTTTTTTGCCACAACTGCTACTCTGCATTTAATATTCTATATGTATATGTTGCTATTGTTGGCATCGTGTGAATCATTAAATGGAAGTGAAGATTTCTGTCAAATGTATCCTATTAAACACTGGAGCCCACGCTTCCTGGGTAGTCTGACACACTAAAGGGCATCATAAGCCCAGTGAATCATATCACTGAGAAGGTTACAAAGTAAATTAAATGTCAGAGATGTAAGTCTATCGACTGTAATTTAGTACAGATGATAGACTACTAATTAATAACTACAGCTGCCTATGAAGAGGCATTGATGCCATAGATTTATTCTTTTCATTTTCATTTATTCTAGTTCTACGCTATGCTTGGTGCAAGCTTCATTCTCCTCCCTTGCCATCAGGTCAGGGAAGCCTCTCTTACTGCATTAGACAATGCCAGGCCCTAATCAAACACCCACCAGCCTCGTGATGTTCAGGCTTTTTCACTGTCTGGAAATAGTACTCGAGCTGGCAGTACTAATAATTAAAAGTAAAAGCAAAACAATACCCCATTACCCATTTCATATCTTACATTTTCTTTTAAAGAGGGATGGATGCAATTTAAGCACAAGTTTTCTTCATCGCTAAATGTGTGCCCACAGAACCTTCACAGAAATCAGGCCAACCTGCAGTGTATGTTATTAATGGAGCATATAAACAGAAATTTGAAAATATGAACAATATTCTAAAACACCAAAGTAGCTTTAAAATACTCCTGCGGTTTTTTAGGGGAAAAAAAAAATCTCAAAATATTAAGTTCTAGATTTCATTTACCTCTAAAATACATAGATTTTCCATTAAAAACCATCTAATATTTACAACCCATCTTTCCAAGATTACTTTTTTTCCCATTAACTCTCAGATCGCTATTAAGCATGACCTTCCTGTTCACCATCATTGTCTTACCTGGCGCTGCAGGCAGGCAGGCAGAGTTATTCCAGTGTTTATAAACAACACCCTGTAGCAACATGTTTTAAAGTACCTTTTTCTAGATCTAAAAAGAAGAAAACCAGGTGGAGTTGCTATAAATGCACTCCCAAATCAGTGCTGATATGGCCAGAGCTGGGATGAGGAGCTGCGAGGCAGAGAGCAGATACTCTGCCATAAATAGGACACAAGGCTGTCCTGTCAGGAGTTACAAACAAATGGGACACTGTGCGAGCAGCGACGTGGCACGACAGAAGCATGTGGTTGCCTTCGGTCCTGTAAAGGTAGAGTAGAACTGCTGTCATGAAATCAGATCATGTCACATTTCTTAATACTGCTGGCACTGATTTAATGTCATTTCTGGTCATAAATGTTAAATGATAGATCTCCTTAAAAATTGAAGATGTAGTTTATATTTGGGAGTTCGCATTCTTTTCCTCTTCTAGCAAAGAAGAAAATTTCTGTCTAAAAGAAAGGAAACGGAGACTAGATCCAAGCCAAGAGCAATGCTGACCTGACAGACAATCCCACCCCATAACTCTGCCACTCTGGAAGGAAATGGAGCTGCAAACACTTCACCTTCATGAGGAAAACAGAAAGAAATCCTTCATCTTGAACGCCCCCCACATGTATTTGCTCTCATCTCAGTACCATGATATCAACATGAGGAGTTGCATCTTTGAAATGAAATTTTTAAGAAAGCCCCAGTGGCTTAACCCAAATACCACTAACTACTAACATTGCAGTGCTCTGCATTATACATTTTGTGAAGACAAAGCTGGTTCTTTTTTAAATCTTTTTAATTAGATATTTACAGATACTTTTACTCTTGGTGGGCGTCTTGAGCCTTTGTTCTTCTGCAAGTGCATCGCTCAGAGGATAATAAAGACAGACTTTGGGTATGAGAACCACAACTTTTATTTTTGTCCCATAAAACCATCAGTCCTCAAACTGAGGTTAAAAAGTGCCATAAATCAAAGCTACTAATGCACACATAATCCAAACAGCCTCTTTGCATTCCAGTTGTCAGTATGGGCCAACTGGGCAACTGCTGTACCTGTGTTTATGTGTCTTTCATTTAATGATGTTTCATTTAACCCATGTTATATTTCATAAGGGTTAATTTAAAAATGATTCTTCTCTTGTTAGCATCTTCGCCAAGTAATTTAACTTGATATTGATAAATACCTTACTTTTATCAGTATAAAAGGAGTTGCCAGAGCTAAAAAATTCTGTAAGAGGTGACCATATACAGCCACATGACAAAAGAAGTGACTTCTGCAAATGAACACCAATATACTACAGCTGTGTCTGAGCTAAGAAACAGCTCAGAAAAGGAGCATCCCACCCAGCACATCAGCTGCATATCCTTGTCAAACACAGTTCTATCTCAGATACCCTCACACACCTTCATGAAAGATGAGAATGTGTACATACAGGAAAAGATGATACATAATATTATAGTAATAATAATGGTAAAGAAGCTTCCTTCCCTGGCCTGGTTTTTTTTTCTGGTTTGGCGTTTTTTGTTTGTTTGTAAACTTTCGAGCACTTCCTCTGAGAAAACAGTATGTCACATAAGGAGAAATTGACACAAAACCCCTTTGTTATATAAACTACATGTCAAAAGAAAACCAGAATGCTAAAGAAAACAAATGATTTTTTAATACTTGCCCATGTTTCATCCAAATTCCACTGCCAGTACTTACTGGCTGGGAAGCAGAACAGTTAAATAACTACACAAAATACTAAACTACAATTTCCTTTAAGGAGGCCCTGACTGCAGCCCCTTCTCCACACCCATCCCCAGTGCTGGCTGCCCCAGGGCAGGCACTGGTTTTGTTGCAGTCTTCCAGCACTTGGCAGGTGGCTCTGCCTATCAGTTATCATAGAAAGGTTAGTTAGAAAGGACCTTAAATGCCACCCAGTTCCAACCCCAGGACTGCCAAGACCACCACTAAACCATATCACTGTAGATAAGGGCCGGATCTACACATTAGAATTTAGGCTTTTTCAAGGTTATAATGCCACGTGACACACTTCTAGGTTAATTCTTACTTACGGAGCTTAACTCAAAGTATGTTTATTTAGGAATAAAGATGACAAAGCCTGGATTCAATGTATAACATTTAAATAGAACTAAGAGAACCATGCCAATATGCAATGATTTTCATTTTGAGATATCAAGACTTCTCAAGCCTTCCACAAGAATAGGTTATTTTTTTAGCTGCTAACTAAGACCTTCTCATGGGGTGCAGGGTGTTGTAGTTGGGGGGTGTGAGGCCGTGCAAAGATGCTAAGTAATTAATCACAGTTGTTTCTTTCCCTCTGTCCTTTCAGGCGACCAATTCAGTTCATCTGCATCATCTTTAAAGAGTTGGGGAAGGAATGGGGAGGCATAATGGTGCTAAGCTCCTCTTTCCTTTCTCCTGCATAAAGAGGCAAACCAACAGGAACTGTTTATGCACTTTGCAGATTTCCCTGCACTTGTGACCTGGTCCCATGCCAACCTGTCCTGGGGAAGACAAGAGGAGCTGACCTGAGCAGAGACACTTCTCTCTGGAGAGCAGCACAAAAATCACTTCTTTAAAGCACCTGCCAGCATAGAGAGGGGCAGTCAGTCACCAGCTGGGTGTTGTGATGTGCAAGAAAACAATGTCTGTGCTCCCCAGTTACAGGCAGCAGCTCAGATTTATAGCTGACATTGCCTGCCTGAGAAATTAAGACACTCACCTTCATTGTGGCTATTGTGGCTGGCAGATTTCTTAGGCTCCAAAGAACATTTAAATTTCTGCAGGTATGCACACTGCAGTCTCAGATAGGCACCACTGCCCCATCAGAAAATATAATTCACAAAACCAAAAATGCACAGCTATATCATGCAGAGCAAAGCTACCTGAAGTGATCAAGGTCTGTGGTCTGACAAGCATATCAGGTCATAGGATAGAATTTTGTTCTTCTATAATTACATTACAGACAAAGTTTGTTCCATGTCACATGCACACTATGAGACCAGTAAAGCCAGTAGTGATCGAGTTATGGGGACAAATTATTACCATCCAAATGAAAACTCAATTAAACAATACCAGTGTTACACAACTGACCAAAATGAACTTAGTGTTACAACACAGGTCTGAATAGGAGCGTTATGCAAGTTTCTAATGTCAATCAGGCAATTAACATTCTTCAAACTCTGCAATCATCAAGTTATTTATAATTTGGTTTGAAAAATTCAGTTAGCAACCTATCAAAGCCTCCTGAGAGTCTGGAATCTGTCCAAAGAGAGATCCTTCAAACATTGCTCCTCACTTAACATATGGGACTACTAAGCTGCTCACTAGCACACTGCTTCAATCTTTACATAAGTGCCTTTTTGGAAGTAAATTATTTCTACCTTTTCCCTGCATTTCTGCACTTCACATGTTCTCCACCTTGCACTGATATTACCACAAAACACTCTCAACCTCAATTTAGACGTTAAGGAGTTCTTTCCTGTGAGGGTGGTGAAGCGCTAGTACAGGATGCCCAGAGAAGCTGCGGCTGCCCCATCCCTGGCAGTATTCAAGGCCAGGCTGGATGGGGCTTGGAGCAACCTGCTCTAGTGGAAGGCATTCCTCCCCATGGCAGGAGGTTGGAACAGAATGAGCTTTAAGGTCCCTTCCAACACAAACCATTCTATAAATTTAATACTGCTATTCTGCTCCACATTCTCCACTAAGTTAAATAGTTATATTTGGCACCATCTTGCATAGCCCCAACCCTTTGGTTTTATCACATTACTTAACATGAGACACAGTTGAAGAGAGGCACTGCTTGATGCATGCTGCCTCCAAATTATTTTCCAACAGTCTCTATCTCAGTTGTCACATCTTCTTTGCACTTACTCTCAATTGTCTTCCTCTAGGGTACTCCATTCTCTCCTTACACATCTCCTTTTCAGGGCCACACACCTGACAACCTGTGATCAATCAATGTGATTGACAGAAATCCCACCTCTGCATACCCACAGATACTGTGAATATTCATAATAGAACAAATAACACTCTTGGTTTTGAATTTATTTTGCTTTATGGTATGATTACATTAACAACACTTAGCATCTTTACAAGTTACAGCTCTTTTATGCAGACCTCCGTTTCCTGGGTCAGATCTGCCATCACCAGAGCCATTCATTCCTAGAAGCATACACTTCAAGACCTGTCGTAACACTTGAAATTCATTAGAGAACATACATGTTATTTCCTTTCCCAAGCCTTTAGTGGTAGAGTGCATGCTGATGACCTTCACCCTTAGGTAACAGCTGCCTCTAATCACTACCACTAGTAGCTTGTTTCTATTGATTGCAGTCTTTCCTCTATTTTAAAAACATAATTCCAATCACTAAAAATAAGAGTCTCTGAAGTTCTGTAAAGAAAGCAGTTATATGCTTCCATTAGTGCAACCCTTGGGGCAGCTCGAGGCTTATAAACTCAAGTGTCCAACACTGTTAATTTTAAGCTCATTTTCTGAAGAGAAATTGCTTGTACTTATTAGCATCCCTGCTTTAAGGTAAATAATAAGCGGGTTTTGGTTTGTTTGCTTATTTTTATGGGATTAACCTTATTCCCAGTATTCCACTTGAGAAGCTGAACTAAAATGATTACAATATACACACATTTTGTAGTCTAGTATTTTTCCCCATATTGAAAAGAAATTGTCAGTCCCCCCACCATAAAATCATGCTATACTCTCATTCCCAGCAGAGCACTGTAGCTTGTTTTCCACATAAACTAATCTGCCACAAAAAAGTTAAAGATGAACTGTCTTTTTCTAACCTTCTAGCAGAGTACCATAAGAGACCTTATCACTAAAAGAATTAATATTAAAAGGCATTAAAATTATAAAAGGAATATTGCAATACTCTTCCAGGGGGCACACCTGTAAATATCCATTACAAGGCTACTCTAATTACTAAATGCACCATGAAAGTATCTGAATTCATCATCAGTAACGTTTATAATTTAAGAGACACTGCGGACACAATAATCATTAATATCACATCTGAAAGTAAGAATGGTCTGACTGAGATGAATTCCTTCTCCCAGGCTATATTTTAAGTCCAGGGTACGTATTCAATAACGTATGGATGTACCTGCCAGCCACAACTCTGCTATTTTTAGGATTTCCCTGGATGAGGAAGTGCTTTGACACAGAGGGATAAAACAAACAAGCCAAAACAGCTACTGAGGATTCAGAATGGAAATGCTATGAAAAAAACCCAAAGTGCTCAAATAGGATAATATGTGCATTACCATCATTTGAATGCATCCCAATAAATAGCAAAAGCTTGCAGAATGCTAGCACTGTTCTTCAGGAATAGTCTTTATCAACACTACTACTAATCAAGAGAACACCTAACCTTGTCTGAAAATCTTCCTGGTTTACCTTGCGTTCTGTCCCGGTATTGTTTAGTGGCTGGGATAGAGAAATAATAAGAAAGTAATTAGGGATGAAAATTCTTTTTGTCTTACAAACTAAAATTCTATGGTTCTAAGAAGAAACATTTTAATCAGGCCCGAGCAACAAGAAGGTGCTGGCTCTCAAGCATGCCTGCCAGCACTCAGCAACGCTGGCCAAGTGTGTGGAGCCTCCCAGGGCAACACAAAAGCTGTGCATCAGGCAGCTCTTTTGCCAAGCATCTTCTTATGTCCAAAGCACCACAAATACATGAGCTGTTCTGAAATACCACACACTTCACAAGCTGGTTTCATCCTACCAGAAATTCAGCTGCAGAAGCCAGGTTTGGAGTTGGCATAGCTATTCCCTGGAACTCAGCAATGGCTTCCCAATTCTTAAGAGATCAAATTAGTTTTAATAGCAAGCTTTCATATATAATAAATTAAGGTTTATTCCATTCCACCCACAGAGAAATAACATATGGCAAATAACACATTATGTGAATCCCATTGAAGACCTATTCCTCATACTTCAGATGGCAGGTGATACAGAAACCTTATGACAGTACTCTATACAAATGCAACCTTTAATGTTAATGATTTAAGCCCATATTCACACATGCTTTAATTTCTCGGAATAATTACACAATTGATAGCTCCATGTGGCCCGAGATGCTTGATGACACGTTTGTAATCAAACATTCTCAGCAGTCTTCAAACTGGATGAGATTTTTAAATATTAAAAGTATTCTGCAGTCACCCACCAGTTGTGTCAGCTGACTGGTGGTTTAGCTCCAGGGTGACACTCGTGGTACCTGAAAGAAGCTATGACTGCTGAGATCTTGCTGTCAGTCACCCTGCACAGACAAACTCAATTGAGTCATTCCACAGAAAGAACCACATTTTTCCCCAGTTTCTTCAGATAACCAATCTGGGAACCCAGAGATCCCATACTGCAACCCTAATAGCCAAGTTACTAACTATGCTGCCATATGCCTAGCTCTTGGCTTGGTTTTGTCCAAGCCAAATGCTTCTTTAGAGGTCTTTGAACAGTCCCATTACAGAATAAAGAACAGCACTGTCCTCAGCAGTCAGGAAATGTAAATGCACAAGCCCTGTATCAGCTCGGCCAGGAGAAGCAAGTAAGATTAAAGAGACGGCAACTTCATCCTAGTAATCCTGTATAGCAGGTATAGCTCTGGGTCCAACTTACTAGAGTGATTCCTGTTTAGCTTTCTCTGACACCAACATGTTATTTACTTCATAACAGAACCCCAGGCATGAGCAGGAACACACTGTTTCCTTTGCCACCACCCCTCTGTGGATGCAAGTCATTTCAGAGAAGATACATACTCTGCCACTCACAGAGACTTTCCTCCTCACCAAGCCGCAGTCTATGGGAGTATCTGGTCCCTTCTGCTTCAAGGGAACAACCCAACCCTCCAGGGCACCCTGGTACTCTGGATTAGCTACAGCCCAACCAGTTCACCTCCCCCCCATTCTCAGAATGATCCTTTCCTCTAAATCAGAATATTCCATTCTGACTTGTTCCTAACCAGCAGACACCATCCCATCTATCACTCCAGACATCACCTGGATTTTGGTGTCATTATTCAGGCTCTATTGAACACAGCTTCTCCAGGACCAGGCCAAAACTATACCTGCATCCCTCACATAAAGAGGATGCCCTGGATGCAGAATGGAAATAAAACTAGAAACCCATTTTGAAACAGCCACCCTTCCCTCTGTAAATGAGAGCTGCTAATCAGAATATTTCCCAGTCCCTTAGAAAATTCAGCACAACATTAACAAGGGGAAAAGTGTGACTGAAATCTCAATAGCTACGAATGTCAGGCTGATCACCTTATTCACTAAGAGGAACTCACCATCCTGCATTCTCTCCCCCCCTGCCTCATAAATACATGCACCTCTCAAGAAAGAGGGAACAGGAAGCATGAATACATCTCAGTAAACATTTCTGAACTTTTACAGAAATACAATATGTAATTTATTATCTGCAGTGGCAAACAGAAAAGAGAGGGTAGCATAAAGAAGCAATATTCATTTCCGAGAGAAAGTGAACACAGAGAAAAGAAATGTTATCTGAAGTACTCCTCATACAACATTTCCTTTCCAGCAGAGGATATCTTTATAGCTCTAACATGCACTAAACCACAGCTCTGGTTGTATGAGAGATTGTTTATTGCACCTGAAATGGTCTCTATTACATGGGTTGCAAGACAGAATAAAATAACGATGCCACAGCGTGGCAATCCGTACAGCATTTTTCATTCAGCACGTCAGCTTAAGGCTTCCCTCCCCTTTGCACTTACAACAAATACTTTTTGCTTTTACAAAATTAGAGAAAAATAAAATAAGAATAATGTTACAGATAACACTGATATAGAGATGATATTTTGCAGAAACACTCAAAGAGCTGAAAGCTAAAGGTGGAAAGCAGCAGCATAAAGGGTAAAATGAAAGGGATGCCACATTTCTGGGTATCAATGGAGTGTTGTAGCACTATGCCATTAAGTGAACAAAAAAGCACTATCACTTTTAGTTATGGAAAAGAAACATAGCAGTAACTGTTCATCACACTGAAATTCTGAGATAAGAACTTCTTTAAACAGTTATTAAAATATTGATCCGGAATTTTTTTGTGATGCAAATGCATTATTAATCCTGATGTCAATGACAATTTTAATCCCGTTAAAGAAAGCTTTTTTGTTTCTTGGCTATGATTACAAATACATAGAAAAGATTAATCTCTTTCATTTGACAGTAGAGATTTCCCCAGCTTTAGCTAATCCATTTTGGAAAACAGAGAAAACCAGACCATACAGGATATACACTGCTTGTAGTGCTCTTTGGTTATCTAGCTTTATTATTATTATTAATAGTTTGAGTATTAGTGCCCAAATTCCATAAAACCATTAAAGTTTAGTATTTTGGTTTGCTCTCCCCCCTGCATTCACGGTCAAATTTTGGGTAACATGAAGTACATCAGAAGGAAGAAGTACTGATAACAAAAAAAACAAGTAGCCTAGATTACAACGTGAATCTAGCTGTGAACAGATCTATTTACACAGACATTCGAGTAAGTACAGGAGTCCAGCTGAACCATGTAAAAAGATTGCAAGAGTATATTTATGAATAGTGAATAAGGTCAAAGCAAAGCTTTGTTAACAGTGAACTGTCACATTTAAAGACTACAGAGAATAGGGAAAGAGAGCTTTTAATCACTGCTTATTTTTTCAGCTGAAATGATATATTACTTCACTGATGCTTAGGACTTACCATCTGAGCAAAACCAGGAACTCCCCCCCCCCCGTTAGAAGTTATTTCAGACGAGTTTCAGCACAGATTCAAAATATTCCCATTCTCATTTCCTGTTCAAAGTTCTTTACAGGTTACACAGATCTCCTGAAATCCTATTTTCAAAAAAAAAAAAAAAAAAAAAGGACACCAACTTGTACAAATTTTACCCAGCTTCCAAACCAAAACTGCATCAGAATGTATCTCAGCATGGGATGATACACCACGATGTCAGCAACATTACCTTCAGGCTAGTAGTATAAGATAGCACTAACAACCTTGAGAAAACTTGACCTTGCCCTTCAAGAACTGTGTTACACCTTCTCCCCTTGCCTCAAAGTGAAATTCAGGAAACAGAAGAGGTTTCTGAAACAAATTAACTTTTATTGCTTATGGAAAAAGGGAAAGGAGATTAAAAAATACCGTCTTGACATGAAATGCATGGGAAGTTTTTTAAACAAAGTAACACAGAAAATCCCTACATAGGGATAAAAAATACAGCCCAAAAACTTATCAGTGGAGGAAGGGCATTTAAGAAATGCACAAGTTAGAAAAGGACTTGCAAATTTGAAACAATCAAAACATTTGAGTCATACTGGAAAATACCGGAATATGAACTCCAGTAAAATAATGTGAATAGCAGAACCATGAAAGCAGCAGGTATTTATAAGGTAGGACAACAATGCTGGTTAAGGAGATACTATCCCATCATCTGGGCTTTAATAAGAGATGTGGAAATTAACTTTGTGATCTGTGTGAAATTATCAATGATATTCCAGCTCTGTCTCTGCTCTTGAAAGCTTCTGAGCATATCTAAAATATTCAGGAGATGACGTGCATTAGCCATGCCAAAAGCCTACCATGCATTAAGGGAACACTAAATGAACTGAATTACTTTATCAATGAAATTAAAGGGATTTAATCATAAAGTTACTGTTTGGCAAACAAAAAGACACTCCAATAAGAGACAGATCAAAGTGAGCAAGGGAAGACAACCAGCAGACAGAGACTAGCCATGCTGTGGAAAGGTTTACAAAAGGAAATCTAAACCTTCCTAGATGCCACCTCTCAAAGCCTTCAGACTCATGAAATTAACAGCCCCAAGACAAAAAACAGTACTTAGTGAACTTCTATAGACTTGATTGTACAAGAAATTAGAACACAGTTATACTATCCTCCCAGCTTCAAAGTAAGCTCTGGACACATACCAAATGCTATTCCTTATTTTAAGGTAGTTAGCAACAAATTTTGCTTTAAGTGACTTTAAAATATAATCCTGCTACAGTTTCGTTAGTTACCTTTCATCCCCTAAAAAAGGGATCTAAAAAAGAAAGGTGATCAGGCATTGACTGGGTCCCCATAGCTACCTTTACAGTCACCTCAAAAAAAGACATAGTATCATAGAATAGTTAGGGTTGGAAAGGACCTCAAGATCATCTAGCTCCAATTCCCTGCCATGGGGAAGTCTACACTAATAGGCTTGTAGAGACCTCCTACAAAAGCCACATTTCCCTGTACAGCTCTCCTAACCTACTCCACTTTTACTCAGTGTGTTGACATAGCCTTTTTGTGTTAGCTTTTCTTGACTAACAGGCATCAATTTACTCGTTCAGTTGAACTACCTGCATGACACCAACGAGGGAGCAAGATGAGATTGTGTAGAAGATTTTTACTGTAACTCACCTCCCATCAAGAGATGAAGACTCACTTTGTCTTCACATGTTATCTTTGTTTTTTATCAAATGTACACAGCATCTCACACGTTTGAGATGGGCTCATCCCTCACCTGTCCTTCAAAGCCTGAATGGAAGTCCTGTTCTAAAAAATTCAGGAGTTAATTTTACTGCATAAAGTTTTTAATGTATATAATTAGGGTATGTTTAAAAACCACTGCACCATTCCAAACTGAGATACCAGAAGAGAAGCAATTTCCAATAATTCCTCACAGTATTACCCGATATCCTTACTTGCTTTCTCTTCCTTTTTTCCAAACTGTTACTTCCAGTAATCTGTTCCCTTTCCATCCTGCTGGATTTAAGACACATTTTCAGAGTTCTGATAGATAAGCATAGTTTTTATTTTCAGATTGCTGTAAGATCCCCTTGCATCTTTTTAACTTGCATCTCCATAAAGGAAGCTGGCTTGCCACATTGCGCACTCAAGTCCTGTCTTGGCTCTGTACCACTCTGTACCACCAGTGCCCATCAGCACTGATTCAATCACCTATAGCCTGTGCCTTCCATTTCCCAGCTGTTCATACTTCAGGCAGATTTGAGAAATTGCTCATTGCTTTTTTTGGCTCCTGTTCAAGTCACACCTAAGATTATGCAAGCATCAAAGTTTCTCTTAGGTTTTAACTGATGTAGTAGGAAAACAGTAGATTCTGCAGAGATTGGCTTCATTCAGTTGTTTGACCAATTCAAGTATAGTGAGAAAAATGAATCATCCCATGCAAAAAGAAATACTTTAAAACTAGATCATTAGACTCCAATCACACATCATGTTATTTTATTTCAGGAAAGACATGACTATGTTATTCTGAAAGATAAGCCTTTGCCCAAGAACACTATTTCCAAGTAAAAGCAAGCAAGTTTTCCTAGACTTCAGATGTTCAAGGGCAGTTTCTAAACTCTTGCTTAGAGGTAGCACTTGTAGCCAATTCTCCATACGACAGCAGCCTCCATTAATATTTCGCTGCTGCCATACGAATCTCCACAGCACAGTGTACCTGCACTCTGACTCCTAATGATAGAACAGGCCCTCACTTCAAAGGGATCCATTCACTCTAACAGAAGAAATATTTACCTCTTCATTCTGAGGATAAAAAAAAAAAAAGAATAACACACCATAAATATTTGGATGTAATTGAGCAAGTGGTCCCATCCATCCACATGGATGAATGAGAATTTCAGATCAAAACCCATGCCTAGATTGGCTTTCTGAAGCTCAGATCCAAATCAGTATTTTTCTATTTCCCAATATGAAGACTAGGGCACTGTCAGTTTGGTAACCATCACAGGGAATGCTTTTGATAGGGGATTTTATCCCTTCGAAAAGATTTCCTGAACAAAGATCAAACCCCATCACCCACACCACAAACAATTCAGTGCTAACCATAGTTAAGTGTATTACCTACTGGTCAGCCAAGACCATGGACAAGCCATTTTTAACCAAAGGTTTAACTAACACAGCAAAGATACGATTACTTTTTTCAGTGTCATTTTACTTTAAAACTTTCCTATTACAAATGAACCTTCATCTCCCTAGTTTTTCCCTAGTTTTTCCCTTAAAAACAAAGTAATCTAAACTTGAAATTGTTCAGTAGTTAATCCAATTAAAAATGTCTCTAAGTGTCTAACACTCTTCATGTTCTAAAGCCTTTTAATTAATACCAAGCAGGGGCTTTGTTTATTCTTCTGGATTACAGCCTCTAGCATATCTCAGCAATGCCTCTGTCACTGGAAATGAAGATAAAGTTGATGCCCTTTATTTTGGCATTATGCCTTCCTTTTTCTCAGGAATTAAGGTCCTTTATAGTCAGCTTGCACTCATTTCAAGAGGCATTACAAGTTAACACTGCGTGGGAATGTTTCATAGATAAGTAAGTTCATTACCACTTATCCCTGTGAAATCCAAGTTGTTAAGTGTAGTTCTTCCTTTTTTTGCATGTCATGGAGGGTCAAAGATGTTTTTTCTCCAATTCTGTTATTTCAGTAATCTTTTCCTAGGCTAAAACTGAGAAGGATTGAAAGGTGTCTAGTTTTATTCAGATGTGCATTTACTGATTTCTTGGGTCCTGTGTTTTAGCTTTCATAGCCTTGATAGACTGGAGCAATACCTGCAGACAACAAACAAGAGCTACTGGGTGATAGTATGACAGTTTCTATGGGGTTGATTAGTTAGTTGGTAGGGAAATTGTTCCAATACTGTGATACTTATTAATCTTTTTTTTGCAAGCCACAATAAAAGGGCCCCAAAAGGGAGCTCCTTTTAATTCTATTTTTCCAACTGTAAGAATAGCTTCTGTTTCCCCTGTTCTTCTACAAAACATATTGCTCTCGCAGAAATGCTTCCTATCAAGCATTACAAGGTCTTGCACTATTTATACCAATGCTTTACATTCATAAATGTTTATAGGCAATAATCAAGTCTTCTAACATGAGAATAAGCAAAAGAAACTGGTTGCATGCTTAAGCTTTCCTATAAATGCAGTTTCCAGGTATGCCGCTCTTAAGATATTCATATCAGTAAGAAACAGTATGCAATCACGTTTTCAAGGGAGCAATAGGGAAGACTCTGGGTGGCTGCAAAGCGAAGATTGATACAAGAGAAGCGCTCAGCAGAATTTTAAAGGCAGATAGTAACAACCTCAACACCTCTTCAGCAGTTGTCAAAGACTCTAGCTTTTAGCACTGCTTGCCTGGGAGAACAGCACTCAAGCCATGGAGGTTGTGTTAAGGTAACTTCTATCACCGAACCAAGTTGTAAAAACATACTCTACACACAAACCACACTGGAAACATCAAGTCTACAACAGCCTTAAAAAAGCATTTAAGATTAGGTACAGTGTATATAACAGTCACCTGTGCTGAAGATCTTAAGTCCTCCATGAATACAACCCTATCTGAAGTCTCAAATGAGCTGGCAGAGTCCACTGAAGAGAGTAGAGGCCAAAATTACCAGCTTCACCATCATCTTTTCATAGCTGCAACCACCATAAGCATTTAATCCAAATGCCAAAAGTAGCAGCAGGAGTCAGTAACAAAGACAGTTGTCTATTTCATGTAACAACAAAGTCAAAAATAACACCTCGGAGCACTAAACTCTCAAGAGTGTACTCCAGTTACATCTCCAGACCTGAGCAACATCCTGGTTCCCATGGCACAGACAGTTGGTTTCATGGTCCGAAAGGGAAATAGCTCACTCCATACACAGCTGGAGGAACCAAGCACCAGGGCTTACAAGTCCTTGGGTGGAGATTCAGTATTGCACGAGATTCAAAATAGCACACTGACCATCAAAGCTAGCAATTCCTTTTAATTAACATGGTGCATCACCTCTTTGCAAAGCCACAAGATCACATCAAGAATTAACAAACAGGATTATTTAGAAACTTCTATGGACAACTGTATAAAAACTAAAGAAATGCTGGAAAATTGAGCATGGAAGGTACATTGTAACTGTTCAATGTCAGATTTGATTTACCTCAACACATAAGAGAAAAATCATATTCTGCTTCTACATACAATGAAAAACTGCAGAACAATAAAAGGCCACAATTATGGTTTCTAATGGCAGTCTTCTTGTGGAACAGCCACCTGGCTCCATCAAACCAATTCTCTGTACTCCTAATCCCCCATATTTTCTACAACCAGGCAGACGGATCTCATGCATATTACACATACATAAACACACAAACTGTTAGTAAAGTATTCCAAGTAAATCAGAAATGACCTTGCTGTCACTTAAAAAATACTGGCAAATAAAATGCACATTTACATTCTTGGCCTTGAGCATCAAGATGATCCTTGTAATTCATTGCTCCTCTGGCAGGAAACATCTTCTGATATCCTTTCTTAAAGGCAAGCTTTCTACTGCTAGGCCTCCTGTGAAGTCAGTTTGATAGCTGTGCATTTAGACTTTAATTGTTTAAAATACTTCAACATTCATGGATATGTTTTCTGTTAGCAGAAAAATCCATTATTTATTAGCACAAAATAGGCTGAAGGTTAAGGATGATCAGCACAAGAAAACAAAAAGAGAAACAGTTAAATCAGAACAACAGACACCATGAATATTTATGAGAAAACCACTCTGCCAAAAGGTGATCATTTCCTTTGATTTAATTAAAGGGTGGGGAGCAAAAAGCAAAGTAATAGCCATAACAAATGGTGAGGATTTGAAAAAGCTTGAAGTATGGTTTCTCATGAGAGCTTATTAAAGTTACAAGGGTTTTGTTTAGAAAGAAATACTGTAACACAAGTACAAAGCTAACTCCCACCAGAGGGAAAATACATTAAAATTAATGTATCATCAGATGAGTGAGAAGCACCATACCAATGTAAGGAAAACACTGGAAGCAAGTGTCCAAGAGGGTCTAAAGAAATTCAGAAGCACAATCAAGATACCCACATGTATTAAATAAATAAATATTAATGTTGGAGCATGTGTAACTATTACAAACAACAGATTAAACGTACAGGGGGTTAATTTAAGGAGATTAAAGTTCTGGACTAGTTGGGGTTTTTTTTGAGGGTAAAATCCATTGTAAATGAATGATATATGTCATGCTCACAAAATAATACCATGAAGTGAAAGTTTAATGTCATTGTCATGTAATGCTTGCCAGGAACACACGGACAAGCTGAGCAAATACTTGGTATAAATACATCTTATAGCGCTCTAATAAAGCCATAGACAGTGCTGTCAAAGAATCCTAAGAAAAGAGCTATTCTTGCACGCCAGAAAAGAAGATTTAGTTTCCAATTTAAGATTTGGGGTTACTGGAGTGGACACATACACATTCCACTTAAGAACTCGCTCTGTCAAAGGAAACACCAGCTTGAGCCATTCTCGTCTCTACTTGAAAACAGTAATAAACCTGTAAAATAATCTTGGTCATTTCTTCTTTTACTTGGAGGTTGGGAAAGATACACAAAATACTGTCAGTGTAAGTTTCCAAATGGACTTTACCCCTCCAAAAAGTAATGTAACTGCCCATCCTCCTCACCACTACCCTTCTCCCCCCCCCTTTCCTTTTGTCTCCTTTCTCCCATTTCAGTATTTTTTTCCAGACTGAAAATGGAAGGGTTGCCCTCTGAGCAAAACAATCTTTCATTTTTCTTTGTGAAAGAAAACTAGAAAAATACTATAAATCTTTTGAGAATGCCTCTTCTTGGCATTTTTATACTCTACTGTCAAAAAAACTGGAACAACCACTTAAACATTTCAATGCTTCTCCCAGGGTAGCTTCTAACTTGGATTACCCATTCTTAGAAGGGAAATACTATTTGAGAGACTTCAGAACAAGCTAATATGAACTGAGACATTGCTGAAACTGTAATCCAGTAAATAACTGGGCACCGGCTGGGTTCTCTAACCATTAACACCAGTCATAGATTTATCCACTAAATTCAGGAAACCTTTCGAAGAGTTCTAACCTGGAGTTAGAACTTAGTATGGGAACCAGAAGAGAGAAGCCAGCTCCATGCCTTTATTTATGCTTGAGCCCTGTGATGAATACAAAGCAGCAAAAGCTGGCCTGACACAGGAAAGCAAATGGGCATATACCCTTGTTTTGCCCTTTAACAAAAACTGAAACACACATCAGTTTAATAGTGAAGTGACATTTTATCTAGCCTGATTTTAGGCTCGACAGTGTGCATTCAGATAGAGCCTCATTTCTTCTTTAAATCTAATTAATCTACTACAGTTTAATAAGGCATATAAATTAATATTAATGATATCAAGCTAACTTACAAATTAAGTTACTGTGTAATAACTTTCTGAATAAAGCACCATTACATGAGAGAATGTAAAATAACGAAGAGATTTACATTAAACAAACTATTTTGTAACCTACTTTAGGGTGCGGAAGTAAGTTAAAATCAACAATACTTTCTAACCACATAATTCTTAATATGAAAGACATTTTAAAGTGCCTTGAACTGCCTACAGCAGGGAAGGAAGAAAGAAAAGGTGTTTATATTTGTATGTTCATATGTTTGTATGTGTGTGAACAGTTTGATTATTTGTTAACTACATTCAGTGAGGATTTGTTTGTCTGGGTTTCTTTACCACTAATCTAAAAGCAAACCACACTCAAAACTCCAAAATTCCACAACATCTAAACAAAAGCCAGGTGCAGAATATATCTCAACAGTACTTACACGAATCACTATAAAAGTTAGGGCAGGCAGCAGGGACAATGTCAATGGGATTCCCTTCATTTATTTTGTTTTTTCTACTGGAGAGGGACTGTGGGGAAAAGAGGAAGGAACTAGGGAACACACTGACACAAAAAAAGGATAAAGATAACATGGGGAAGGACCAAGTCAGGAGAAATTATATTCAGGCCCAATGTGATAAAAGATGATAAAAATCACTGAAATGTAGCCCAGCTGACACAAGTTTAGTCCCTTCTATTCCAGTGGACTGCAGCCAGGACAGACATTTAC
Organism: Myiopsitta monachus; assembly: GCA_017639245.1. Lineage (NCBI taxonomy): Eukaryota > Metazoa > Chordata > Aves > Psittaciformes > Psittacidae > Myiopsitta > Myiopsitta monachus. The sequence continues at coordinate 8,261,858 of CM029928.1, forward strand.
TAACTACTAAAGCCAATCACCTCGTGACCCTATCAACAGTCCTATGTGAAGTCCTTTCAGCTCTCCTGGACTGCAGCAGGCTGGGACCAGCACCTCCCTCTGCGTAGGACACCTCTCAGAGCTCACAAGGTCTCAAGTTTCCAACAGTCAGCACCACTGAGAGCTGAAAAGAAACCCGTGTAGAAGTCCCCCCCACCCCCTGAGGCTCAACTCTCACCTGTTGAGAAGTACTGAGACATTCGACATGAATATCTCACTGAACTCAAGGGGAATTTTTAACAAGTAGCTTTAAATACCTGTGCATCTCCCCATACACACATATGTGTGTATAAATTGCTACAGCAAGTATAGTAAATTCTGTTGACTCGCTTTCTAAGTGTTAAGATTCACCTTAAAACTGCAGACTGCTGATAAAGCCATGTAAAAATTCCCTCTGCAGTGAACTGATATACTTGTACTCGGTTAACAGTATTCATCTAAAGGGTTACAAGACAAAGATTAGACTCAGCTGTACCTGGATCCATTAGAAGCTTAGAAAGCAAGATGGTCTATCCTGAACCTCGTGACTTAACAGGAGAATTTCTTTATTCCCTACATCCCTTCCATTAGACATAAACTGTTGAACAAGTCCAAAACAAAGATTGGACTCAGTCTCACCTAAGCTCTGTAAGGAGTCTAGAAATCAAGAGGGTCCAATCTGAACCTTGTAATTCAGTGGGAGGATCTCCCTTACCCTTTGTGCCTTTGTTCTCTGTATCACTCATTTTTATTTTACCTTGATTTTCCTCTGTGCACTTCATCCATGTAGTAATTACTAGAGTGAACTTTGTCATCAAATTTGGTCAAGTCATGCTTTGGTAAATTTATATTTACCAAATATTTACTAGCAATTTACTACTCTTGCTAAAACCTTTGGTGGTAATATTTTGAGTGACCCCAAACCACTTATTTCACAATAAACTGGCAGAGTCAGCAGGATCTTATGATCTTACATCAAATTTTAACAACACACAGCCCTTATAAAACCACCATATGCTCTCATCTCTGCCCTGGCAAACCTTATTGACCATTAGGTCAACCCATGCAACAACCTGTATTTATTTTCTTTATTGGTTCTTGCAATTCATCCTCTTGATGAGGGGCACTCACTAAAATGGAGAAGCATCAGCCTCTAGAGATTAGTAGAGGGTGAGCTTGGAACCACTATCCCCAAATCCTTGCTCCCTAACCAACATGATTTCTTTTACCACTCATTTCCTTTATTTCTCCTACTCTTGCTAGTAACTTTTTCCGGGGTACATTTAGCTGTTGCCTGCCAAGCTGTAGCCCCAGTAGGCTGCAGCAACACACCTCTGCTTCTCATCTACAGGGAACAGAGCAGAGCAAGCCTGTCCCACACCTTGAAAACCTCAGCCCACCACCAGGCAGCCTTTCCCAGCACTGGAAAAATAAGAACAACATGTAACAGAGGGAATACTTGTATTTTATATATATATATGTATACGCTTGTATGAGTATAGAATTTGAGGTTGAAACACTGAAAGACTACCATGAGACTGTGGTCCAAATTCATACCACCAGAGTGGGATGTAACAAGACATCAATGCCCTTTCTACCTTCAGAGTTTTAACAATGCTCTCTAAAAATCAGTAACAGACTTCATACTTTGCCTTTCCTTTCCCTTCCCAGGCTGAGAGGGTCCCAAGTTCCTCCTTGGAGTTAGAACACCATGCACAACACCACACTCTCCCAGCCCCATTCCAGGGGAAAAAAAAAAAAAAAAAAGCCTTCCACCACCCTGGCCTCAAGCTCCACATACCCAAGTTCTTCCTGCTCTCGAGTCTTGTGCCTGCAGCTTAGGACACCATCAGCAGATACATTTTCCTCCCCAGACAGAAATTCAAGAACACAATCCCCCACTCCTCACCTTCCCCTCTATTTCTACTACCTTGCTTAAGTGAGGGACACTTCTCCAGGTGTGCCTGTTAGCAATCTCTGTGCCTGCAGAGGCAATAATGAAAGCCACCTGAGCACACACTGCCTCAGAAACTTCCTCTGCATTTGCAGGGCTATTCCTCTTCTCCATTGAACATCGTTAGTCTAATATTGTCTATAAGATATGAAAAACCACAACAAAACCAACATAAATCATGCTGAGGACTACATAAAATGGGTGGAACATGGAAACCCAGGAAGTAAGGATTTGTATGTGTGGCCATAAAATACAAAGGGGAAAACCTGGTGCACATCTGTTTCTCCACACCTTCAGAGTTGCTATTTAGTTAAGAATGTTACCTGGTTTCTGAGAGACCCAGCTTTCCTCAGGTCTGGATACTATTGTAGCCTAAGTAATATTCAGAAAGAAGACAAATTTAAGCCTCATTTCTGATTTTCCAAGTCTTTCATAAAGAAATTTAAAGATTCAGCTCTTATTTTCATTTTTCAGTATCTCCTACTAAGAAAGGAACAAAATATATCTGCTCATATCCTGTTCCTTGTGAAATAGAGGTATGTATTCTGTGTTATCATACTTCGAACAGTTAAAAAGTAGGAAGAAGGATGTCTCCTCTTTGTCTGCTCTAAATTAACTCCCTTTTCTTCCCTCCGGAGTCCTCACAATGGGCCAGCATCAGTTTTCAACATTTTTAATGCAACTAACACTGTTACAGTGTATTTCATTTAATTATTTATAGCTGCTATTGAGTATTTGTGTCTTTGAAGGCTGAAGGAAAGAGGATGTATCCTGCCTGACAGCTGAATGCAACCAACATTTTAACCAATTTAATGATCATAATTGGGAAAAACCCAACCAAACCAGAAGCACCTGGCAGTGAAAAAGTGTTCCATATGAGACTGACCCAGTGCTACCTGCTTTTTGTATTCAGTGAGAATTATATTTATAATGCCTATAAAGGACCTATTTTTCTTTTTTTAGTTCATATGGAAAAGGGGATAAAGGGGTCTTTAATTTTTATTTGTGAAAAAATAAACTCTAAGTCAAACACCAGAATTTGTCATGTTTCAGTGCAGAAGAGTGTCGTGACACTATTCCCAGCACATTTGCTATCAACATTACATGTACTGTATCTGAATGTAGCTGGCATGTAGCATGCTGGGCAGATAGCAGCAGGAGTTGTACTTGTAATTGATAATGGAAATGCATGATGGTCAAGAATAATGGGCTGTGGTTTGCCTCATGCTGCCAGAAAAGGCATACAGTATCCTTGCTGGTTACTGCAAAGCATCTTGCTTACTTGTCCATTCATTTACAATATCAGAAAGGTATTTTTAAAAGTCTTTAAAAATACACTTCAGTATTCTGAAATAAAACAATACTTGAAGACTGTTTCCACAATTCTGAAGTCACACTCTTCCATCTGTGCAAGCAATGGATGTGAGACCTCTTGTAACCCTTAGTGGAATCCAGTTAATCAAGGATGAGTCAATGCCTGGAACACACATCATCCTCGTTTAAGGTATCTAAGATAGAGAAGGGACCGAAACATACATATGCTGAAGTATGACCAGATTTTAACCCCAAACCACCAAGAGTTTTCATGTCATAAACATGAGAAGTCATTAATTTGAAAAATCAGAATAAACATTTTTGAAGGACCACACTGATTTTTGTCTGGATTTTACACTTACTCCAAAAGACCCTCATCCAAAATTTGGAGAACCCTTCCAATTCAAGAGGAGACTAGGTCTGGAGAAGTAGTTTGTGAAAATGAACATATGATTAAAACGTGAAAATCGGTTATCTGGGATACAGGGTTTTCTTTGAGTGCACCTTTTGCCCAGGAGCAACCACTGAAACAGAATTCATTATTAAAATAGTGGCAGATCTAGGTCAGAAATGCAGAGAAGGCACAGTTACCTAAGAGGACACAGAAACTCACATAACCGTATATCAATTAGAAGGAATTATTAAAAATGTCCCTTGACACACAACATTGCTTTAGGGCTTTCAGAAAACCTTATTACTGCTTGGGGCAGCTTGGAGGAGCTTGACACTCCTCCACACTAAAGTAGCTGCCCAGAAGGTACCTCGTAGAGTGGCTATTCTACTGCCTTAGAACAGTGTAATGCGAAGAGGAAGGGAATGAAGATGTGAAGTTATTATCTTTCCTTTAGACACTCTTCTGAGTAAAGTGAAGAATTAGCCCCCAATACTCTGCGCGACAGAACAGTAACTCATGTAAAGATGTTATTTTCATTTAATGGAATATCTTACCCCTACGATGTCAGATTCTGAGGATTATAATTTAGGGACAAAATTCAAATCCCCTGATGCTTCCATTACATTTGCCTGGCTTACATGAGCATGTTAAGTGAGAGAAGGAAGATCCAGACAGCTACAGGTGGGTCACCCTCCCCTTAATCCTTGGAAAGGAGAAGGAGCAACTAATTCTCCTAGAAAGCATTTCCAATTACAGGAAGGACAAGGAGGTGATTGGGAGTCATCACCATGGTTTTAAAAAGGGATTTACTTAGAGGTTTCCCTGCTTCTGGAGTTACTCAGGATCCTAAAATATACGGTAACCACAGAAGTTCTTTCTATGAAAGGAATTAGCATTTACACACTCAAGTACACAAAACTGAGATCTCAAAGCACTAAATTTTCACAGCCTATTACCAACTTGCAGCCTCTGTCAGTGCACTTAAAAATTGGCAAAATTCAAACACCAGGCAAACCAATATTATTCTTAACAACAGGGTGACTGTAAAAGACAAGTGTATTTTCCCGCAGTGCCTTTCAAACTTGTCCAAAAGCATCACATAAGAAAAAACCACGTCATTTCTCTTTGAAGAAAAATGAATTAAAAGCTGCACAAACCCCAAATGGCTGACATCAATTTTAATTAATGAAAATAACTGTATGTCGTGGTTTAAGCCCCCCACCCACGCAGTTCTCTCACTCACTCCCTTCCCCTCTTTCTTCCCCCAGTCCCGGGGGAATGGGGAGGAGAATCAAAAGAATTCAACTCACACAGGTTGAGATAAGAACAGTTTAGTAACTAAGGTATAACACAAATCACTACTGCTACCATCAATAATAATACAAGAGAAATACAAGGAAAGAGAATACAACTGCTCACCAAGCCCGACCCAGCCAGTGCACTCCCCAGCAGCGAACCCCCCAGTACCAAAAACCTGACCATGCCGTGCACCCCCAGTCCACCACCACACCCTTCCGGGTCTCTGCTCTCCGTCTTCACATCCTGGGCATGACGTGCTGTGGTATGGAATAACCTCTTTGGTCAGTTTGGGTCAGGTGTCCTGTCTCTGCTTCCTCCTGGGGCTTCCCCTCCTCCCTGGCATAGCATGAGACTAAAAGTCCTTGGCCAGGCCAAAACACTGTCAAGCAGAAACTATAAACACTGGTGTTATCAGCGCTGCTCCCAGGCCCAAAATCAAAAACACAGCGCTGCACCAGCTACCATCAAGAAGAAAAAACGACTGCTACTGCTGAACCCATGACACTGTAAGAGCACAGCGACTATGGGACAACTCTGTTGAATCATTCTTTCTGTACTGCAAATATCATAACCAGAAGTTTTTCAGTGCAGGGTACCCTGTTAGAAATTTGAGAATAAGTGGAAAGTAACAGTGCTGATGCCTTCTAGCTTCAATTATTTGAATGTTATTTTCTCTGTTAATGGTGAAAATCACTTTTTTTCCAGGCTTATCAGGTACCACAGCCTCCTCTCAATTCAGTGTAATAATACAGACCAAGGATACTACACACATTCATCAAAGTAAACACAGGCGACCTAAGTATGTAAGGCCATCCCACTGCTGCAAGTTTCCACCCTGCTGTGGTCAAGACAGCCACCTGACAGTAAATCTTTAGCACATTACTTATTCCTCATATTGACAAGACCTTTCCTGCTGAGAGTAGCTGAATGTTTGCGCATTAGTACAGCCTGTCCCTTATCATCGCCACCGGATTCCCAAATCCCTTACATGGGTCAAGGCAAAAGTTGCAGACTGAGCGAATGCAGAGACAAACTGTTTCTGGTGGAGCTCTCCAAAGATAAACATGCTCACAGCCAAGGCAGAAATGTTTTTATTCTCAAAGAAACAACAACAAGAAGTCAAGGTGTCTTCCACCAGATTGTGAATGTAAATCATGCAGGCAACATACTCTGCCAGATCTGGGCAAAATTTCTCTCTGACTTGTGAGATCTCTCCAGGAGCCCATCACGTATTGACAGCACTCTTACCTCCTCTGTTCACACTGAGAACAGCTGATGCATCTTACAAACCTCAAAGGTTCTCTCAGGTTTCTGGTGTAACTTGCAGTTAATGTTTTGGACATTGTCAGCACTAGTCTCACCGGACATTATGAACCGAAAGCAGAAACTATAAAATCTTTTTCTCCACATGGAATGGATTCTACATGTATCATCCTCTGGGTGACTCCAGGCAGTTCACACAACTATTTACAGAAGTCTCAGCTGGAAACCCAGTGGACAGAACAGAGCCCCCACATCTAGGAAAAGGCATGAATTAGCAAAAACGTTCCAAAAAAGAGCAAGAGCAAAATTGAAATGTAGGATATTGTGCAGTGAGAAGGTAACAATTTGACAGGAGGCATGAAATACATTTATATAGACTTAATTTGGTGCCTTCCTTTATGATTTGTATTTTTGAAGTCCTTTTCATATTAAATATAGTTTATCTGTACCAATACCTGAAATTGTAAGGGCCATTTTCTCAGTGTTTCTTCTCCATCAATGCTTCATCAGCACAGTTGTATCTACTACCACGCAAATCTCAATGCACTGAAATAACACACTCCCGTTTTCTCATTCAGAAAAGCATCCAGAGCTTTATAGAAGCTCCTATCTACTCTCCAGACTGCCAGCCTGATACACAAATCATGCCAACCTGCAGGTACTAACACATTTTTTTTTAATGAATGAAATGGAAACTATTTATTTTTAATGAATCTAACATAAAAGGTGACCACCTTCAACTCTTTACATCAGCAGTAGTCTCTCAATTACATGTATAAAATCAAGCTTCTAATAACAGCCCTCCTGCTGAGAAGCTGACTCCTCTGTGCTAGGCTTTGCTGCAGAAAATGTAAATATTTGGCCATTGTCACACCACAAAGACAATCTGTCTCCCTCCTTCTGCTCTGTTTATTCTGTAGTGACATACTGTACTCAGAATGCTGTTATTCATTCCCCTGTTTATCCTCCAAAGCCACTAGCAAGGATTAATTACCACGGATGAATTGCACTGAAATTCAGATGAAAGCTAGACACTTTATAGTCCAGAAGTGGACTAGAGAAAATATCACTGAGAGAAATTAAATTTCACTGAAAACAGGTCAGGTATCAGAGGTATCAGCTGGTCCTTGAAGGAAGGAACCTGGCAATCATAACGGGCGACACTGCTGTTACTGATCTCAATGTATGCATACCTATTGTATGCTGCTACTTTTTCCTTTTACTCATCCATTTTTCAAGTTTAATTCTGGTCCACCACAACGACAGCGCCCTCAGGCATATCGCATGTAAAGGCTGACACTATGCATCTACATACTGCTGGCTGAATTAAAAGCACTGGCATCCTAGGGCCACCAGTAAGTCCATAAGCTGGTACTGTCCTCTACATACAGGTCTCCCCGCTGTCCTGCCAACACGGTTTACACGTTGCGATCTTGAAAATCTGTCAGTCGTGAAACATCAAATCTCTGCTAATACAAACTGCCTTGGGCGTATCAGTCTTTTCATGTTTATCTTTATGCAATTTTGCTGCCACTCACTGAAACGCTCCAATCTATTTACTGTTCGCAGATTTAAACGAGCTAGGAATTGCTGAAATGAAAGAAACCGCCACAGGACGCCGCCAAGACCCCACTGAGGGGCCATGATGACAGATGTTGTAATGGTTCAAAAGTTAGTTAAAAGAAATAGGTATTTCCAATACATCCAAATTTAAAGCATTTTGTACATGTTCCTCCCACTTCAACGCACTTCATAATTTGCCTGCTGAGTACCTCCCAAGTGTGTCCTTGAAGCTCAGATTTTTACAGTGTATGGATGTCAACTAAATTCTGCCTAAGAAGGATTGAAATCAGGGCTATATTAGGGATGGGCACAATTAGTGCCAAACAGTTAAAAGAGCCAAAGAGCCCCCAAAGAAGTAAAATGTTTCAGATTACCAACAGCAATTACAGCACTATTGAATAATTTGGAAAAGGGAGCACTGGTTCTGCCGGAGGCTGAAATTGTTGTGACCTTTTTCTTCTTAACTTCATATTCCATAGCAGAAGCAGACTGGTGGTCTCCAGTACATTTTACCTACAACAGAAACCACATGGCAATGATCTCTGTATCTCAGCCAACAAAGGCAATGTGACCTCACTCCCTGCACAGGATTCCCTGCACACCTATGCACAGATCTCCTCACCATTTTGCTGAAGGAAGAAGTGTCCCCAGAGAGAAGGCAAAGACATGCTGCCTGCTTCCAGCTGCTCCACCTCCTGCCTTGGAAGAGGGAATATCTCAGAGGACAGAGCTTAGGACTGTGTTCCTAGGTACTGCAATAGCAGTGCCTCCGCTGTATCCAGGCACTTTCAGAACAGAAATACAATGCTCATATCAAACTAATGGTCATCCTGGAGTTGCAGGATGCTGTTCTAATGAATCATTATTTATTAATTTTATAGCACAATATGAAAAGCCCTCAGCTTCCTTCCCTCTCCAATCAATAACATAAATATGCAGCCTTTACTGGCAGGAGCTGATCCCTACTGAATTCATGATCAGCATGAGAAAAAGCAACAAGCAGTATTTTCATGCTGTACCGTAAAAGTCCACGGCAGGAAGGGAAAAGAGGGTAAACTTATTGATTTTGATGAAACCATGTAGATGGGAATAGAACTCCATATAACCTTAATTAAGTACATGCCTTATTACTTATTTTTAAAATTAAGTATCTCCATTTGGTCTTTGAGCTGGATGTACCACAAACAAGGCAGCACAAAAAGGCAGGGATCATGGTCCATTACACACACAGAAAGAAAAGACTGCGCATCCCAACTGTGACTCATTACAGTACTGTAATGAGTTGGGTTGGCATTTCAACTGAAGACATCTTATTTCATTGCTTATCTGCAGGATGGTCAGTGATTTTTCCAAGCAACGTTGGGATTAAGCTAATCATTTTTATGAGTAGAAAACATCAAGGCATAAGATAAAATTTCAAAAGAGTCGAAGCCTGTTAGTAGGAAGAAAAGGTGAACAAATACACCAAGGATGTCACAAAAAACTTGACAACCAAGTTCTCCTTATTAGAAATGCTTGGTGGCTTCGTAAACTTCTGTGAAAAGCTGAGCCTTCTGAGTACATGCGTGCACAAGCAACCTGGAATATAAACACAGGGGTTCAACCAAAAAAAAAACAAAAAACAACCCAGAACTACAGTATTCTTCTGGTGAACTTCTCAGATTGTTGCTTTCATGTGCTGATGGTGGCCAGTCCTCCTAACACTTTGGTTCCCAATGGTTCTCATCTTTGCGAAGAAGATCCCAAAGAGACTTGGAAATGTAATTTCAAGCTAGCATCCCAATTTAAAACGCCCTCATCTGCCTGTAGAAAACCACCATTTTCCCACAATTGTTTGCATTCTCAACTGGAATTTGTTTACATCTTCTTCTAGCTATAGATCTTCTGATATGGACTTCGGGTGACATTAAAGGAAATAAGCATAAAGTAGCTGAACTCTGAACTTCATTTGTCATAGATCAACATTTCTGATCATGTTTCTTTCTTTTAGTAGCAAAGGCAGTTCTACCCATGAAAGAAATTCCGGGAAGGACTTAGAAGAATCAGACTTAAGTCTAAGACATATTGACAGACTCCATACACATTCAGCAAACCACAGCAATTACAACCAGGTATTGCTCCTATTGCAGAGATGTCAGCACATGTGTATGACTTTGCCGGTTGTGAACTTCCTAGCTCTCAATGTAAAGAGAATTATTAACACTGATGAGGTTTTGCTCTAGTCATTAATCCTTCTGCAAACTGAGGGCATTTTGTCCCACATCATGAGTTCATATTCAGAAATATCTGATAAAGTCAACAAACGACCGATTGATCCGCTGAACACAAATATTTGTCTTCAAGGATTTAGTCTTCAAGCCATGTTTGGAATCTGTGATTGGGCTGATCTCCAAAAGAAAGATAACTTTGAGATAAAGATTCCTATTCCCAGAAATCTAGCTAAATTCCCTGCTCAGAACTTCTAAGCACTGTATCTGCTCCGTGATAAGAAGGTAGCAAGTATTCTGGAAAAAATACTGCTCAGAGACTGGCTGTGCCTATATTTTTCTGAGCATGTGAACACTCAGGACCCAAAAAATTGTGGAAAACATATATAAATGGCATGCAGTCATAGACAAAAGTATATAAAAAATCAGAACAAATTAAAACGAAAAATTAAATTGGGGATTACTTTCATTATATTTACGAGGATTACAAATTCATGTTTGTCGTGGTTTAAACCCAACCGTAACTCACCCAGTTGCTCTCTCACTCATCCCATTCCTCCCCCTCCACTCCCAGAGGGAAAGGGGAAAGAGAATTGTAAGAACTTAACTCCCACGAGTCCAGACAAGAACAGTCCAGTAACCAAGGCACAACACAAATCACTACCACCACCACCAATAACACTAATGATAAGGGAAATAACACGGGAAGAGAACACAACCGCTCACCATCCACTGACTGACACCAAGCCCGAGCAAGCAGTGATCTAACCCTTCTGGGTCCCTGCCCCCAGTTTTTACATCCTGGACGTTTCATGTTGTGGTATGGAATACCTCTTTGATCAGTTTGGGTCAGGTGTCCTGTCTCTGCTTCCTCCTGGCTTCCCCTCCTCCCTGGCAGAGCACGAAACTCAGAAAGTCCTTGGTCAGACTAAACATTTGAGCAGTAACTGAAACCATTGGTGTTATCAGCGCTGTTCCCAGGCCGAAAGTCAAAAACACGGCACTGCACCAGCTACTAAGGAGGAGAAAAAATGACTGCGACTGCTGAATCCAGGACAGTATTGAAGATCTTTTTCTAGGTACATCGAACTATTAGTTTTACAATCAAAGTCACTCTGTGTGATCTTCATTTGGACTAAATAACCAATTCTATATACTTGCCGTCTCTAAACTTACCTGCTGCTGGAAAATAGAAAATGCTGTCCCAGCCCCAGTCTAATAACAATGATTAATGTAATTACTATGGGAATTCTCCCATAAACTTCACAAGTTATCTGCTTTATTTTCCTTTGTTGGTATGTTTCAATCATTTATTTTTACTTCCACTTTAATAATTATTTTATTGTTTCATATTAATTTGTCTTCAATAAATGAAATCCAACACACCAAGGAACCTCAAAGCAAATTAGCTCTGAGCTGCATCAAGCTTGAAAGATCCAAATAAAGATATTGTTTTTCCCTCAGTGGCCTCCATAAATACACATTAGACATACTGTGAAAGGGCTGAAGCTGGCGGCTCCAAAGTTACCTTTCTAAAATCAGAAATCTTGTACCACAGATACGTGCTCGGTTTTGTTTCCTGGTTTTGCCTCTTCCCTCTTTGAAAATATTTAGAAGACCTGGCTCTAAAATCTGACAGGAATAAGAAATGTCGAATCCAATGTGCAATTATGTACCATGTAAATTCTGTTAGTATCTTCCTGTATGTTTTCAAATCATATGAATGACTACTACATGATCTCTTTTCCTAATTCTGTTTTTTCTTTCTCTTTTTAATTTATATACACACTCCATAAAGTTTTCAAGGTTTAAATTCCAGTAGGTAATTTAGAAGAACTTCAGTAGCAAAGTTTCCACTAAAACAAAATATCTAAGGCAACAAACACACATAATTTGACTACAGATAAATGTTATCATACTTTTCCTTTATTTTTCCTTAAGTCCCTGGTTTAAATATATAAGTATTATTATAACAAGGCTTTTCCTTCACAAGGGAGAGTCCTAATGACCAAGTTGCTTAGGCTTTTGTTTGCTTTCTCTTTCTTTGACCCCATCAGTCTCACACTGTTGGCTGCCTAATGTCACAGTTCAGTTCAAGTCCTGACCACAAAGACCTCAGGCTCATGGGCAAAATAGGGCAGCACTGAAAGCCCTTTCCTTAGAGCTGTGAGTCACGTTTTAAACCAGCCTCAGATTCAGAAAGGCAGCAGAAACAACAAAAAGAAAAATGAAGAAGGAAGAAGTTTTCCATTTCTCAGGCAAGTCTATTTGTGTTCAGCTTAAAGACAGAAGGGATTTTAATCAGCATTCAGGTTCCTGATAGAGGGCAGCAAGAGTCAGGAAAATAAAGGAGAGGCACAACTTCAGGCACACCTCTTCCCTCAGCATTTCCGATTCTCCTGCTTTTAGGGCAGGTCTACATTCGCATTTCAGTTTAGATCAGATGTTGCTTTTCAAGGGACCCTCAGTATTGTCCCACTTACACTGTAGCATGGTCTTGCAGCACACAAACTTACAGTAATATGGAGCTATGGTGAAAGATGCCCCACCAATAATGATTTGATTTTCCATGAAGACAAGTTTAGAGCCAATCCACAATAAAAATCCTGAAAACAGAGACTGCTCAACACAAGACCTGAGCATCAGCTGCTTTGTTTTCTGGTTCCATCCATCTTGGCCAGCCATACCTGCTGATGGAGACATTGCCTGAGATATCCCCTTGCCATTTCCATCCTCTCTAGTTAATCTCCCATGCTTCATTTTCCCCATCTCTTCTTGGATTGAACCCATCAGCTTTGTGAACTTCATTTTTAGGGTGCCTTTCCAGCACACCTATCACCTCTGTCACCTCAGGCCTGAGGTCACCCTCAGACCACCAGTGATCAAGAATCAATTGTGGCAACATATCAGTTGCACAATATTAGACATATCTGAAGCAATCTGATCACTTCTGCAAATTCATATATTAGTGTAAAATTGGAGTAAACTGGAGCTTATTTTTAGAACTGGTATCTGTAGAAATTCTACTATCAAGATGAAATACTATCATATTACTTCAGCTTTCTGTACCCTAAGTTAATCACCTATAATTTAACTATCCCTTATATACTTCTGTCTCACAATTAAAGTTTGCAAGGTGCCTTAAAATTTCACAGTAAAGGTGCTATTAAATTATTATTACTATCTGTTTTTTAATTGAATAACTTCATCTGTTTGACACACTGAATTCTTTTCCTATTTTCCCTTCTAGCTCCTCAGCTCATAGTAAAAGCACATTTTATTGCTACAGTCCCAAGAGGAAAGCAAGCAATGCTGGTCTTCACAAGTCCAGTTCCCAAATTTAAGAATGGACTTGTCCAGAAGAGCTACTCATTTCTGGACCACTGAGAGATACAATGCCAGTGTCATGAGACTCTTCTGTCCACCTGGATGCAAAATACCTGTATCTGAATAAAGGTCCTCGCAAGAGAATTACCAATCTGAAAGAAGCTACAGGCTACTTTTTTAGGTAACATTCCTTCCTACTATTTATTCATAATATGTATCTATTTAAATACATTAAAAGTATGAAAGAGCTATAACATTGATAGTCTTGGCATCACCAGATAACCCCTTTCTTCTCTTACTTTGAGGGATGACCTATTAACTTCTGGAAGAAAAATGTGCTACTTGGCATCTCTGCAGAGAAGTGCCTGACAAATACGCAAAAGATGACCTTCTGGCTCCAAAGAGCTCTTGAGATAATTGATCTACAAACACACACATTATCAGGCAGTAAAGCAAATTATAACCAGCCACTAAAGGCACCAGTAGCTCAATAAATGATTTCCTGACATTTCTGTATATTACAGAGGCAGCATATCTTTCCTTTGGGGCTCACCTCACAGCAGGTCTATTTTCTCTGTAAACTCAAGATGAAGATGCACAAAAAGGAAAAAAAAAAAGGATCTAAACAAAGCCATAAATGTAATGGCAGGTTTGACTTTTCAAAATGAAACTGTCTTGCTAGGCTATTTGCTCAAAATCTGGACTATGGCAAGAGTTTTCTTCAGGCTTTCCTGTCTGATACCTACATGACTGTGTGGTTCAGTACTGTATATATTTTTTTAGGAAAATAGGAAATAAAAAGCGCTACATTTACACTGACTGGTTATGATTAAAGTAGCTTTTTCTCCCTTTGACATCTATACATAAAACAGCAGTCAATGAAACCTCTGACTGGTCACATCATTATTTTTTCTTCCTTCCCAAGTAAGTAGAAAACCTCCTAAAATCCCATTCCATGCAGCTGAATGGCTCAACAAGGGCACCAACAGTTCTGCATGGACATTTTGGTCTCAGAGTCCTCCTGCACAGCTGTCTATATAATCACAACTGCTGCTTTTGCTGGTAGCTTCCAAACAGGTAAGAACGAATTGGCCACAGAAAATGAACTATCTTACTCCGAAAGAAACACTCATGAGCCAGCATACAGACGTGTAAACAGCTACTATAGCAACACTGGGTACTTACACATTTCATCACATCAAAGCACTCTGAGTGGTCTAATTCTGTTTTCTGAGTTGTGGAATTTCAGGAATTATTCTGAAAACAAAATTTTAATTTAGTTTGGATTTATCAGTGAAAATTGCTTCTGTCACAATGAGAGCTCCTTAAGCTTTCCACACATCTCTTAAGAAGGGGAGATGTTAGGACATGTAGAAGCATCCACTAAGTTTTTTTCACACGAAATGAAGGATCTCATCTTCAGGCTTTGGCATAGTTCTTACCAGACAGACTTAGTCAGCATAGCTTCTTAAGACCTGGATTGAAAGCCACAAGCCACACTGGCTACTCAGGATTTGGAAGCCCTTCATATAAAGAACCTGAAACAAAAGTGCCTGTGCATGTTTCTGATGTGTGACTTTGAGCCTCTGTTTCACAGTCACAGAACTGTCACAGGAAAACCAGTGACTGGCATTAGCACAGTGGGGCAGATCTCATCTTTCATCTAACTGTGCATCAGCTTGGAAACCTCCACTGGGACAGCGGAACTGTGTCTGTCTATGCTGGCTACAATTAATTATGCATGCTTACCCAGGGTAAGAAAATGTTAACAAAGTTCTGCAGAAATACCCAGTTTCTGAGTTTCTGATCTGTGTGAATGTCTCTCTGCATCTACATTCTTTCATCTAAGGGATGCATTTAAAATCCTTCCATCCACAACTGAAAAAAACAAACCAAAATAAAACCCAGGTAAAGCTGATGGGAAGAGCAGGACATGGAACCAAAACACAGACAAACTGGCCTCATTCTTATCTGCAACTTTGGGGAAGTAGCTCTTTGGACTCAAGGACACCATTTTGCAACTACTTTGCTTCCTCACCCCAGCTTTGCTTTAATTTCTCTTTTCCCTCAACTTCTATTCCACCTAAAATGTTACACACACATAATGGAATTCTGAGTAAGTAAAAGTAGGATAACAATAAAAGCATATATAGAGCCTATTTGGCTCATATTGATTAAATATTCATAAAAAGGAAAGATAACAGCAATGTGGCAGAATCCATCTCAGTGTTTTGACACTACGATACGGCATTCATCCCTTGTCTTGCCTTTTGTTGCTCATTTTGTATGTGTCTTTGGAAATTAATTTTTTAAGCAATGTTGAGTTTGTGACTTTTATCTCATTTCTGGTTCTGAATAAAAGCAGGAAGAAAATTGCCTGTGATGTTTCTTTCCTGAAAAAAGTTTTAACAAGTTTCAAAATCAGCCACCTCTAAGTTACCAGCTTAGACTTCCAAGCCAGCAATATATTGCTTTATCTTCACTGCTGTATCTATTGCTGTAACATAGAAGAAAAAAGATGAGCTTGGGCAGAAAAAAGCAAAATCATAATCAGTGGATATACCAATTTGTAAATATACATACATCTTTTTAATGACCTTCCATGCACAAAACAAAACAGCTTAAAAATATTTCACACTGCTGGGGTCTTCTCTGCTCCCCTCTTACTACTTTGTCTTATGTATTGTCTGATGTTATCAACCAGCACACTACGAAAGAAATACTGATAAAACTCCCATAAGGAGAACTGAACTATACTGAGGTCTGTATCAACACTGTCTGTTTGGGTGGGATACCTCTTTGCACAGGCAGTCCTTCACCTTTCAGAATCCACTGCCTGCTTATTAGTGCTGATATACATATTTGAAATGCTGGGTTGTGGGGTGGTTTTTTTGTTTGTTTCTGGTTTTTTGTTGTCAATAAAAAAATCCTTGGTGACAACTGGATGCCACATAGGGAATATCTCCTCACCTTGACTGTCAGGAAAGGCAAAGCTGCTTCTGAAAGCAGGGAATTAATACAGCTGAGTCACACTGCCAAAAGCTCAGCTGGGCAGCAGACACAATTCTGCATGAGTTTCTATTGATTCCTTTTATATAAAGCTGGAGGGATGGGTCAGGGGAGGAGAAGAGCAAGACTAAAGTCTACTAACCTGGATTTATGGTTGAAATAGGGCCACAGAATTGCCAGTTCATTAGCAAAAGGCCTCCTTGTCTTTAAACATGTTTGTGGTCAGTATTTCACTGTTTAGATGCATCTGGTTTGGATACAGAATTCATTTATAATGTAATATTTTCTATAGGCTCATGCAAAAGGAAAAGTAGTTTTAAACCCATTCAGAGCTAGTTGAAAAAGCCTGCCCCAGAAAGCCACCTGTAGTAGTGCTGTGTGTTTAACATCTGCATCCATTTCTGGAAATGAAGGATCTGGTCCCTCACATTTTCTTCCAGCTAAAGTTTAATAAATATTCACTGAAAAACGAATCAATTTCTGTTTATCTTCTTCCAATCTCCCAATTTTGAGCAGTAATGAAAGCAAGTCTAAAAGCTGACAATAAAGCTCTAAAACACTGAAAGCTGTGCCTTCTAATAAAAGAGCAGAACATGCTTCTTGAAGTTATTATCTTCCCCAAGAAGACATTTCCTCACAGAGAAGAAACCTATATTCAAAGCATCACAAGGTGGAACAGCGTGTTGGATTCTCCATCACAGCAATATTTCAATGGGAAGTAGCAGGGAATGGTAAAATAATCCTTTAGCTGGGTTGGTGTGGCTTGGATTGTTTTTCTGTCAATTCCTAGAAATGATTATAGCTTGAAATTACTCTTTTTTGTTGGTGCCTCGGAAGCTAACACATTCATCATTCCACACAAAGAGAAGCAAAGGAGCCCCCAGAAGTATAGCTATATATGAAAACCAGCATGACAGGAAGGCAGCTTACTTTGTCCTTTTTCAAATATATGGATGATCTTCCACTCTAATTGCATATTTTCCATATTCAAGCATATATGATACTTTTTAAAGCACTATGTATTTCATGTTACTCATCATCCACTCTGGCAAGACGCCACCTGCACTCCTGTGCTCAGCCCTGCAGCCCCTAACGCAAGAGAGACATGGAGCTGCTGGAGCGTGTCCAGAGAAGGCCATGGAGATGCTGTGAGGACTGGAGCAGCTCTGCTCTGAAGACAGGCTGAGAGAGCTGGGCTGGTTCAGACTGGAGAAAAGAAGGCTCCTTAGGGGGAGACCTTTAAAGCAGCTCCCAGTGCCTAAAGGGGCTACAAGAAGCCTGGAAAGGGGCTTTTTACAAGGACAAGTAGGGACAGGACAAGGGGGAATGGCTTTAACCTCACAGAGAGGAGATTGAGATTAGACATTAGGAGAAAGTTCTTCCCTGTGAGGGTGCTGAGGTGCTGGCACAGGTTGCCCAGAGAAGCTGCGGCTGCCCCATCCCTGGCAGCGTTCAAGGCCAGGTTGGACGGGGTTTGGAGCAATCTGGTCTAGTGGAAGGGAGCTGGAACTGGATAGGCTTTAAGGTCCCTTCCAACCCAAACCATTCTATGATTCTATGAACATACCTGTTCCACAAAGGAAAAGTGACTCTGAATAGCACACAATACTTCTGGCTTGAGTTTTAAATGGTATTGTACTAAGGAGGTGTCAGGAAAATTCTCTCTCTTCCTCAAACTTGCTGCTTTATGCTGAGAATTAGGCAGCAGAGAAAACGGAACTGAAATAATGAGAAGTACCCAGGAGGCCTGAAAATTACACTCTCTGAACTCGAGGAGTTATTTATTTTATATACACACTCAAATACCAAAACATATACCTCAAGATAATTTTAGGCTAGTAACTGTAAAAAGTCTGAATTTAGTCAAGGAAATGGTATTATAAATTGCACAAATGTTCTTAAAACTCTACCTGTAAATATCAGGGCGTGCTTTTAAACTGCTGGTTTTGCTCTAATCTTATGAAATTATAGTTCAAATAAAGCTGACTGCAAGGAGTAATTCGACCAACACCCTAAAAAGATACAAACCCAAAATGCAATTTGCTGTGACAAAACAAATATTTTCTGTTAGAACAGAAAAGAGAGACACGGGAAAAAAGGATATACTTGGTGCAACTCTGAATATTAAATAATACAGCTTCCTAATTCCTTCATGAAAATATATTTAAAATCAAATTATATACCATTAGTTGACTGACAGCATGCTGTTAAATCCCCAAATAGTGCCACAAATTCTTGTTTAAACCTGTTGTAACTTTTATCTGACCTTTCACCTTGTACAGTTTAAGTAAAAAAGAAATGTTTGTTTGTGAGCAAAACTATGTATTTGATGATCTATATTCAGGTCACAAGCAGAACAGGAAAAGCAATGTGATGAGATTTCATGCCAAACTGTACAAGAGAGGACAGGATCACACTCTGTAAGAAATTAATTTTCCTTTTCAAGAGTTTGCATGGGAAATGGAGATGATGATCCTCAATTTCAAAATATATGTCAGTAATATCCAACAGCGTTCTATAAATATTCAAAAGTTGAGGGAGAATAAAGACAAAAGAAAGGGAAAGTCTGCCATGGAACTGCAATCACACCGATAGCCATATGAATAGAAACTAAATAAAGATGCTCAAGACTACTCAGAAGTGCTACATTTTAAACACAAATTTAATTATCACCTCATAAGCAGAGCCCATCCCTAAGAGTTTTCTAAGGACCAACATCAGAGTTTCAACAACAAGAAAGAAAGAACAGAGACTGGAAGGAAAAAGGAATTAAATTATGAGCACTTTGAAAGGCATGTCACTACTGTGTTTCTTTATTATGATGCGATTCTGATCTAATTACGCACTCAAGATTCTCAGTTTTCTATACAGACTTGATTCCATCTCTGGCCAGCGGAAATAACACTGATATGATAAATAACAAAGTGGCCAAATCCCACATTCTGTACAGCTAAAATTAATTAAAAATATACAGCAAACACGTAATTCCAGTTCTTCATTTCCAGATATTGAACAGTTGCAATGAGTAAATGCTGACTACACTGAAAATGGATAAACTCCATTTCCGTCTGTTTATAACAAGAAGCACCTCTGGAAAAAAGAAAACAAACAACGCTGAGAGCTTCAGATCAGAACAACATATCCCTGAAGGATCAGTAATAAGTAGTGCAAAGACATCCTCCAAGTACAGATGTTTCTCAAACTTTGCAAGAATGTTTCATTTATAAATCACCAATTTTTAATTATTTTCTCTACATGCAAGTTTTTCCCAACATTCAATTCTGTGCAGGCAAAATTCCATCAGCATCCAAAGGTCTGGTATGTTAGATATAGCCTTGGTGGAAACACATTTATCTTAGAGACTAGACAGACTGCATCTCACCATGTGGCTCATTACAGCTAATGCAGTTTATCAAAGCTACCAGTACAAATGGCTAAGAAACAATATTGCCTTTGGGAAAATGGAGCGTTGAAAAACTTTTTCCAATCTCATATTACAAAGTTTCAGATCCCCAACTTCACATGAAGAAGTGAATCCAGAACATTTTGAATCAGCAGCTTTACATTTCTGTCTATACTAATGCAGTATAAATTAATACGGTGAAAGATTTTAGTGCTAAAATAGATTATTGGCTTTGATGAACTGAATCTTCAACGATGTCAGAAAAAGTTTGTAATTTATCAGAAACAGAAAATTACTCAAACTGAACTTGTTCTTGCAAACATTTGTGGTGTGCTGCATTGTTATTTTGTTGTTTAATATAAATCAATATTCTCCCTCTACTAGAATGCAACAGCATGCCACAAGTAATGGTTGCTCTGACTATTCCTCTATATTCTTCCCAGGTTACCTGCTCTTAGCTTCCATCCTTTGTAGGCATCCTTTTTATGCTGGAATTTGCTCAGAAGCTCCTTGGTCATCCCCGTAGCCCTCCTGGCATTTTTGCCTGGCTTCCTTTTTGTTGGGATGCATGCCCCCTGAGCTTGGAAGTGATCCTCGAGTATCAACCAGATTTCTCGGACCCCTTTTCCCTCCAGGGCTTTATCCCACAGTACTCCAAAAGCAGATCCTTCAAGAGGGCAAAGTCCTGTCTCCTAAAGTCCAGGTATATCCTTGCAGAGATGGTCAGGACTCCAGTGAGATGGCTGCACTTAACAGTGATGTCCAAACTTCACGCCTTCCACACCTGTGTTCAACGTTGATACATATTTCATCTGAAAATTGATCAGTACCTTTTACACCTAAGACTACTTACAGTGAAATCTATGTGTTAACTTTAATGTGTGAAACTGTAAGGCTTTTCAAGATCAGGATTCCAAAGACACTTCCCAAAAAACACCAAGACTCTTTATTCTTTCTACATACCGCTATGTAGAAATATTTATGAGAATAAAGCAAATTTCTATGTTGGCTTTCTTTAGTAATTCTGTCACTATTTCCTTGCTAAATATGATTTTCCATTACCTCAGTGAAGGGATAAGCTGCATGGGGAAGAAACAAAGAGCCCTTGGCTGAAGCGATATAGACAGCACACAGGTCACGTAACAGCATCATTTTGATATTGTTTAATATTAATAATGCTTGGGTTTTTTTCTATTATGCCCTTCTGAGTTCTAAATAGTTTCTGCTACTGCTTCAATAAAAAGAGCAGTAGAGATGAGCTTGAAAAAGTGAGTTTTCAGAATACACAAGTATCTGCTAGCTGTCTTTGCTGAAAAGACACAAAGAACCTCAGCTCCCAAGGAATGCAGAATCTCAGAGATGTACTAATAGCAGTAATTGATGTTGAGAGCAACTCTTCTGTTTTACCTTGGCAGCTGCTATTTTATGTAGACCTGCCAAAGAAAGCTTTTGTGTTGATCAAATAAAAAGTCTTTGATAACTGACTGAAAGCACTAGTGGAATGGTACTTCGGAACTTGTTTATTTCTACCTAAAAGTGCAGGAAAAGAGAAGTATCTAAAAAAAATAGAAATACCAGAATGCAAATTCATAGACATACAATTTTGAAAATGACAAAACAGAGTATTTCAAACAGTTGCAATCAAAACCACTAAACTGACATGGCTCACAAGCTGAACTGCTTGATTTATTTATTTCACTGAAGCGATGAAACTATTCCAGCTGAAATAATTGTTTTTCTATAGAAGACTGTTGATCTGCAAAAAAAAAAAATGTGTTTTCAGATCTCTATTCCCAGATCTGTTCTCTTATGGGCCATGCTACGAACCTATGTCCTATACAGCTCACCCCACAACCCCCTCAGAGCACTCCCTACAGAATGGTAGAATCTGCAGGTTGTCCAGCCAACAGGAGAGAAGAGAAGGCTGACTGCTCTGCACATGCAAACCATGACATAAGAGAAGACTTGCTTTGGTTTTTTGGTCACTGAATGAAGCACAAAACATTTTAACTGAGTTCAGACTGCCACTTCACTGCTCTCTCCCAAATATTCAGTATAAAATATGAGAATTAGTAGGAAAAAACTACAGTTTCTTCCTGTTCGAAATTTCCTTCTGTAAAAGTTCTGGTTTTCATCATAGATCTTCATTATAACTCCCAACAAGCTTAATCACTGATTTTTAGTTCAACACAGGGGTTTTTATGGCTTATTTCTATTTAAAACAAAACACCCTGTTAAATTCAAAAGCATTCACAGAGAAATTAAAAATTAAAACAGAGAAATAAAAACTTTCAACCCGCTAGATATAAGCAAGGCCTAAACTATCAAACACCCTCCTTCATTAATGTCACCTGCCTCAATCTTCATTCAAATCTGTAGCATAAAAATGTCGCAAAGCTGGATTTTAAGACAGATTCAACAGGGAAGGAGAAGAGAATCATCAAGCCAAGTATCTTCATTACTAGGTCTCTACCCCAAGACCATCTATTTGCCTCTTGTTTTATTATGGTTCTTTCAACTTCTTGTAGCACTAATATAAAATAGAGATTAAACTAAGAGTTACTATAAATTATTATTCCTGGACAGTTTTTCTCTATATCACAGTGAAGGAACCAGGGGGTCACAGCAGGTGAAGACCAGCTGGGAAATGAGACAGCTTTGAAAATACATCTCCTGGCTCAAAATCTTTGAAGTTAAATTTTAAACTGTCAATACTACCTAAATATTGCATAATGTCAAGTCAGGATGTTTAGGGCTTTGCTTTGCCTTTTTCTGGGGGTTGTTTTTTAATCACTTCTTGACATTAGATATTGCTCTACACAATAGAGCAGATTGTATCACTTTAGACAGTAGTAACTGCAAATGCTCTTTCCTGTGTTTGTTATACAGGAAATAATCTCAAATATTTATACTACTAAATGATATAATCACATTCAAGAGTTATAATTTTAAATTCATCTTTCTGGTGCAAAAGAAATTTGACAGCTTTGTTGGCTTTGTAGCTCATCTTAGATTTGATTAGCATAAGCTGCTGGAGTTTGAAAAGATGGCTTTCTTTTGCCCCGGGGGAAAACAGCACTCTGTTAACAATTAAAATTATAGTATAAAAGTGTGACAAATTAAATACGAATTCTGATGTAGCGTAATGACACAGCATCGTGAAAAGCACTGTGAAGTACATACCATCATGTTTGATGTTTAGTAAGTTTGAGAATTTGATATAGTAGGGAACTGGAGTTAAAATACTCAATTTTTGAAAAATATTCTTTGCAATGACTTCTGATTAAGGTGTAAAGTAACAGAATAGGAAATGTTTGATTAGAGGACCTTAGCCACATGGGATAATTCTTTTCATAGTTCTTTCCAAATTTTGGTTCAACCTGCTTTGGATTTGCCTGGTTTCAAAGCAGAGAGAAGGGGGTTACCTGTTGCCCTGTTTTCTCCCCCTGAGGTTCCAAGGTTAATCAAGGTTATTGATTTTTATGTTTATGAAGTATTCTCTTATAGTAAATGGGCATTATCTTGTATCCTACAGAGCAACTGAAGCTGTTTGGTTTTATACAGTTCACATATCTTATTTTTTGGCTGGAACATTTTAAATCTTCCATCTAACACTGAAAATCCCTCTGTTAGTATGAAAAATACAGGTGGAGTCATATAATTTGGTTTCAATTGAAACACAAAGTATGTGACTATTTAGAGCTCAATCTTGTAATATATTGCTCTGTCAATAACAGAGTTATATTACTGTATTTCACAGAAGTCCATAATCTATACACTTGTATGTATTATACAAATATGAACTAATTTGGGATTCGATGTGGGCATACATGTGCCCACAGGATTCCACAGTTTTGCATCATCCTTAACACTGGGCTGATTAGCAGGATTCTTTTACTAATCTGGATTTCAGCTTGCAAGCAAAATTCCACCTTGTGTGGAGCATTCCTCCTTGTGTGGAGTTCCTGTCAGCTTGTATAAATTAAGTTTCTATAAATTAAGTTTCCTCAGAGTTGTCAAAACTGTTGGCCTACCCCCCACCACCCCTGCACTCCCTATTCTAATGGGATTTTATTGCCTGGAGAAACCATGCACAGTTCCACATTCATGAAAATGTTTCTTAAAGTGAAAAAGGAGTTCTTCAAATCCTGATTAAAAAGTAATTGCCTGAGGCTGAGGCCTTGAATGGAGCAGTGATGCTGAAATCAGCATTCAGTTTTAAAGATGTGAGGAGAAATAAATCCACATCTCTTACACACTTACTGCTAAATGCCATACCGGTACATTGATCTACCTGCTCCAGTGCAATCATCACAATCTATAGAAATGACATGAATTAAGTATATCAACGCCAGATACTTCTCTTAGATAACTGGCCCAAATCTTTGTGCCTCAGCAATACCTCACTGGCCTTTAATAGAATGAAGTAATTTACATGATCCAAGGATTTAGACCTGAAAAGTAGAACTTTAACATACATACATTTACACAAACACAATGAGACAAGTGCACAATCATATGGTTACATGAACAGGCAATGACTATTTGCCAGCTCTCAGCTGAAACAGTACACCACCTCAAGCTTCTAGCTAATCCATTATTATAAATGAACTCAGCAGTGAGTACAAAGACTGTCTTTTCTCATCTTTCATCTACCAAGACATTATTAGAGTCCTCTTCCTTCTTTTATATTACAGATGAGAGCATAAAATAAAAGCAAAGCTTGAAATGAAACAGAGATAAAGAAGTTTCCTCCATGCAGGGCTCTATTCACACAAATAATCAAGTAGCCACATTATCTAGACATCATTGAAAACTGGTTCCTTCGAAACCATTAAGAACACTGGAACTTGCCAACATGATTATAGCTGAGATCAGATTTGGGTAAATATTCTGACCACATGTACTCTCTAAATGTCAAAAGGACTAAATAAAGAGGCTTAAGGGTGAGGGAGAAAAATTTGGAGGAAAAAAAAAAGTATTTCAGAGTCCAAGAGACACCACTGGCAGACTTGCTTCTCGCAGCTAAGGATATAGAAAACGACTGGCACCAGAAGCAGCAGAGGTGGGTTCTGATGAGTTTCAACTTCAGACTACGAAATTAGAAGGCCATTCTATTCTAAAATCTCCAGAGACGCAAACAGAAACCTCAGTTTGGGGTTCCAGGTCAGCATCTGAAAGACTTTGTCTCCCTCTTCTCATTAACCATAAAGGGATTCAACTATAATGAAACCTTCAATATTTATTGTTCAAATCCTTCTGTCTACAAGAGCTATATCAATATCTATAGAGAGACTCTGGTGGGTATGCTGCGCTTTGCAGGCCAACTACCATCCTCCCTGTCAAACTAGCAGCAGTAGATGAAAAAAACCTCAGCACGTACATCTTCTGCTTGTCTTTGCTTTCCTCCCAACTCTTCTTGTCTAACTAAAGCATGAACAAGAGCATTAAATGCAGTAGCACTAACCCCACTTGACTAACCAAAGGACAATGAAGGAAAAGTGGCTGAGGAGCTAGGAGATGCAGTCCACTCTCCCTTGGCTTTCCCTCAGTCACAGAGGCAAATGGCTCCACAGTGAATCATGAACTGCAGGCTTACAGAAGGCAGACTCTGACCCGTCTGGGAGACTATTTGTCAGAGTCCCCTGGGAGAAAGTCCTGAAAGACAGATAAGTCTCGAAGAGCTTGACATTCTTCAAGGACATTTTAAAGGCACAAGAGCAGGCTATCCCCATGTGCCAAAAGATTAGGTGGCGGGGAAGAAGGCAGACCTGGCTTAACACAGAGCTTTGGCTGGAACTCAGGAAAAAATATGAGTCTATGATCTTTGGAAGAAGAGACAGGCAACTCAGGAGAACTACAAGTATGTTGTGAGGTTATGTGAGGTTAAAATTAGAAAGGCCCAAGCTCAACTAGAACTTAATGCAGCTACTGCCATAAAAAACCATCAAAAATGTTTCTATAAATACATTAGCAACAAAAGGAGGGTTGACGATAATCTTCATCCTTTACTAGGTATCAGTGGCCTGGTTCTGCAGTCAGTCCTCATCACCTCATGTGATTTGAGGCACAGTAGCACCTACCCATGCCTTCAATCACCTGTAACCAAAGACAGGATACACCATAGAAGTCCTTATAGCCAAGCTAATATCCCAAGCTTCTTTTACAAATGTCTGAGATTTTGTGTTTATGACACTTATCCCAGACATCAATATCTACATCTCATTCTATGCAAGATACGTTTCTCACCTAAATGCTCACTTATTTCACAGAATTTCACACCATTTCAGATATTATGTACAGCCTGTTTCACCTTTACCAAACAGGAACTCTAGGCACTTCATGCTCATTTTGGTTTTTGCCTGGAAAAAAATACTCTGCAACTTGGTGTTTCTTTTCTCTGGTGCAAGTTCCAGATCTCCTAACAAAGACACATTCGGAGAAGGCCCTTTTGCCCAGTTTGCAGATGACTCACCCTCCACCAATATTTTGAATTACTATGTACAATGTAACAAGTGAGACTGCGATTGAGTGAAATGACAGAGAACATTCAATTATGGAGTCTCTGCAAGGGCCAGCGGTAGTCTCTCAAGGTTTTGGTTTGCGTTCCAGGACATCCCAGTTTGACACCCATTCCTGACTCCAATCTGAGAGACAGTTAATATAATGTGGAGGTAAATGACACAGAAGCAGATGTCCTACTTGCTACAGAGCCACTGGGGAGAAGAAAACACGTGTCATTCAGCAGTAGCCTGTACACAGTAAAGTGCAAACACACTCTCAAAAAAGACTCATCCAGACAGCTTGGACAGAAGGAATGATCATTTAAATTTAAGAGGGTAAAGAAATACAGCAAATATATGTTGGAGAAAGGGGGCAAAAAAGGCAAATGATTTCTTACTAACAACTACCTGTAATATTTTCAGGCACCCATATTCCGCACATGCTTAGCATTCCATAAATTCTGTTGCAACTATGAAAAACAACTTTTAATTCAAAAAATAAGAGATCTCACTATGACTGTCAAAATGACAAAGAAATACACCAAGACATCACAATAACCACTCCAAGATAATGAAACTATGAGAAGTTTTAAAGAATCAGCTAAAGGTACAACTGTCAAGTGGACTTAACTATAAATTGTATATATCCACTGGTATCTTTACTGTAATATTCACAGCACAAGAAAAATAAAAAACTTCTATGGCTAGTATTATTTCTGGGACACATGAACTGAATTGGGTTTGGAATGGCAAAATATCAGTCTAGTGCTGTGAGCATGAACATTCCCAAGAATTTGGAGCAAATATCCGTAAATATCACAAGAAAAGCATCACTTCACACCCTTAGTGAGAAAGTAATTGCAGGGTCTCATGCATCTGTTCTGACTAAGAGCAGCTTCAGAATACTTACAAAAAATACCCCATAATGTCATCAAATGTCCTTTAAATGCTAACAGATCTACCTATAATTCAACTTTAACCATAAAAGTGAAAAAATATTCTTCAAGGAAGAAAAAAACAATATTTAAAATATCTTAAAATATAAAATATAAAACTTCACTTGTTGGAGGCAGTTCTGTTGAAGAGGACAGGGAAGCTAGAAAGTGTTTTCTTCCTCTTTTTCATTTTCTCTGGGTAACCCAAAGCGCTATTATTTATATAGCTTTAGAAAGGGACGCTGGCTTCCATGCTAAAACCTAAAATGATTAAAGGTCTTCCTTACAAGGTTACCTCCACCTTTTTCATATATACTGAAGTCAACACTATTTATGGATGACAGTGTCAGCAAAAAAAAAGAATATAGCCTTTTTTTTTTCTCCTTGTAACAGAAACTCTTGGTTTACCTTTAAGCAAGATAAAATATATGTCTTTGTTTATGATTTCACTGGTTACAATTTAATTATCTGCAAGATCATTAAAATTTTTATTTGCAAGTCCACAGCCAGGTTTTATTGCTCTTTCAACTGACTCCAACTTCCAAATAATAATCACTTCGATTCTGAATTTTATATTGGAATTAAACAGATGTGGGATATAAGCATACAGGAGATTAATGATCTATTAGCACCACAGAAACACCACAGAAGTGCTTGAGGCTCATGGAAGGTTAATTTAACTTAGGGATACAGCATTTGCAGAAAGTATTTTTACTTACATATACTTGAAGAAATTTGAATGCTTATTATTATGCCAACAGATGATGAGTAATATTCCTGAATCTGGATTAAGTGACAGAGGATAGTAGATATAAATCACTTATGGTTATTTTAGAATACAATGAAACATTATACAAATTAGAAAGATTATTAAGGTACCTTCCCTGCTCATAGAGTAGTTTCATCTCTGCAAATAATGATGGCAGTAACTTATAAAATTATGAGATTATGTGGTATTTTTCAGCCTGAGGACTCCTAAAGCAATGTATAAATGCAGTAAACAAAAAGCCAGGTTATTCAAGATGTTCTTTTTGTCCCCCACTGAACACCATGTTTTCTGAACTAAGTTAACAGTGTATACCGAATTGTACATACTGTATAGCTAAGAACTTCAGCAGCAACTAAAAGGGATAGATTTTAAGCCACTTAATTTACATTGTCACAAATGTTGACTATGACTACGTTGCTTTCAGACTATTTCCTTGCACATTTAGATATACACATGCACTAACAAAATCCAGACCCCAGATTTTCAAGAGAACTGATTTCTATTTTGATTTTTATTTAGGCCATGTAACTGCAAATTTGTTCTTCTCTGGCACTTCTTGATCTTTTCATTAAAAATGGTAACTTTCTAGGTATGTTTTAAGCATGAGGCCATCATTTAGATGACTTCAGCAACTGAAAAGCAGCATTTTAACTTATTCCTGCAGGTCCTGAAGAACAGTACAAGAAACACCATGTAATTGAATTTAATGGAGGCAAAACAAAACACAGCAAAAAGGTATCAGTTTCACTCTGAGTTACCAGAGCAGCTCTTGTGTAATATCCTAGATACATCCTTATGAAATTGTTCCTAATGCCTCACTTTCTTAAGAAGGCACTCAGATGAGAGTATATTTTACTAAATATCCCAAGATGATGAGTAAAAATACATTTCTTTGCAATTTTTAATGTTTTATTAGTTTTAGCAAAATTTCTATACTTAAAATTGACAATTTGTTTAATATCATCTATTAAGCCCATTAATGTAAACTATGCAATTAAGAAATATTTCATCCACCACGCAACGCCAATAGAGTTTTACATTCTTACCTAATTATTACTGGGTGAAGCTGAGTAATTCTGGTGCAGTAATCAGCAGTGTATGTATTCAGATTTTGGGTTGTTGATGTTCTGTATTTCCTCAAATTTAAATTGTTAAAAAAAAGGAAAAGAAAATAATAAAGCTTGAAGAAATGCATTACGTGGGTAGCATAAAAGAAACAGGCAGTAACCCTCATCACAGGAGAAATCTTAACCAAGCTGACGACATATTCCCCCATTCTCTGCCTGCTGACACATAGCAGCCTGGAAACCTGAAAGACTACAGAAAGCCATCTCTACCTGCCCATTCTTCATCTGTTTTATAGGTTTACAGACAAGACATGGGGATTTAATAAAA
Organism: Myiopsitta monachus; assembly: GCA_017639245.1. NCBI lineage: Eukaryota > Metazoa > Chordata > Aves > Psittaciformes > Psittacidae > Myiopsitta > Myiopsitta monachus. The sequence continues at coordinate 8,291,211 of CM029928.1, forward strand.
TTGTAAACGTTTCTAAACAGTTTTTTCCAAGTAATACAAATCCCTGACAGACATGACAGAAGTGCATTGGCTGCCAGTTCATTTTCAGGAATAACTCAAAACTCAAGGGTTACCCTTGGGAGCCAAATGGCAGAAGCTATGCTCAGCTGTTATGGTTTACACCCAGCTGTAACGCAGCACCACGCAGCCATTTGCTTACCTCCCACTTCCCACCCCCCCCAGGCAGGATGGGGAGGAGAACTTAAAGAATTTAAAACCCATGGGTTGAGATCAGAAGAGTTTAGTAACTTAAGTAAAATGCAGTGATAATAGAAAGAATACCAACAATAACAATAACAGGAAGCAACAACAACAAAAGAAACAGAAGCTCAGAAAACTCAAATGATGCACAGTACAACTGCTCAACACACTCTGACCGATAGCCAGTCTGACGGGAGCAGCGATCGGTCCCTTCAGGGCACTCCCCTGTTTGTATACTGGGCATGATGTGCTGTGGTATGGAAAACCCCTTTGGCTAGTCTGGGTCAGGTGTCCTGTCACTGTTCGCTCCCGGCTTCTTGTGCCTCTCCTCACTGGCAGAGGATGAGAGACAGTGACAGTCCTTCATGAGCATAAGTGCTACTGAGCAACAACTAAAACATCAGTGTGTTATCAGCATTGCTCACTTAAAAACCAGGGTGGGTACCAGGGTCACATTTCATTTTTTGAGGACGGAAATGCTCCAAATCAGTAATTACTACACCAGAGAACTCAGCCAAAGTCTGTCTCTCCAATCTGTGCTTATAAGCAGAGTAATAAATCAGCTTCCAGAGAACAGCCATGCAATAGATGAGTCTGGTTTTTCCTTTTAATTGACAGAACAAATATCCATTAACAAAACTGAAGTGCCTGATCTTCTACTCAAATGCAGATCCTTCCATAGTTTGCCATCACTTTAATTCTGTTTTCAACAGTGGGGACAATCTCCTTTATGTGTGTCCGTCTGGTATAGGATTCAGATCTCTGGTAGTAATCAGTTACTGTATAAAAATATTCAATATTCAGCAGAATGATATTAATTAGGCTGCATTTTCCAGATCACCAATTTCTTCAACACAGCAATGCATGAGATGTAATGATGCTCTTAAATTAAAACCACAGGAATAGGAGGGCAGGAAAAGAACACTCATTTTTGTAATGTTGGAGACCAGACTGTCCCAAATAGTAATGCACTGCAGAATATATTTTACTTCTCATATTTGAGGAAAAGCTTAAAAAAACAGTCTGAAGCGTGCTTAACTGATGAAGACAGTGATACATGAACAATATATCCAGCCAGTAGAATGCGAGAAAAAAAAAAACCAAAAAGCATACAAGAGATTAAAACCCAAGAAACTGTGTTATATGAGGAGTGGGTGCAATCGATTTGCTCTCAGCTGCCTTTAACTGTATCACAACTGAATCAGCATCATTTACCACTAAGTGTATGTTTATGTACATATATATGCATATACATAGATAGCCAGACTCTGAAAATAGTGTGCTGCATATATATACTTTAAATTATTAAAGCATACATCTCTATTGGCTTGTGTTAGCCTGTTATAGCTGCACAAACAGATTCCAGCACAAAAAATTATTACAGATATGTACTTAAAAATTCCAAATTATGGAATCAAGACAGAAAACACAGATCACCTGCAAGATGGTGAGCACTCTTTATTATTATTAACTTCAAAATGTATTATTCCATCAGTGAGGTCACCTGAACTTTAGCTAAGTTTTATGACACACAAGACTGAAGACCAGAGGTGTGATGCTTAGAAACTAAGCCTCAAACACACAAAATCCTATTTCTTCCTAAAATATCACTATGCGTATATATTAGTAGACAGATAAGAATGTTCAAAATACATAAAAAAACCCAAACCATTGCAAAACAAAGGTCAGTATTGAAATCTACATTTAAAAACTTGGATGGTACATTAAGAATCACAAGTGACTAAATATACTGCAGTTACATCTACACTGAGACTGTGCACACACTAAAAAGGAAAAAACTACAGCAAAGTGAGAGAAATACAACAGCAGTTTAAGGAAGAGCAGAAATTCACTGCAGATGTTCAGAATGACCTTTTTTATAGTTGGTCTGTAGTCTGTCATTAGGCTGTGAGTGTACTTCCTGCCTGATCCTTCCCATCTATTCATCACGTTAATCCACTCCTGAAAATAGAAAATTTCATATAGAAACACAGAACACTTTCTCCTGCTTTCCACAGAAAGCTTTGAATTTTCATCAAAAAGCACTCTACAGCCAAAACACATTTAGAGTCAAATCCCAGAAGTTTTTATATCCGTATATATTTTCTTCAGAAAACAGTGTGTCTATGGAGCTCAATTAGACAACATAAGTATCTGTTACATGTATCTGGGTTTTCCTTTACATCCTTTTTGAAAACACAGGCTTAATTGCTCAATATCCTGCTGTCACCAATTTGTCCTAGGTTAAGTATTTTCTAGTTATATTTCCTTCGCTAACAGATGCAAATGTCTTCAGGGGAACTGTTCCTTCACTTTAATAAGCGAGAGTTGAAAGGAGAATAATCAGTTTCAATAAAAGAATTCTGAATTATTTAAATAAAAAATGTACTAGTTCTTGTAAAGATAGTATCAAATTCATTTGAATACATTACACCAAACCAGGACATAAATTATCCCTTTTCTTAAAGTTGTTTTTGGCTTTGAATTCCTTTTACAGCTTCAGCAGAACTTACTATGTTTCCCAAAACCTGAAAATCATTTGGCTTCAACTCTTCAACTGTTTTGTAGGAAAATCAAGGTTCAACTAAAGATGCTGCTGCCAACTGGCTGCTAGGACACCCCTTCCTTCCATTCCCTTTTGCAAAGGTCTGCAGGAACTCAGATTACATAACAAATTAATAACCAGAGCTCAAGATACACATTAGTACATCCAGGGCTGCCAGCAAACAGCCAAATCTAGAACTTTGCAACACAGTAGGATTTCTATGAAAAAAAATAAAAAGATGCAAAACCACACAGCCAAAGTCCCCAAAGTTTGCAGTGCCAGGCTACATCACTCAGTCCGGCCCATCCAAACCTGCTCCAACCAGGCTGAGATGATGCTGCTATGTTCCTTGCTGGATTAATTTCCAAACTCAGCAACATACTGCTTACTTCATAGGCAAAAAATCTCCATGCTGCACATTTTTTAATAAATGAGGTCAGAGTTGGCATCCACCAAACACTGCATGTCCACAGCTTTCATGAAGTAAGGACTAAGAAAGTTAAGAAAGTTACTGAAGTGACTTTCCTCTGAAATACCAGGCACTGGTATTCTGGAAGCATGCTCCTCTTCCCGCGGCACACAAGCACAATTATAAACATCCTGCTGCTTCATTACTTCAAAACATGCACTACTGAAACTGTGACTACAATGTATGCAAGCACAGTACACTGGCAACTGAAATATTTCAGCATTTTCATCTACCAAATGTATGCATGAGCACAAAGGGATCCAGATATACTGATCTGCAAGGTTGAATCTGATTATCCCCCTGAATGAGCTCTACCAGACTATGGAGATGCACACTTGAATATCAAGCTCAGTAAACTCACAAAAGCTTTTCTACTTCTTTTTCTGCATCCAGATTCTTTCTGCAGCCAGAATACTTTTCTGCATCCAGCTTCTCTTTCCTTGACAAACAATTTGTGAAGAACAGGATCATCAAGTCTTTAAAACCTATAATTAACATTTGTTTTTCATATTCGCAGCATTGAAACCTTTCTTCCTTAGATCTGATGCTCTAAGCTGTGGCACAATGTCAAAAAGAAATGAGACTTAGAATCATGTATACAAGCAATCCAGAATGTAATCTGATTCAAAAACTAACTCAAAGAACCTGCAAAAACTGCTCATGAGAAAACCTAGTTAAAGTGACTTTCATATTCAGTTAGCACCCCAGGAAAATAACTTTCATTTAGATACTGTTTCTTGGCTTAAATGTCATTTCCCAGCTCTTTCAGTTGCTTTCTAGGAAGCATTTTGTGAAAGACTATCTATTTTCTTGTATTTACCTATAATAGCTTTAAATCCAAACCAAAATTGATTTTGGTGGTTTGCAATATTGAAAATACAGAGAGAGGAGCATGGAGTAAGTTAAGATATCTTTAACATGACAAAGAAACATTAATGTAGTCAATGTTTCCGTGTAACCTCAGCCCCAGAATCCTAGCCAGTTACCTTTCAATAAGCAGAAGCTGGTATTTTCTGTTGACATAATAAAGTCTCCAGAAAAAGACACACAGTTTTAAATAGTAATTTCCAAAAATGCACTTCAAACAAAATAACCTAAAATTAAATTATAAACCCCTCCAAAACCCCTCGGAAAATAACCTGAAATTAAACCTGCCGGAATTTGTTACAATATTCAGTGAAAACTGTATTATCACAGAATAGTTTTTTGGGGGGAGGGGACTTTAAAGCTCATCCAGTTCCAACCCCCTGCCATGGGCAGGGACACCTTCCACTAGAGCAGGTTGCTCCAAGGCTCATCCAGCCCCTGAGTTTGCAACTTACCTGACATAAAACGGAATTCTAAGAGGCTCCCTGGAACAAATTTTGGGTTTTGTACCCAGTAATACCAAAAGTGCTATTATTTCTTAAATTAATGAGCACAGCAAGAATTAGGACTTTTAATTTAGCACGTTTTCAAGCATCACTGGGCTAGGGGGAGCCATTAAAGGAGCATCTAACATTTTCCTAGAACGTCAGGAATGTCAGCAGAGACAGAACAAAATGATGACAAATCTTACATTTAGGTGGTCAGATTAGACACAGCTCTTTGCTATGTTATTAAAAGGAAGGACAAATGAATTTGGTAAAGAAAGCACAAAATCATTTGAGCCAATGACTACATGGGACTCTATCCCCAACACAGTCTTCTGCAGAAGAATAGCTGAGAATTTTTAAATACTAAGGCTTCTTAGATGGCCTTTTAAAGCATTCCTCGCCAGGTTTTATTATAGTTTAGTATTATTAAAACTTTACGTGCATCTGAAGGCTCATTAAGTACTATCACAGGCAAAGCACATAAAGTATTCAGCGCTTCCTGAAGTGTTTGACTCTATAAAAATGAGAAATGTGGTATTGCCAATGACAATGCACACTTTTTCAGGTCTAACTGCTGTTCCAAAAAAAATAGAAATATAAAGCACCTTTAGGTGAAATATACCAACTGATGTCTCATTTTTGGTCTTTGCTACATCACGAAACATTCAAAAGGACCTTGATAAGCAGTATCAGATGTGTGCAGAGAGGCATGAAATTTGCAGCTGGTACTTATCTCAATGGCCTTCCAGCGCCCTTTTTCTAGCACAGCACATTCTGCTCAGAAGCTGCCTAGAACAAGAGGTTTCCATTCGTTAATTAAAAAAGAAGGAAAAACCAAATGAACAAACCTTGTATTCCTCAGGTATGGAACTATTCTTTTTTTTTATGCTATAGTCGTGGAAGTATAAGGCGACTGAATTTACTTAATAGAAATACATGAGATCCAAACAACACAACAGATACTGCAGACCTTAAACCCCTTCTAAACAAAAAGGTATCTGTTGTGTCAAGGAAATATATAAAGGAAATATATATCAATATATATTATATATGAAGGCCATGGCAAGGGGGTTGGAACATGATGATCTTAAGGTCCTTTCCAACCCTAACTATTCAATGATTCTATGATTCTATGAAATAGATAAACACTGATGGCCACAGCTCTTTACCTGCACAAACTGTAGCACTAGAATATTTAAGGCCTAACGGTGCTCTCGTGAAGATAAGAGAGCTGTGGAATGGAAGTAATGGAAAGGTGCCATGCCTTCTGCATCCTCTAGTCTCCGCACACCTCTCCGCAGGCTTTCGCACTATCTACTAGGTAGAACAGTAGACAAATTATTTTGACCTCCCATCTTGAGGCACTGCAAACATGTTTTTCTGGTATTCATATGACTAAGGTGAACAAGATAGCTGAGACTTCCTGTTCTTTCCCTCCAGCAAACCAGAGCTTTCAACTAAGGGAGAGCTTTAACTTGCTTAGGGACAGGCAGGACGAGCTGAAGAAAGCGGTGTAGTTTGCAGTGTTTTGTTTTTACCACAGAAAACAGATTTAGCAAAGAACTTTGCAGTACTGTTTTCAATACTTTGTGAAGCACTTCTCCCAGTATGTATGTCCAGCTCATCACAAACCAGCTCCAAAGTGAATAAAGGAGGAGAGAGAAACAATATTAACAGCCTGTCTCACAAGACTCAGTTGTGAGTGTCTTGAAGGCAGCTGGAGTATAAGATTTTTGCTACTTCAAAGCTCTTAGAACACCATTCTCATAGATACTTAGGCCTGCACTGAACTACTTCAAGAGTAGAATATGAGCTCATTCAGCATCTCCCCCTCTTGTTAAAGTGGGAAGATATGCTAATATTTCACATTTACATAGTGGTTTACGTTCTTAAAAAGCTTTTTAGATATTAACATATTCATCCTAAAAGCAATATTACACACACAGTATTTTCTATTTTATAAATGAGTGAGCAAACATAAAGGGGTTAAGCTGCTGACTCGTGCTACTTAGTCTCGTTGGGAACTGGGGGGGAAAACCCAGCAACACTGGAGAGGGAAACTCAGAGCTACAAAGAAATGTTTCTGGTACAGTGGCCTTTTCTTCTCACCATCCCTTTGGATTTTTACCTTCGTATATACTCAACATGTGCAATTTCAAAGCTGCTGTTACTGTACCTTATCTAGGCACTGTATTTTGAGGTAAGCAGTAACCTTGTCAGCAATAAAGCACAGAAGAGGCAAAGAAGGCAAAGAAATCCCCAACTGTAACGGCAGAACTGCAGGAGTTAATTCCCTCATCTTCTCAGACATTATTTAGTGAGGAAAAAAATCTCAAAGTACTGCATAGCCTAAGTCTACGTGAAGGGCAGTAAAAGTTTTGTCTGATACAAAAGCAAACACCAGAGACTCAGGTTTCGGCCCCGAATACTTAGTGTTTCTGTGTCCTTTCTTATTCCTCCTTCACCTGCAAAAGTAATACAGATTGAAACATCTTCACAGAATCTCAGGGAAATCAAGCAATATCCCAATGGAAAGCCATATACAATTAACCTGCCACAAACATTCCCATAGTACACAGGAGTAAGAAATCAAGGACTATCCCAGTGGAAAGCCACATACAATTAAGCTGCTACTAACATTCCCATAGTGCACAGGAGTAAGCGAAGGTATGCCTGGAACTGTTCTCTCATCAAGTGAACTCTTCTGCTCTTACAAATAACACACAAACAAGTATGCATATATCAGAGAATTACAGAATGGTTTGGGCTGGAAGGAACTTTAAAGCTCAGGCATTTCCAACCTCCTGCCACGGGGAAGAACACCTTCCACTAGAGCAGGTTGCTCCAAGCCCCGTCCAACCTGGCCTTGAACGCTGGCAGAGATGGAACATTTCCACTTCTTTTGGAAACCTGTGCTGGTGCCTCACTACCCTCACAAAAGAATCATAGTGATGAGTTATTATACAGTGTTAGTTATTATATAGTGTTAAGTTCCATGTCTGAGAACACACATGCAATTAGGAGTTAAGGTTACACAGGAACATTAAACTCTGCTTGGTCTAACTCTGAGGATTGTAATAATTTCACTCAGTATATTTTTATTTTGAATTTCCCTTGTAAAACATCTTTACAAAAGCTGAATCCTGCCTGCACACTGAAAAAGTGCATTTTGGTGCAGACACTGAAATTCTAGGACCCAGTGGAGTTTGTGCTGAACATTTTCAGTGTGTTATTACAGAGAACAGCCACTCCAGAAGTGAGGGAATTTAAGCCTTGTCAAAAATGACACTATCCGTCCCTAATTAATTAGGATTACAAGCCAAAAGAATATATTACCAAATATGGAAAAGTTCTAATGAAAAATAAAACTATAAGCAATTATAAAGATGCAGTGTTACAAATTAAGATTAAAGAAGGCATAGAACAGGAATGCGTCTGTCTTCTCTTTAATAAAAGATTAAACTAAAAATTTAAGCAAGAATTTTATTGTTCCTCATTTCTGTTTCAATACGTAAAATGTGTTTCACCTCAACAACAATTAAGGTCCACAGAATTTTTAAGGTATTAAATCAAACACTTCTGACCTACTCCAGCACATGAAAGTAGCTATGGGTTTTTAACATGGGAAATTAACATTTTTCACGGTAGAATAATTTAAAATCTGAAGAACAGTTCATAGAATCATAGAATGGATTGAGTTGGAAAGGAACTTAATATCATCCAGTTCCAATCCCGTGCCATGGGCAAGGACGCCTCACATTTTGTCCAGACCAAATCATACTGAATTTAGGAGTAAGGATAAGGTTCTAAAAAGAAGGTCCTACAGTGGAAAAGCCCCTCCACTACACTCTTAATTCTTTGAATAGAAGTAGGTGTTTATGTCAGGTATTTTTTTAACTCAATTTCAGCTTGTTTTCTGTTACATTAAACATTTTACCAGTTTCCACCTGTGAACAAAAAGAACTTTCTTCAAAGTATGCACTTAAGGAATTGAACGGAAACATACACTATTTCTTCTCCAATTTTCTATGGAAAAAAAAAAAAAGAAATAGTTTGGATGGAAAAGATTTAACACCCCCCCAAAAAAAACCCACAGAAAAAACCCACAAAAAAACTAATTCAAGCTTTTCTCTTTTATGCATGCACTTCATTTGTGACACACAACAACTTCCCACCTTATATCTGTAGGGTAGAAGTGCTTACATCTATTGACAGCCTCTCCAAGACTGAATGCCTTACCCGAAGCTGACTGACAAAATAATGAAAACCCCAGTAACAAAATATTTCTGTAATTTCAGAACAAATGACCATTCTTTTCCTTTTGTAGGATTTTCTTAATGACAGATGCTGTTTCTGCACAGACCACCCTGACACCTCATTGCTACTGCAAAATCTCTTGAGAGATATGAAGGGCACTAAAGAGCTTAACCGTAAAGCACTCCACCAGTGACAGGCTGTAGCTGTGGCTTCGCTGCATGAAGTATGTATAAATTCTGATCCTGTGCATTTTTTAAAAGCAAGTGTTTGAGCTACTTATTCAATACCTTTTATATTTTGCACAAAGAAAAAGTAACAGCAATTCACTGAATACTCTCACTTAGTGGTGGGAAAGGCATCTTCTCAAAGATGAAGGTGAGAAGGCATCTTCAAACTGCTGCTAATGCTGAGCCACAAAGTGCCCAAAAGTAACAGAAATCTAACAGGAGAGCTTCCTCTCTCATTTCATGCCCTTCTGCACAAGGGTTGTGACCCTTCAGTTCCTCCAAAGGGTATCTCTCATTTGCTACTCTTAAGAGGGAGAACACAAGGTGACCGATCACCCTCTGGTCCCTCCCACAGCCATCTTCCAGCCACACTAAAGATGTTATCACAGAGTAATTATTTTCTAGCTTATTTTCCTGATTTCCACTGCAAGTATGACCTCAATCTCAACTTGTGCTTAATTCTGTACCCTTGAAATCAGCTCACTTAACAGCAAAATAAAAAAATCATATATCTGCGCCACTCTTCACGCATCCGAAGCTTATCTTCCTCAAAACGTGCCCATCCAATACTACTTTTTAAGGCTGTTTTATACCAAAGAGTTTGACTGGGATTTTTATAAGCGTTTAGCAAATAGCATCTGCCAGTTGTCCCTAAGCCTGCCTCAGTATCAAATATTTGTATACAAGTTTCTTTTAACGAAACTGCCATACACTGGCACAAGTTTCCCACAGAAGTGGTAAATGCTGCATCCCTGGCAGTGTTCAAGGCCAGGTCGGACAGAGCCTTGGGCGACATAGTTTAGTGTGAAGTGTCCATGCCCACGGCAGTGGTTTGGAACTGGTGATAATAGAATCATAGAATAGTTAGGGTTGGAAAGGACCTTAAGATCATTTAGTTCCAAACCCCCTAACAGGGGCAGGGACACCTCCCACTAAACCATGCCACCCAAGGCTATGTGCAACCTGGCCTTGAACACCACCAGCGATGGAACATTCACAACTTCCCTGGGCAACCCATTCCAGTGCCTCACCACCCTCACAGTAAAGAATTTCTTCCTCATATCCAATCTAAACTTCCCTGTTTAAGTTTGAACCCATCACCCCTTGTCCTATCACTACAGTCCCTCATGAAGAGTCCATCCCCAGCTTCCCTATAGGCCCCTTTCAGACATTGGAAGGCTGCTCTGAGGTCTCCACGCAGCCTTCTCTTCTCCAGGCTGAACAGCCCCAACTTTCTCATCCTATCTTCATACGGGAGGTGCTCCAGTCCCCTGATCATCCTTGTGGCCTCCTCTGCACTTGTTCTAACAATTCCATGTCCTTTTTATGTTGAGGACACCAGAACTCCACACAATACCAGCTTGTGATTCCATACATTGAGAAGGTAAAGAAGTTCCAAAGCTACACATTAATGTGATGCAGTTATGGTAGAAATTAGCCTCAATTGTTTTAATTGAGCAGAAGTTCTCCTAGAGTTTAATAGGATTTGTCTTGTTTTGAAGTAACGACCTGGAGGATGAAGAGGTCTACAAACTCAGTGCTTCACTAACAAATCTACTGTAATTTTTGAGAGCAATGCTTGAAAACCAACGACAGAAAGTACAGACTGCTGCCACTTTATGAAGCACTGCATAACTATTTCTCACTTGTAGAAATGAAAAATATTGATCTTTGCTAGAAAATCCTATTACCACAGAAAATATGTAACAATAGACCACAAACTGGACCAAAATTATTCTCTCACTTTAACTGCCTTAGGAGTCTGACTGCTGATTATATTACCCACTGTTAGGGCACACTTGCAGGAATTTCTGAAGAGGAATGACTGGTAACTATAGTATACTTGCTCAGTCAATTCATACTGGGAGAATGAAGACAGAGAGAAGCAGGAATCCTAATGCTGGATTTGTTTTATCAAACATATAAGCCAAAATTCCACCAGAATGTGACTATGTAAAATATACAATGACAGCAGGATTTTTATTTTTCCTCCACCCTCCTTTTTTGTTTTGCCTGTATTGGTAAAGAAAACCTCCAGTTGTTTTCCTCCCCTGAAGGTTCAGATGGTAAGTCATCTGTACCATGGAATTTGTGGAAGGAGAAAGTGTATTTCTGTTTACTGTCAAATCCATATGGAACTGGGAAGACTCACTGGATAAAACATTAAACATGCCCACAAGGCTTTCTAGTTAGCAGTACAACTGCTAAGAAATACCTTAGCTACAGTCTAAATTATACTGAATTATAGTGACAGCAGGGATCTGGTTTTCTCTTGACCTTTAACTGTATTCTATGAATTTTAAAGTTTTGTTTTAAATTGATTCCCACCACAAATCATGTATTTCCTTTTGCATTTCACTTCAAATTTTAGGAAGGAGGCTGTGATCTTCACTGTAAATTCCACCTCCCACAGCAAAAGTAGCTTCTATTCTCGTTAGGGCTGTTCAACATCGTCCAAGAACATCACTGACACCAGAATTTCTCTGAACTGTCTACTGAATTTGTACTGTTGTATTTGTGACTCAAGACATCAAGATCTCTCAGTTTCATACCTATGATACACATTTGTACCATTTATTCTACTTCCTTATTTCTAACAGCTACCAAAATGGATACTGCCAATTTCAGTTACAAGTACCTAAATGCTTTGTGAATGAATGAAACAGCTTGTAACTTTTCCTATCTGTTCTCCTCTAACAAAGAGCCAGATACCTTTTCTGTGCCAATTATAGCTGTACAAAGCCTCCAGTGTCCATGTGAAAAGGACAAGCTGATTCTTCAACAGGATCCTGCTTGTATAAATTTCCAAGCCTCAGTGCTGTGGCACAGATGCTGAGATAACCTATTTTTTTGACCCTAAAAGTCTGTATTTGCTTCTGCATGCCCATCTAATCAGTGTGAAGGTGTCCAGGTTACGGGTCACTTGCTTGTCAATGCCCAGCTCTTACACAAACATCCTTCTGAGACTATGAGAAACAACTACGGGAAACTGTTTCAGACATGCCTTACAGTTCTGCATATGTTGCTCATTGCACTACTGCCCAGATACCCACACTGCCCGTAAATAAGTTAACCCCAGAACTGGAAGCATTACAAACACGTCACTGTGGTGCTGAGGTTAATACAGCCAGACTGTCCAAACTAGACAATATCCTGAACTAACACCATGGGATGCTACTACATTTTGGCATGACCTTGCATCAGATCATTTGGAATTAGTACTGCAGTTTTCAACATGATCCTTCATGGTGAATATGGCCGAGAATACCACAAAAGGAATCTGCTGTCTAGAAACTGATGCTCCACGGCATTAAAATTCCTAAATGCCTGAGACACTTGGAAAATGAGATATGAACTCAACTTTATAGGTACCCCTGGGAGAAAGAAAAATCTTTGTATCGTTATTTTCCATCTAAAATGGATAAAATACTACATGAATGAGGGAGAAGATGAACCAATGAGACAAAAGCTGCTTCCCAAATCAACAGAAAGGGTTGCAAGCTTTCCTTTCTTGTGTTAACTTTATTTCAGAGTAGATCAGCCCAAATGATCTAACCTGAGTGTATCCTACATGGCTTTTGTGTTTTACTTACAAAAGATGACTGATGATATATTTCAAATCTGTTTGTAGATGAAGCATTACTGTCTGCTATTCCAGTAATCCTTCAAAAACTTATTAAAGGAGTTACTCAAAAGTAGTTAAAGAGGAGTTAATCAGTCTTTTTTCTATGTGTGTGTGTGTGTGTGTGTGTGTGTGTGTGTGTGTGTGTTCATGAATGCTGGAATAAAATAAAAATATAATTTTTCCATGTTGCTCCTCCCAGTAAAAGGATAAATACATTTTTACAAACTCTCTTTATATGCAAGGAGAGGTACTACTCGGCAGGTATCTAATAGAAATAAAAAGTCATGAATGGCTATAACTGAAAATGGAGATCAAAGACATCTTAAAAGATGACAACTCTAAAACACCTACAAAACTACCAGAAGCAATACAAAGCAGTGAAAACAGGAGAATGACTGCATGAGAATGCACTATGGAACTACTTTATGAATTTAAAAATGTAATTTAAAGGAACAATTCAGGACTGTTGAGGAGAAAGAGGAAGATTAATTATAGGTCTTTAAGGAATAATTGTTTTCTGATTCTAAGCCTTTGCCTTCAGAGCAAAAGCTGCAATAGATTTAATTGGATCTTTTAAGCCCATACAAGCTTCTAACACAGATTAATTTAGCTCACTTTTAAGTTAGGCAACACACCAATGACCCAATATCTAACCTAATTTAAGCAGTGGTCAAACCTTTTTAAATGCCTTTATAAAATGAGTGAATACTAATTTAACTATGTTTATCTGAAACTCACAGGGAGGCAGCTTTTTACATTTCATCTTGTTTCATTCCACAATAATGACTGCTAATGATGCATTTAAACTGCACTTGTAGCCAGAAATGTGACTTGCAGAAATAACAAGTTTTTACTGCATCAAGTTTCTTCTGTCTACATGATTCATACACCTTACCTTTATGGGGGAAGTAAGATTTTACCATCTAACAAAACACAGGCAAGGATGGTAAGAAAGAGGTAGGAAAGAGCTGGATACTGTTTTCCAGAAAGTGTCACAGCAAACCCAACAAATCATTCCAAATGAAAATACAATTATGTTATCTCATGTAACTACACATCATTTGCACAAGTATCTGCAAAACCATCTGAAAGATCTGATAATCTTACATTAGCCAAAAGGAATGTTCTTTCAAATTCTATCAGATTCTATTCCTACTTATAAAATTTGCATGCTTAACATCAACCAGACAGGACAGTGGACACATACTTGTCAGTGGTTTAGCAAGGTTTCAGAGAAAAAGTCTCCTAGAACAGAAATTACAAGCAAGCAAAAGAACAAAACTAAACTGGACTTTTTCCCGGAAATACTTTTTAAGTGTTTTGTTTCAGAGCTTTGCTATGACAGTCTATGAAGCACAGCCCTTTAGCAAACACAACTCCTTGAATATATATGCACTCAGCGGAGTCTAGGAAGAGACCTAGAGAATAACCTCTCAATGTAAGGCTGACAATTGGCAGTAGGAGCTGAAAATAAGAGCCAAGTCCCTTCTGGAATAAACTGCAGACACCTGATGTTTTATTAGAGTACCACAATAATCCTGTAGGTAAATTAAAAGGTGAGTGTACAAAAGAAGACATTTATTAGACAGCATAAGAGTCATGAAAATCTAATCTATTACCATACCAAGTGATCACAAAAGCCAAGTAGGATTTAAGAACCTTTTTTGTGATTCGCATAAACGTCACATCACCACAGTACTGTGCCCAAGAACCTCTGTCCATTGTAGTGTTACTTGAAAGAAAAAGCATCTACTGCTCAGTTACGGCTCCAATCCTACTCCAGTTACCTGGTGTATGGAGCAGTGAGCTCAGTTTTCAATTAAATTGTTCATCAGCAACCCACGAACAAAGAATAATTTGCACACCCTAACGGTCAGAGCACTGCACTAAAGCTTCTGTTCCGTATCAATCTGTTGTGTAGCTATATTTTCTGGATTTGGTGCTCATTTCCCTACTCAGGCCCACTCTGCTGCACCAACAACACAGATATCCCGCATTAGAATACCTGCTTGCATAATCAAAGTGATTTCAGATGAATACTTCATTATTGCTGCTGTTCTATTAAAAACACTCATCTTGTTTTAATAAGCAACCTCAATGTTAAAGTTGTAATATAAAAGCTCAGTCTAATGTAAAGTTGACTGTATATTCATTTACTGAAGACTGCTGTAACTCATTATTAATCTGGTGGTGATAAATGCATTAAATTGCGACGAGAAATTGCCATTCATATGTTCTCCCTTTCTGTCCAGAAAAAATAATTCTCATTACCCATTATGCTCCAAGTCTTTAATTTAGAATATGAACTCTAAAAAGGTGGGCTTTGTTTTTTAATGTATACCATTAAGCTCTGCCATCATCAAAAAAAAATACAGCATACTGAGTCAGATTGCAGAGATTAATCTGCACACTCCTAACTATCCCACAGTGTTGCTGGATGCCCAACGCCTTTAAGCAATGTCCATGTGCACTGAGAGACACAAAATGCTGCTAATACAACCATTAGAACCAGCGACACCTGGACCTGTTTTCTGCCAGTGTTACTTAAGACCTGCAATTTTCCATGAGAAATTTGTATTGATATTTGACCACAAGTGCATTAGAGAGACTTCCACTAGCCTGTATTATGCGATGCTCCTGGAAAGTGTTTGCTGTTCACTGGCATGTTACCTTCCTTGGATATTCCACTTGATCCTCATCTCATTTCTCTGGTCATAGTTGCACCAATGGCTAACAATCATTAAAATCTTTTCTTGTGGTTACTCTGATTTATTTCAGGAACGTCCTAGTCTCAAGAACTAGGAAATGTGAGGGAGTAACACTCAAGAGCATCCAGTTCTGAACAGAAGTTTAACCATTCTTTTTTGCTAAGCAAGTTAGTATTACATATTTTGCTTTAAATGCTAAGGTCAAATGCACTCCCATCTGCACTCCTGTCATCTCCAGCTATTCACAATGCCCTTTCAAATAGCAATTCCCACTTCCTGATCATAGTTATATTTTATATATATAATTCAATTATTTATTCTAGAAGTCCAGATTTTGGATGCCTTAAGAACCACCTGTAATGCCTACTATTGTGTACTAACACTCCCCTCAGAAGTACTGACCTTCATTCTAATGTATTCTGCTGTGTTCTTTATGCATAAAGGTATACAGCTGGCACACAGCTGGGCAAAATAGGAAATCATTAAAATAAAAAAAGACTCTTAAAGACTATCTAAGTATTCCTTAAGTTGCTGCCACCCTTTGACAAAGCAGGAAGCTATTTTACTGTCACCAAACAAGAAAACTGAAGGTTTTGACAAATACGAATTTAGGATTGACATATTAATTTAAAGATGACACTCAACGCCAACTTCCATCTAGGCAAGTGTCTTAAAAGAGGTTTGGAATGATTTTAAAATCACAGCATTAACTAATTAATTAATGTAACCTCAGTCTGTCAGTTCAGACCAGTTTCTGGTCCTACAATCACAGAACAGCAGTGAGGCGAAGAAAAAGCCAAACCAACCCTTTTTTCTTGGCTGGGTAACAGTCTGTATAATGCTTGTTCTTTAATAAGCAGCTATTACTACTAGAGTAGAAGATTATAATAAGGTAATGGTCTTCTGCTGTGCACAAGCACTGAGGAATGCCTAAGTTGAAGTTGTGTTAAAATCACTTTGTATTACACCAAATGGTTTTAAAATTATTAATTCATCTTGTGGATGCCAGTACAGTAGAGGATAGCAAAAGAAGGAAGACAATGGAAAGACGCCAAGAGGTGGAGATTCATTTTGCCTCCCCCAGTCAGGGAGTAATTAATTCATCTAAGCAGAGTGGCTATAAATATGCAGCAGCTACATGAAACAGCTGATTTCCTTTAATGGTGCTTCAGTTTTCTAAATGTTTATTACAATCTAATAGCAATCTGGCAAGCTGACTGGCTCACACTAATGTCACTGTGTCACACTTCGAGCAAAGCCATTTCATGTGAGACAAGGATCACGTTAGCAAAGCCATTTCACGTGGAACATAAATTACAATCCTCAGCACAGCTCTGCAAAATGAAAAGGCCACTTGCTCTACAGAACAACGCTGGCCATTAAAAACCAACAAACACAAACCCAAACTAACTGCAGAGGGATTTTCAAACACTCCAAGAAATCTAAATAATGCATGTACACAATAGTAACAACACAAAGTTTCATTGCCATTCCCATTTCACACAGCCAAAACAGAAGAAGACATTTACCCAAATACATTCACCTGAAGCCCAAATAAGACTCTGAAACATCAAGTTTCTTGAATCAAGGACCTGCAGTTCAGTCAAAGCAATTCCTCTTTCTCCAGTGACAGCTCCTTAGCAGTAATTCTGAATTCTACATTTCTGAAATAATGCAGCTTCAAGTTTATACTGCTAAAATGTTTTTTATCACTCAGCCAATTACTTTTCTTAAAGAGTGTTTGGTAAAATGCAATCTGGCATACAATCTCTGCCTGACATTCTCTTTCATGAGGAATTAACTGTTCTGGAAACTAATCTATTTGACTGGGGCATTCACACTTAGAAATTTGTACTGCTTGCCAAAGGTCAGCTCTGATCATCTCTCTTCACTCTAATGCTGCCCTCTTTCTGTGTAAATGTTATGGTTTATTCCCTGCATAAATCTTGCAGGCCATGTTTACCAGCGGTGTTTGTTTCAAGCAAACAGCAATCTGACACCCACGATTAGAATTTTTCAGGAGCTTTGATTCTACCTTAAAGAAGCTAAAATCAGACTTCTCAAAACTCAGCAGACCTGCAAAAACAGGTCATTGGATATTCTTCCTATCACAGAAAGTGTGGCACATTTCCCAAGCACCATCATAACACTCCTCTGATTCTCTTCAGAGAGAATAAAGCATTTCTCCAAAAATAAACTGATTGCTAGAATCAGTAAGTACACACAATTCCCATGTGTGGAAAAAACAGACTCGGGGACTAATGCATTCTCTTGTGTTAGTATTTCTATAGGAAAGCAGAATCTTCAAATGCAAGTACAAAACCACAAAGGGAATCAGCATCTATTAGCAAAACAGCAAGAACCTTGAATACCCAGTGTTACTTCAACCCTTGTTTCCTACATCACAGAGCACTGCAACAGTAGTCACAAAACTACACTTCTGTACATGAGACTTTATGGACCATGCATAGATGACACAGAACCATCAAATCAGCCAGGTTGGAAAAGACCTT
This sequence comes from Myiopsitta monachus, assembly GCA_017639245.1. Classification (NCBI taxonomy): domain Eukaryota; kingdom Metazoa; phylum Chordata; class Aves; order Psittaciformes; family Psittacidae; genus Myiopsitta; species Myiopsitta monachus. The sequence continues at coordinate 8,309,150 of CM029928.1, forward strand.
TAAGATCATCAAGTCCCACTGTTCCCCCAGGACTGCTAAGTCCACCACTTAACTATGTCACTAAGGGCCTCATCCACATAGTCTGTGGACACTTCAGGGATGGCGACACCACGACCACTCTGAGCAGCCTGTTCCAAAGCCTGACCACCCTCTCAGTGAAGAAATTGTTCCTTAATAGCCAGTCTAAACCTCCCCTGGAGCAGCTCAAGGCTCTTCCCTCTTGTCCTATCGCTTGTTATATGGGAGAAGAGACCAGCCACCTCCTGGCCCCATCCTCCTTTCAGGTAGCTGTAGAGAGCAAGAAGGTCCCCCCAGAGTTTCTCCAGGCTAAAATCTCACAGGGCCTTTAGCTGCTCCTCATTAGACTTGTGCTCCAGGACCTTCACCAGCTTTGCTGCCCTTCCATAGCACTGCTAGCACATACGCTCTGCAGCCTCTGTGGATGGTGAAGGGGACAGATGTGTGCATATGTGTGTACATACACATACCCATGTACCAATTGCAATTACCAGCTTGTACCAAGTGTTTCACACTGGACTACCCCAACTTAAAATGGACATGCTCCAATCAAAGAATGAGCTTCAGGTATAGCTCTGAACTACAAGAATCACACAACCAAATCCAACTTCTTAGACAAGCATAGATAACAAACTCTTCAGTATTTTTAATCTGCACATTCTATCTGGGCAGCAACATGTTCTGGGTCATATAATACGCAATATGCATTATATTACCCAGACAAGAGATGCAATCTTAGTCAGAAGTTCTTCCCTGTGAGAGCGGTGAGACACTGGCACAGGTTACTCATTGAAGCTGTGGTTGTCCCATCCCTGGCAGCATTGTGTATGGTGCAGATGTCCAAATACCTGGCCAAGGTGTTACAGACAAACTTGCATGAAACATTTTCTACCTGAGACTTCGCATTCAAAGGTGGTATTTAATAACTAAGTTGGCTACAGGCAAAATTGTGCCTTAAAATGAAATTGTAACAGAGTTCAGGAAGGAAAGAACATTTACAGTGGAAGAAAAAATTTTCATTACATGCTATGTTGTTTCCAACATTTACTTTCACAAATGTGCATACACGTCCTGCTATTTTGAATCGTTTATTGAAAATAATCAAGAGCCAAACAAGAAAATACTGAGACAGATTTCCTCCCATTGTTTTAGCCATATTTTGTTCTTCATCTGAAGGGACTATTTTTGCATATGACCCTAGGAATTTCTAGCAAAATACTCCATATATGAGAAGTGAAAAATGAAAAATCAAAGTCCTTTCCCTGAAAACTTCAGTCAGGATGCTTTACTACTCCAGGTTATGAGTTGCTCATTCTTCTATTTCTGCCAGTTTAGTTGCTCTTCCTTTCACAGTTAATTAAATATTCACAGAGACAGGAAAACCATAGAGACGGTCAGTCAGGAAATTAAGCAGGGCTGTGGGCAATGTAAAGACTGTATTGCTTGCATACAAATTTAGAATGGGAAGTCATCAATCACCTAGGTTCTTGTTATGGCAGAGCTTTGCCCTGGATATGCTGTTTGTGTGGATATGTGCATTTCAACTGACAGAGAATTTATTGAACATATTCTTTGTATTACACATACATGAAAGGTGGTGGCTCAATATGCTTTTGTGCTTTGGGACATACCAAAAAATTGAGAGATTTTAGGTATATGCACATAAACTTTACATATACAGTATTTTGATCATACTATCTGCATAAAAGTAATTACACACATAACTACCCCTGTGCAAATTCACAGAATACACTATATGAAGTAGATTTATTGAGATAATAGAGTTTCTTGAATTGATACAAAACTTATTTGTGTCTTCATTAAAATATTAGCAATGCAGCTACAACAGTGCCATATTAACATCAGCATGCATTTGCGATAACCTAGAAAAGTCCTTAACTGTGTATGAGCAATCTCAGAGGAACCAAGTATTCCATATTCATGTCTATGCATCATCTTAGTGAAGCCAAATACATTCAGAAGGGGAAACATTTACCCAAGCACAGCAAATGTATTGTTTTCTTGAATACAGACTTTGCTCAATATACCTTCAAGAAACCCTCTACCAAGTTCATTTATGCTTTAAAACTTGAGAATTTATATGATGTGTGCTATGTATGTTAGTTTCAGAATCAAGGAGGCTAAAAAGCCTGAAAACTTGAAGCTTAATTAGCTGAGTTTCAAATTCAGTGAGAGTGTAAAAAAAGAAATAGCCACTTCCTGGAATGGAGAGAACACAAAACTTGAATTATTCTGCTTGAATAGCTTTATAGCCTTCATCACCTTCCTTCTGATCTGTAAGAATATTCATTCTAATAAGATTTTAGCCTAGGAAAACAGATTCATGTTTTACCTTTTTATAGGCCTGACCTTGTTTACAGTCCATGCTTTTTTCAGTTTAACCTTGTTGTTGCGGACAGCTCTAAAACAAATGCTGTACTTTTAACAGAAAGAGTGAGTTACTAATGTTAACGCTATTTTCTTGTCAATGAGAAACATTATTAACATTAATCTTGTCTCCTTACAAAATCTGATTAAAGAGTATTCTAACTTATACTCAGATAAATTGCTCCCTTTACTGTCTGAATCCTGAAATATTAATGAAGGGCATAATACATGAGTAATTTTTTATTATAGTCTGTGATCCATACTATTGTGGTATGTGTCCCAGCTGATCATCTTGCCCAGTAAGTCAGCCATTTGCTACTGAATGTTTTAACCTAGAACTCAGCAGAAAACGGGAATTCAGCTAATCAAAAAGCCAAAGTAAAGTTTAAGCAAGGATATTGTTATACCCTCATGTGTCAACATGAGCCAGAGGACAAAGATCAAAAATAGACCATCTTGTGTCCATGCTTGTGAAGACTTTCTGCCTGGGTCATTTGCTACTGTTGAGCAAACCATAACTAAATTGATGAAAAGCAGAGATGCATCAGAGGTGCCATTAAAGGATAAGGAAATTAAGGCAAATAGTGGGTTCAGATTTCTGAAGCAAACACCATTATGTAAAGGCATTTCTTGTACAAGCCTTTAACTGAGCTATAATTAAAAAAAAAAAAACAACACTACTTGCTATTAATCACAGCAGAGAAACTTCACCGGTGTGAAAAGCTAGCTCATGGCCTACAAACTCCTCAAGACTTATATCAAGCTTTGCTTGAAAGGTTTAACTCAAGTTTAAGCCATACCACTTGCCAAGACACTTTCTATGTCCCTGCTCTGCCATGTTCCCAGGGGATGGGAGTTTAATCTCAGGACTGGCTCACCCTTTCCAGGTAGCTCAGGCTACGCTGAAGAGCTGGCAGAATGGCTTCCCCAGGACACCCCTCTCTGCACATCTGGCTGACAAAACCACACTCCTCCACCTAATTATAACCAGGTGCTATCCTGCACATATGGCTTGCTTCAGAACACTCTCTGTTGCTGTGTCCTTGCCACACACTCTTCATCATAAGCCTATGTTGCAGTTGCTGTCCTGGTGAAGGGGATGCAAGGCAGAAGGGAAGGACAAGTCTTCAGGAGTCTCATTCTCCCTGCCATGGCAGCACTTCTTGGTATACCTTTCCCCAGTGCAGCTACTGCAGGGAAGCAGAAGTAGGGCAGCTAAACAAGATATGAAATCAGGGACAAGGTCTACCTGTTAGTGAGGCACCTAACCAAGGAGCTTGCTTCTGATGCTTCTTAGTTCCCAAGGTCATCAGTAACTTTGAGAACATCTTTCAGGTAGAACATCCTTGCAGGGATGCACTGAGGAGCCATTACCCTGGTTCTCCAGGCAAGCTGCCCAAAAATATGTGTCTTCACCTGAGCGTGCACATCTAGGTTGGACCTTTTTCCCATGGATTAGGATGGAGAGCCTACTCAGCCTGGATCTAGATGTGGCCTCAGCATCTGCCCAAGGCACAAGAATTAAGGAAAGGTTCTGTGCCCAGAAAGATACGTGTGATCTGGGATCTTCATGGCGCTGTTTCTGCAGGGCCAAGCTCAGGTCATGTGCAAAAATGTCCCAAGTGTCTTCCTAAAGGCCCATCTAATCAAAATGCCACTACAGGCAATTGCCTGTTTTGATTACATCTGAAACCAACCAGGCTTAATACTGGTCTTAACTTAGGGCTTCCTCTTTTCAGCTAGTACAGGGAAATAATTTTTTCAGCTCTGGAGCTTTCAGTTCTATACCTGTTCCTAGCCAATACTCCATGTAGAATTTGAGCTAGTTTTCCCACAGAATCAGCATTTTGCTTCCAGTGAGCTTTCAGCCAAGTCAAAACTGGATTTCCGGCTATGAACACAGCCCTCGCCACCCATAACATTCCTATGTTGTTCCTTGCACTGCAGAAAATAACTTCGAACAGATACACATATACACACATGCCCTCAGTATATCTTCATGACAGCATCCATGCCATCAAACTGTGCAAATATTCTTAATCTTTATTCATGTACTTGAGCAGGTATATACTTACTCTACCATGAGACTGCAGATAATGGGAATACTCTTCTTTGGGACACTTCAAATGGCAAATTGAAATTTACTGCTTTAAGTAATACTTAATCTAATTTTTTAAACCAGTGTATTTCATTCTCTAGCATAAAAAAACTACATAATATTATACAATACCTTCACTATTAGGTTATGTTCCTAGGTTGCACTTCATTAGCAGTTTCCTCCCTTTAATTAAAAATGTATTTCATTGCTTTAGTTTAGTTCATTTTATGAATTTTCCTTAAGGTGAGGATGTAAATTAGATTTTAGCTCCTCAAATTGTATAGGAAGGCAGATTTCTAATTTAAAAACCTTCTAATTATGAACTATTAAATTCTAATATTTGAGCACTTAATTATAAAACACATTTACTGATTCCCCTAAGAACCACACTGAAACTAATTCCTAAGTAGAACTTAATTGGAAATGTAATATGATTAATAGAAAAACTAGAGATGAAATATGAAGTGGAAATGTGGCTGCTGCCACAGTTACATGCTCATGAAAGAAAATGTAATGCTATAAACAAGAAAAAAGTTAATCCTCTTAAGTCAAAAAATCATCTAACGGTAAGAGTCAGAGCCAGCTCTTGACCCAACAGTTCAGCCAAACAGTCTGACTGAATCCAAGAACATTTTACAGAGAAGGATGAGATGAGTATGTTCATCAGCACTGTATGCTGCTCCAAGACAAAACCTTAAAGTTCATGAACAAAAGCAATCTCCTTCAAGATAGTAAAATGAACAATGCCACTGCTAAAAATACTATTTTTTAAGTACTGTTTCTAGATGTTCTAGCTGTCTTCAGATACAAGCACTGCCAGCTTACTACATAAAGCCTGTATATTTTCTAAGACTCTAATGAAAATACCTCCCCAGAGTTGGGAATAAATTGAACACCTGTGGTCACCAGAGAACAGCAAAGTAATCTGTAAGAAATTAAAGGAGTAAAATTAGACTTACACTTTTGGCAAAAGGAATGTTAAATGTGATAATACTTTAATGATGTTCATCTATCTCCCAGGATAGTTAATTCACAAAAATTACCATACAAATTATTCTTCAAGGGTTTGCAACAGAATGGAAAAAGTGAAGCTCAGCCATAAGGTAGAGGACAGAACAATGAAAGAGGATACAGTACTTCAATATCCCTTAGAGACATTCCCTAGATGGGAACTTACTAAACTGCTGAATATATGCTCTACCAGCGTCACCGTATTCTCACACACTTCTACCACTTTTGGTTTGCAGGGTCTGTCCTACATCACATACACTTTTCTTCAACACCTAAACTTCCTTGGCACAAGTCATCTATTGCTCTAAGCTTTCCCACTTCGGTTTAGCAGAAGCACAGAGATGTGCAAGCCTGGCAAGTGGAAAGAAATAAGTTTGTATGGTAGCTGGTACTAGAAATATTCATATAAAATGTTGACTGTTCAACCCACATACTCTTAAAGACAGATTTTTCACATGCTCTTTCTTCCCTTTCACCGCCCTTTGTTTCAAGTCTTCAGCTGAATGTCAACCTTCCTCCCTTTCACCCAGACTTTTTGCCAACAGTTCAATGAAAATTTTAGGGGACATACCCAGCCCAAATTATAATGCATCCTATTTGAAACCTTTTGCTTTTCCACTGTGTTCATTTATAACATTACAGCCAGCCCAAGGGATGTCACAAAAGGCTCTATCCCTTGCAGAGTACATCCTGTGACAAAGTGCTTCTGGGAAATGGACAGACTCTTTCATGACATGAGCAGAATGGCACTCGTTGCAAAGGGGACATGCTGTCATCTTTTCTGTGCCTCCCAGTGCAACTTCACCTGAACTGACCACACAGACAGAAAACCACCATCTTTCTGCCTTTTTTCTCCATGTCTCCTCAAGCACTTTAAGAACCTGCATGGGACTTTTTTCCCCTCTGTGGCAGGTATAGCAATGTAAGATGCTTTATAAACAATGGCCATCCTTCTGCTAGTAAAGTATGAAGTTACCTATGCTGCATGCCAGCTGTCCTTCTGTCAGCAAGATTTAAACACAGACTACCAGTACTAAGGTAAGGAAGAAAGTCTGAATAACTTAGTCTCAAATTCCTGCAGCAAAGCATTAAGCAAAGACTCAAATAGTTACTCAACCCCTTGACCTTCGGTTAGGAACTTTGTTCATCAACAGAAAATGTGTTCTGTAACAAGAAAAATGCATTTGTCATTCTATCCATCACAACTCCACTTCTGAAGGACACTGAGCTAACTGCAGTTTGTCTGCTCTATAACCATTATTACTACAGCATTTCATAAACATATTCTAAACCTCCCTGGGCCATGTCTGACAGCAGGATTGCTACTTGAAGCATTAACTCAGGCGCTGGCAGTACTGTATCCTTTCTGTCTGAGTCTAGCCCTGTCATAGCATTTTCCAAGAATGCGACCACAATAAATAAGTTTACCGGGTTTTTTTTCAGCTGACAAAGGTTAAACTGAATTCCACTGACAGGGCACTTCCTGTTCTCATTTTATGCATGGGCACTTTTTCTTACAGTTTCAAAAAAAATTCACAGTTCTTTTTCTTCACAAAGCAAAAGTTTCGCATTTCTTTGCTAGAAATAACTTAATTTTTCTTCAGAAACTCATGTACCAGCAGGCACAGAAAACACTTGGAAGAAATTGCTGGTGTGCACTACTCATCTCATACATTTTCCACATTACTAGTTCCATTATGAGGAATACTAAAATGAAGCAAAAGAGCTCAGGTGATAAGCAACCCACTGATCTGATGTTACTTCTCATAGGTTGTTAGTTAAATGTGATCTCTGTGAAGCTCAGAATTGCAAAGTTCTTGCTCTTGAGAGACATTACCGGAGACAGATGCTCTTGGGAGTGGCATGCAGTGACAGTGTTTGCTCAGACAAATCTAGTGTTACAATTATACCTTAAGCATGCAAGCAAATAATCCTATTTCACACCAATTCCAATATAGAGTATTAATTACATTAAATACAACTGTAATTACTAGAGAGGAGCAATCCATCTTCTCATAGCTGTTCAATTAATTTGTGCAGGCAATAAAGGTTTTTTCCATTAATCTCTTTTTGAAAGAAGATAATGCTATGCCAGCTCCATCTAAATATGCATGCAGGTATCTGGAGAGACATCTGTTACTACCACAAGAGTCCTGTTGTAGGTCTGAATGTAAAATGGGTAATATAAAAAACTTCTACTAAATTTAAACACTGGAAGACCCAGATCAACTTGTGTTGTTTATTTTTAAATTACCGTCCTATACTGTGTTATTTAGAGTGATTGTTCAAATAACCAAAACACAACACTGTATTATTTGCAGTTGTATTCATGTATTCATCCTTGGGCAATACGGTCTAGTGTGAGGTGTCCCTGCCCATGACAGGAGGTTGGAACTGGATGATTTTAAGGTCCTTTCCCACACAAACTATTCTATAACTCTATGGTGTCATCCCAGCAGTGAGTGTAGAGTGTTGGAAGACTTATGGCCAATCTCGGTGAAAAAGTGGATTAACTGCAAGAAAGAAACACGAAGAGGAACAAGTAGTTCGCTAATATTTTCAGACTGGTTAGAACAGAATGCAGGAATTCCCATGTGTTTACCTCAGTTGTAAAATCTATTTACAAATGCATGAAGCTGGATCCTCTTGCATTTATCCTGATCATAAAGCACTGGTTTGGGAAGCATTTCTTTTTAATTCAGTCTATGTAAAGGAGAAGAAATTCAAAGAGCATGCTACTTTACAAGAAACTACTTCAAGCAATTTTGTACAAGTTTCTAGCAGCAGCAGGTATCCTGATACTCCTGATACTGTGACAAATCACATGTAACAAACA